>JAVXUO010002032.1:0-448118 GCA_033065855.1 Escallonia rubra | reverse complement strand
GCACATCGATATTCGTCACCACTTTCTTCGAGATAACGTTCAGAAAGGTTTAATCGAGCTCAAGAAAGTTGGTTCGGGAGATCAGCTTGCAGACATTTTCACCAAACCTCTAGCTAAATCTAGTTTTTGTTCTCTTCGTCGTTGCTTTGGAATGTGTGATCTTAGCTAATTCTTTTCATTTATCCTTTGGTGCTCTTTTCTGACGTTTTCAGTCAAAGGAAAATGATTTCCTTCGAATGAAAAACTTTTCCTTCGAACGAAAAGTTTTCCTTCAACCGAAAGTTTTTTCCTTCGAATGAAAAGTTCTCAATCGAATCTAAAACTTTCATTCGACTGAAAAGTTTTCATTCGAATGAATATATTTTCATTCGAATGAAATGTTTTTGTCATAATGTACTTTGTGTCTGTTCTTTTCGGTCGAATGAAAACCCTCTGTCTATTTATACCCCTGTCTTTTTCTTTCACTTTTCACTGTTTACCTCTTTTACTGTTTACCCTCAAAATTTTTTACCTTCCCTCCCTTTCTCTCTCTCTCTCTCTCTTTCCCTCTCTCATACACTTGTCTACTATGGATCCCAACACACGACCTCGCAGTCGACGTCGCCTTGTCTTGCACGATACCTCAGATAGTGACGAGCCTGAAGTTTTGCCTCCTCCTCTTCCAGCCACGCCTTCCACCTCTGCCGTGCCTTCATCTTCTTCGTAGTGCACTACTGCACCTCGTCGCAGTACCCGTCCAGCTTCATCTACTTCAGGTACTTCTGCTCCTCCTCTTCCCCCTGTTCCTTCCACCTCTTCTGCTTCTCCTCCCTCTATCCATTCCACTTCTTTTGCGCCTCCACCTACCTGTCCTCTGCCCACATGTCCCTATTCTTCCCCTACCGACATTCTTCATATCTCTCATTTTTTTGATTTTGCCGAGGACCAAATAAACTACTATACGAACTTCGCTAGTAGGGAGGTCATGCCAGGTTGCCCTAGTGACGTCCATCTTATGGCACAACTTGGCATCGTACCACTTTTTGAACGAATGAGGTGTCCATCTATTCTTTCTCCTCCATCTGTATACTATCCTTGTTTAGTTCGTATGTTTTATTCCAACATGACTTTCAACTCTTTAACCTCCACTTTTCTGACAATCTCTGTAAATGGGGTCCAAATTCACCTTGATGCCACCTTGTTGGCCCAAATCTTAGGTTTCACCGACCAGTCTTTCCTGATCGTCTTTCCAAGAAACATGCGGTGCACTAGTAGCATTTTTAACCCTCTCCAACAAACTCAAACCTTACTTAACAATCCATCCATTTCTCGACCTCGTAAACCCAGCCTTAGTGATCTTTCTCCCTTATACTGCGTCCTCCACCTCATTCTTTCTTACAATCTCTCGAGGCGTTTTGGCTCTTTTGCCGCTTTTACCTATCTTGATATTATCCTTCTGACCCATTTCATTCGGGGCTCACCATTAAACATTGCGGGCATAATTTTACTCATGATGGATGCTCGAAAAAAGAATCGTCCGGCCATCTTCCTTTTGGTCTACTTCTGACAAAAGTTTTTGAGTATTTTCACGTTCCCCTTTCGACATTCGTCTCGGAATGTGTGTCTATTCTCAGCACACACATCCTTGATGAGACTTCTCTTCATCGTGCGGGTTTTACCATTCGCACTGATCCCGTTACTCATGCTCATTCTCTTGAGCGTGTCGCACCTTCCGAGTCGACTCACCCATCTGAGTCCCTCCCTGCTCCTGCCCCTTCCTGTCATCCACCTCTGCAGACTGATCCTTCTCTTTCCCTGCCACCACCAAAGACTGACCCTTCTCCTTCTTTACCACTACTGCCCACTGGCCCTTCTTCTTCCAAACCATGTCAGCATACTGACCCTTCTTCTTCCGCACCCTATCTACCCACTCCACCTCACCCTTCTGACCCTTATTTCAGTCTCCTCACCGATTTTTCAAACCTTAATTTTGACGATTTTTTTTATCTTCTGACACCATCGACATCTCTGAACAGCTTTCTTGTCTTCCCACCTCCATTCAACTTCTTCTTGAATCTCAAACTACACTAGCCACTTCTGTCACTGCCAATCACACCGCCCTCCTTAACGAGCTTTCTTCCTTTTAATAGTCCATTCACCAATCTTCCGCTTAGCTCCTCTCCAACCAAATCGATTTTCACACCTTCTAAATGAACTTGTTTCCAACGTCACCTTTCTTCCTCTTAACCACACTCCTATTTTGGAGAGCTTGAGCCGCATGCAACAAGACTTACACCACCAATAGGCTCACGGTCCTCAAGCCTATCTGACTACTAGCATCTTGACGGAGTAGAACCGCTACTTGGCGTATCAGATATTCGATCAAGCGCATGGTTTTCTGGTCACTCGTCGGAACATCTTTCCCTTCCGACACACTGGCACCGAAGGTGAAGAATGGTTCTTCAACACTCATCTTCCCTACAATCCTCCGATGCCGTGCTCTCCCCGTGTCGTGGAAATTATTGAAGTGCCCACTACTGTTGCTCCTCCAATGCCAGATCCTTCATCCTCGGCTCAGGGTGCCCGTCGTAGATAATAGTTTATTTTTTTTTAGCTTCGCTTGTCTGTCCTTCTTTTTTATTTGACAAAGGGACATTGTAATTATTTTTAATGATTGAACTATAATTTTTTGCTAAATATTTAAAGCAGTTCACATGCTAGTTGTTTTGTTTATGAAGATTATTTTATGCAGGGGGAGTATATTATATTATGATAGATTAATGTTGTCATCATCAAAAGGGGAAGATTGTTGACTTGACTGATTTTGATAATTCCAACACCACTATTCCTAACATTAATCTAATACTGTTCTTAAGATAATATTTCAGGATCAATCTTAATCAAACAAAAACAAAGAACTTGTCTTGGACAAAGGTTGGACTTGGACTTGGAATTAAAGTTGAACATGGACGTGGACTAGGATGAAGATTCAAAGCTGGAAGTATACTTTATTTTTTGTGTAATTATCTTTTGTAACTAAGCCTTTCTTAAAGATCTCCAGAAAATTCAAGTAAAGAACAAACCCCAAAAGACTTTTCATTCGAAGCCAAAAGACTTTTCATTCGAATTAATCCTTAAGTCTCTTTCATTCTAGTTTTCACAAAGTTTTCGGTCAAAACAAAACGTTTTAGTTGAAGTCAAACTTTTGAGTCGAAGCAAAACTTTTTACTCGAAGCCAAACTTTTGAGTCGAAGCAAAACCTTTTAGTCGAAGTAAAGTTTCATTCGAATGAAAACTCATTTTCATTCGAATCAATCCTTCAGTGAGTTCAACATCTCTCAGCCTTATCTTTTCATTCAAATGAAAACTAAGATTCTTTCGACTGAATTCTTCAAAGATGTTTTTCATTCGAATCAACTTATCTTTCATTCGAAGGAAATCTTGTGTTATCCCTTCTTTAACGGTTCTTTTCTCTTCAAGTATAAAAAGGGGTCTTGAGAGCATTTATTGCTAACTTGGCTAATCTCTGAAAAATCTCTCTCATCTTATTTCACACTTTCATCGATTTTCTTTGAGTGAGTTCATAAGTTGAGAATTTGAAAAGCAAGCTTCTTGGTTTAGTTCTTGAAAGATTATAGATCTTCCCGTCTAAGAAAGCTTAGCCTTGTTGTATTCATTGTAATATCTACTCAAGAAGGAGTTTTGTTCTTGCATCTGAATTGTAAATTATTTTTCATTTGTAATAGTTGGAA
Source organism: Escallonia rubra (assembly GCA_033065855.1). NCBI lineage: Eukaryota > Viridiplantae > Streptophyta > Magnoliopsida > Escalloniales > Escalloniaceae > Escallonia > Escallonia rubra. The sequence continues at coordinate 444,387 of JAVXUO010002032.1, read as the reverse complement.
ACCTTGAAAGGGTTTCAGAATCTGTACTGTGGTTTGAACTAGCACCCTAAGCTAGCTGGTTAGTGAAAGACTCGAATATGTCTCATTTGTGTGGAGTGCTCGGGGACTGGACGTAGGCTGGTGGGGCCGAACCAGTATAAATCTCTGTGTTGATTTATATTTATTGTTCTTGTCATTACTTTGTTAGTTTTTAAATTTATGCTCAAACTTGTAAACACCTATTCACCCCCCCCCCCCCCAAAAAAAACCCCCCCTCTAGGTGTGTTAAGGGACCTACATTTACCTCAAACACTTAGAAGATATAAAGACTATATTTATCTCAAACACTTAGGAGATAAATATCATCTAATTAACTGTAATAATCTAGTATAACAAATACACATTATCTGTAAGGAGGCAGGTAATGGGGCCATTGACCCAATTTATTATCACAAAATAAATCAGCAAGGCCCTCTGGATAGGATCCATGTTTTCTGATGATTTCATCAAATTCACTGCTTTGGCCAAAGAGAGCCATTTGAGGTATATATGAGACATACATCCATTATACAAGTAGTAATTCATGAAGTATGCCAAAGTTCGCTACTACATGGGTGACTCTTTTTTCCCTTTTGTTTTCACTATTGGCTTTAGTATCTTACTCTGTTCTAATTCTGTCAAAATCTCTACCAATACACCTGAAGAATAAGAATTACGATTTGCTAGACCGAGGAAATGTCCTTATTTAGTTTTCACAATATGAATTAGGGTCAACCGTCAAATAGCTAGCATACGGGCTTTTATTTTTTTAACAGATGCAAGGCGATTGACAGGGTAGGAGATTCAGCTATCAATCCATATAAAGTGACATGAAGTTGTGGCCTTTTGAAGTAGTTTTGGTGCCAATGACAAGCCCAAGATAGTGGTCAACTACAAAGGTAAGGAGAAACAACTTCCCACCGAGGAGATCTCTTCCAGGGTCCGCCTAAAGACTCGTGAGATTACTTCAAAGACTTTCAGTGCCAGAGGATGCTGGAGTTGGCTGGCCTCGGATGTGCTGCAGATCATCAATGAGAGCCTACTGCTGCTGCATACGGTATTGAGAAAAATGGTACAAGTTGTTATAACTAATATATAAAAACGGGATTTGCCAAAATTATGCCAAATCACAATCAACAATAAATCAATTCAATAATAAATAATATAATAATAAAATAAAAGGTTTAAAACAGCCTGAAATTCGGTTGAGGCACGCAAAAATGCGCTTCTCTTGAAGAAGATACGCCTCAACATCTGCACTTGATAAATGGCGTTCCACCCTAAAGATACAACAATCACTGAAGGAGTTTTGAAAGCAAAAATCCCTCTCGAACCTTACAGCATCCGTACGCTTAAAATGATATGTAAAATATACGTGTATGCTTTTGAGAGAAAGAATAAATGAAAGATGAAAGAATAAAAAAAAGTGCTTTTGTGGAGATTGAAGTCTTGCTTTTTCCCTTCTGCCTTCTGCCTTCTCACTTCTTTTTTCAGACTTCAGACTTCTCTTGTAATAACTCTTTTTTCCAAAAAAAATATAGTGGAAAGATTATAGGTACATGTGGAGAAAAAATTGGGGAGAACGTGGATAGTTAAAACTGCCATTAACCCATGACTTAGAAGACTTAGTCAAAAGTCTTTCACTTAATTGAGGACATTACTAAATTTATTTATTTTGTTTTTATAATCCAACAATCCCCCACAAAAAATAAAACAAAGAAACAAAATATATGTAATATAGTTTGAGTGCTTTTACTGTGCATTTGGTGTACGTGTCTTCTAGACTTGAACCTACACTTAGTGCTAGTGAGTTTTTATTAAAAGAACCGTAGTGAATTAAGTCTTGAACTAGGCTCTTTTGTTCAAACTTCAACTTACCACACACAGAGTACGGATGATCAATTTGGATCCGTCCGTTTTTGTGCGTTACGTCCATGCACATGTATCTCTTCATGAGTGTCTTTAGAGAATAGTCTATCTTCCCACATCAGCGATCTACTGCCACACTCAAATAGGTGAGTCCTCCAAGGGTGATTTGTGACCAACACCCTACAGATTTCTGCCTTGGCCTCTTTCAGAGTTAAAACTCTTCCTAAACCGTCACAATATGAGCACTATTACCATAGGAATCGAACTAGGGGAATCCCCTTAATAGAGAAAACTTAGCACTATCGTAGTCACCCTACAACTTCATTTTTACCTATTGAACCTCATTCATGGGATCTCTAATCACAGAAGTTTCGGTGTCCACTGCGGTAACTAACTTATAGGCTTTAGCCCACTCCCCTCGATGACTCAACAATTAGCCCACGCGCTAACCTTTTTATAAATGAGCTTGCTAAATTCTTTTCAGACCTTGCAAAATCAAGGGCTATCACACCTCAGGACAACAATTCTTTTACAGAATTATGTCTGATTCCAAGATGTCTCCTTTTTTCTTTTTCTTTTTTTCATTAGAATTTTTACGTTTTGCTTTCAAGATTGTAGCTTGTTATCGCAATGTATCGAAACAGCGGGGCTTACTAAACAAAAGAATATCTATTAATAAACTTCTAAGCCATTCCGCCTCTGTACTAGTCAAATCTAAGGAGATAAAGTCTGCTTGCTTAGTAGAACGGGATATGATAGTTCGCTTAATGGACTTCCAAGCTATAGCACCACCTCTTAAGGTGAACACATAACCACTAGCAACCTTGGTATAGTCTGAATCTGTGATTCTATTGGCATCACTAAACCTTCTAAATTACTAAGGAAACTAGAATAAAGAATTCCATAATTTATTGTCCCTCAAAGATATTTAAATATCCTTTCTATAGCATGCCAATGTTGAGAACTCGAGCTACATGCATATCTACTCAAATAGCAAGGTGGATATGATATATCAAGTGTTGTACAGTTAGAAAGATACAACAAAGATCCAATTATCTAAGCGTACTTATGTTGGGACACACTTCACCTACATTTTTCTTTAGTCGAATGTTTGGATCAAAAGGAACATAAAATGTTCCATTCCAAAATAATTAAAAATTTTAAGCAAGTACTCCACATAATGTCATCATTGTCCCTCATCAATTTGATACCTAAAATCATACTCGCAGAACCTAAATCTTTCATATCAAAGTTCTTAGACAAGAATTCTTTTGTCTTTCTAATGACATGCATATCGGTACCAAAGATAAGAATGTCAGTCAACATATAAACAAAGAATAACGCAAGCATACTCATAGGTTTTTCACATACACACATTTATTGGAATCAATTTTAACAAACCCACCAGAAAGAATTACTTTATCAAACTTTTCTTGCCATTGCTTAGGTTCTAACTTTTCTTCCTATAGTTGGAGGAACCAAAACCTTGATCAGACACCCCCACACTCAATTTTTTTTTAAAGAAGGTTTTCTTCCTTTTAAAAACTCATAAGTTATTTTTCAAAATCCTTGTAGAGAACTCTGTTCAATATGTGACGGGCAAAATATAAACCTTCACGCCACAAAACTATTAACGAACATAGCATTAACCATAATCGAGTTGGAATACAAACAAAATCACGAAATTTGCCCTCTTTGAGCAAAAAGTCTCATAAGAGATAGCTCCCAAACTCAAGAATAGGTTCAAGAACAAAGCAACCTTTCATCATCTTAGACTAAAAGTGGAAGTTGATGGAATACAACATTGGAGGAAAAGTCTACTTTAGTTTTGTATATGTGAGATAAATCCAATTATGTAGGGTAAAAAGGTTGTGCCAATTGTAGATAAACTAAAAATTAAAGATCATTTAGTTGTCCAGCTGACTTCTTTCACATAGAAGTTACTCTAAAGTAATTGCACTCCTGTCTAACTAACAATCTCACTTTGAATTCTTAACGGTCCTATTTTGGCACAGTTACAAACAGCAAGAGAAGGCAAGAACATTAAAACTGGAACCGTAAAAGAAACATATATTAAATGCGCAGCTAAACACGGCTTAAAAGTTTCCAACTCGACAAACATATACAAAGAAACAAGTTAGTGGTCATCAATTGCCTACTAAATCTCGGTTAGGTGATCATGTCATCCTGAAAGCATTATGACACACTTAACATGTCAACGATCCATTAGATACCAACAATAGGCAAACAGAAAACCAATTATGCATCCATAGCCAACTCAATTCTTCATGAAATCTCAATTGAAACTTAATACACATTTTTTGTCAATAGATGCATCCTCCAAAATACTGGCACAAAAAAAGAAGCATATTTATGGTTTGCTATGGAACAAAAACTTCATTCAAACCCATAAAAGGGAGAACACTAAAGTGATTTTAGAATATGCAAGAATGCAAAAAAGAATGAATGACAATCTCTTGCATACAACAAATCAGAATCAATACCCTAGAAAGTAGAGAATATAACTAAGACATACTTCCGAAAGGTTAAACTTAAGCAAATTCCAAAATTGTACAATCAACTTTATATTTTATACATTTTATACCCACTTTGAAGGTGTGCCAAATAAGTACCAAACTTTAAAAAAGTACTTCAAATCAAACCTCAGCTGATGCACGACTGATGCTGTTAGAAAGTCAGAGGTGTAAGACTGATTATTAAAAAGCAAAGGACATAAAACCGGGCCACTGGCTCGGAACCGTCCTTTTGACGGATCAAGATCCTCCGCTGTACAACAGAGGTGCTGTACTGCATTTAGCGACAAAAGATTGCCATTTAAAGTATTTTGTCGCTGTTACTGAAATTTATAGTGACAATTTTTTGTCGCTAAAAAACATTAACGACATTTTGTGGGTAAGACCTCTTGCTGTACAACAGAGGATCTTGATCCCTTTTGACAGTCTTTCTCTCTCTCTCTCTCTCTCTCTCACACATACACACACACAGATCGCCAACAACGAAGAAAGTCAATAGAGTTTTAAATTCTGTTAATAGATTCACAATTCTGGTTAATTTTTACATGTATTTGAATCTATATAAGTACCCAAAACCAAAGACCAATGTCATCATCTACTCACGCAATGTGTCCAAATCTGTCTCATATCACATACATTCAAGCATGGCGTGAGATCGCTAGCGACGCCGGTGGTAGAATCGTGATTATGGGCGTTAGGTTCCTAATTGTGGGTTCCAGCCTCAGTGGTCGGTGGCGGTGTACAGTGTGTAGCAAAGAGAGAGAGAAGAAGAGGAAAAGAGAGAAAAAATAGGTGATGGGTTTGCATGAGAGAGAGAGAGAGAAAGACAGAGAAGAAAAAAGATAAAGAAACTGGGAGATGGGTTTGCATGAGAGAGAGAGAGAGAGAGAGAGAGAGAGAGAAAGAAAGAAAAAGAAGGAGAGAGAGAGAGAATAAGAGGAAGAAAAAGAAAAAGAAAGAGTGAGAGAGAGAGAGAGAGAGAGAGAGAGAGAGAGAGAAGAAGCAAAAGAAAAAAAGAGAGAGAAAGTGGGTGATAGGTCTGCATGTGTAAGAGAGAGAAAGAAAAAGAAGGGGAGAGAGAGAAGAAGAAGAAAAAAAGAGAAAGAAAATGGGTGATGAGTTTGTGTGTGTGTATGAGAGAGAGAGAGAGAGAGAGAGAGAGAGAGAGAGAGAGAGAGAGAGGGGATAAGAATAATCAATATGAATTGGATCCAAAAATGTAAAAAAGGATGGCCCACGTGCGAAGGTAGACATGATTTATGTCCTTTTTTTTTTCCATAATGACAATCGTACCCCTCTGGTTTTTGAGTGGCATCTGTTGTTCGTCAGATATACTGAATTGGTACATTTTTTCAAAATTAGGTACTTCGTTGGCGCATCTTCAAAGTTGAGTACTAAAGTTGTACCAAACATAAACTTGATAGTACAGTTTTGAGATTTGCCCTAAACTTAAACAGAGAAAACTGACTAGCCAAGAACAAGTCCACCAATTATATTCGACCCATCGGAATCTGCTGTGGACTAAAAAATAGTCTTTGATCGAAGCTTGAAAACTTCATCAAATTTTCACTGTAACACAATCTTCCATTCAGGTTTACAAGAACTCGAGTTATCGACTCTTCTCTTTTCTTTAACAAATTAGTTCAATAAATAATTCTAGGTATCTTCTTCAAGATTGTTGTAACTAATACATAAAAACATGATTTTGTCCAAATAATTATGCCAAATCACAATCAACAATACGATAATGAATAATATAATACTTAAAGAAAAGGTTTAGGAGAGCTTGAAATTTGGTTGAGTCACGCAAAGACGCACTTCCCTTGAAGAAGATACGCCCCAACAGCTGTACTTGATTACCGAGGTTTCACTCAAAAAATACAACAACCACCGAAAGAGTTTTGGTACAAGCAAAAATTTATCTTGAACCTCGGAGCATCCATACACTCAATATAGTATGTAAAATATATATGTATGCTTTTGGAAGAAAATTAACGAGGTTTGCAAAGTTTTGAAAAGTCCAACTTTTTTTTTATGTTTGATTCAATTTTAGTTTTTCGAAAATTGCCAAGAGTTCGTAAAATCTTAGCCCATTTTAAAAAACCCAGATTTCTATCTAGTTTTGAGAACTCGTTTTTTCTAGGCTACCAGCCTCACCAGCAACAAAAGATAGTGATTTTTTTTTCAATAGTATACAAGCCATCTAAAAATTAAGGGTGGCTTTCTTTTTTTCTCTCGTCTGCTTAACTCCAGCCGCTGCTCAACTCCATTCCCATTCTCTATCACAGCTCCACAGCCCACCGCCTCCACCGGCCACCTGCCACTGCCTCCATCTCCTTTCTCTGGCGCAGCTACAACTTGCAAAGGAATGGTTCCTCTTTTCGCGTACCTTTTCAGTCGCATTTTAATTCTCTCCAACCGACGGTAAGCCATCTCTCTATGCGCAGTTGATCCGCATCCATCTCGCAACCCCGCCGCCGCCTCCATCTCCATTCTCTGGCAGATCTACCACTGCGCCGGGTGTGTCTTCTGTCCACCGCCTCCATCTCCCAGATCTACCACTGCTTTAGTCGTGATTTATTGTTGGAATCGATAATCGTTGTCTTGTTTTGTTTGAAAACATTAGTTTACCTGATCTAGAAACGTAATTCCTTTTGTTTCTTCCGGGATAGTTGGAAAAAGTCTGGGTTAGTTGCTGCTTGGTCGGGTTATTGCGGATCTGTATTACTGAATTTGAATGACCTGCCATGTGATTGTGAACTTTGGTCAGTTAATATTCGCTTAGACACGGTTTGCTGAATGGAGGATACCCTGTTTTTCATACAACTGGACAAATTTGAGCTTTATACCTGTTAGGATTGCTTCTATTTTAATTACCAGATTTTTTGACAGGGAGAACAAGCCCAGTGGACTTACAAAGACCAAAACCACACTCAATAAACAAGATTCATATTATGGCAACAGGGATCCATCAGTACAAAGTGTTCAAGTAAAACTGATTTCTCCAAGTTAATTAGTTCCTCCTGTCCTCCTCCTCACGTGAATATGAACTCTAATTTTGACATCAAGCTCAGTTTGTTTGGTATATGAACTGCCCAATGAACATAATCCAGCTACTTTTTCATACACCCTGTTAGGATTGTTTCTCAGTGAAATGATATAGATTTCTCAGTGCAAAACCAAATTGGAAATAGTCCAAAACAAATATCATTCTATATGCAAAAGCACTGCGTTAATCTAGGGCAATTTAACTCACATCAGAAATGCCAGAAGGCTCAATCATGTATATATGTGGTCCATCTCTGATCTTGAATTGTCTGTTATCCCCGTAGTTTCATTATGTTAATTTTCATTACAATCTGTGGAGTGATGGTTACTGGTCATCTTTGTTGGTCATTCAGGATTTTGCAAGGAAATATCTGATTGTTGAAGGTACTGAGACTAATTCACAAGACCAAATCCTGATGGATAAAAGTAATCTTCAACAACAACAGAGAATGAGGGTAGTTAGAGACCACATTGCTAGAAAGATTTGGGATAGCAGAGGTTGATTTATTTTTGAGATTTGTTTAATACCACTTGAATATTGGACTAATGGATGTAAGAAAGTATGAGATTTGCGAAATGTATCCGTTTCAATCATTGAAATTTGTAAGACATATATTATATTTGAATTGTTATTGTTGATTATTTGAGTTTTTACACGTTTTTTTTGTAATATTTGTTTAATTATGTGAGAATGTATAAAATAAAATTAAAAAAAACTCAAAGAACTGTCATGTCAATCGCTTTTGGTTTTCAGTTTTTTGAAAATAAAAACTTTGTCAAACGTCCAACAATTTTTAAACTGGTGAAAAAAAAATCAGAAGTCTTTTCAGTTTTCCAAAAAGAAAAAAAAAAAAAAAACCAATCTGCAAACCCAATCAAACGCTACCTAAGTTTCCCTGCCAACTCTCTCATCGTTAATGGTTTCTATGTTCATCCATGCTTAAGTATCAGTATTTAGTTGAAATTGCAGCGCTTGATTTGGGTGATGAGGTCAATCTAAAGTCTTGGCTTCCTTTAGAACTTTTTACGTTTCTTCTCTTGTGCTAAGGTCTTGTGATTCAAAATTTTGTTTTGGGCGGTGGGGGTGGGGATCATAGCAGAAATAGGATATCTCCAGGGTACATTATGTACCAAACAAAGATTTTTTTACTTGTCAAGATAGAGAGATGGCAGGAGAAAGAGAGGATAAACCGTGGTTTTGTAGTTCATAGAGATTGATATATGGGGTTCTTGTCATTGATTAGGACACTAAATTTAAGTTACACATGAAGTTGTAAAAGCAAAAGACCCAAAAGATCTATTCAGTAATCGTCTAGTCTCATGTCAACAGCTGACCAAATATACTGAGAGCTACTTTGCACACAAGATCTACTACCCTCTTCTGTTCTTAAAAGAAACTTGCAAAGTTTTTGAAGCTTCGGTTCAGTTTCTGCATTCGATTTTCTTGTTTTTCTGATACTTGTGACTTGAATACATTTGCACACAAATATACTTGTGACTTGAATACATTGGCTCTAAGCATACTTCACCCTTAAGTTTTCTTCACCATGAAGATTTATCCTCTCTCCCCTTTATATATGAGTTTCGCCCAACACAAAAAACACTCATATTTCCCCGTCCGAGACACACTAGTCTCTCCATTGTCAGTCCAAATGTCTGTTACAATATTTTGATACTTTTTTGTGATATTGTGTGAGTCTTGGAAGATGAAAGTTTGTTCGTGAGACTTTGCTGTAAGTGCGTGCAAACAGAGTTGATACTATAGACTAATTCTAGAGGTTGCGTGTCGTGAAGCCATCGCATCGAACCACAAGTTCCGGGGGATGCGAAACAATCTTTTAAGACAAATTCTATAGCTTGGTGAGATTGTTCCTATTTATTTTTGTAACATAATATTATTGTATTTCAATTTCATTGTTTTGTGCAAGAAGGTGTGGTTCTATTCCAAATTATTTGGATTTATAGCAAACGGAATATACATAGTTTTAGAATGGCAAGGACAGGTGATCAAGGTCCAGCAATTGGAATCGATCTAGGGACGACCTACTCTTGTGTGGGGGTGTGGCTACACAACCGTGTTGAGATCATCGTTAACGATCAAGGGAACAGGACAACACCATCATGTGTTGCTTTCACTGATACCCAGCGTCTAATCGGCGATGCTGCCAAGAACCAGGATGCCATGAACCCAACCAACACTATCTTTGGTGAGTTGTAATGTATACGTTAATCTTGTTCTTTTAAGTGGTATGTTCAAGCGGTAAACGTTTAAGTACATCAAACAATTACATACAAGTTAGGATATGTTATTGCACTATAAAAGCTAATACAAACTTTTGATGGGCTAATGTATGTTTTTGGATGTCATTTGGGGTCATATCAGATGTTTTGCTAATGTAACCCGACTCTATGAGTATTTCGATCAATGTTCATTCAGAAATGGAGTTGAACTCAAAATGCGTTATTTACAAATACTACTTTTTCATAAAGAGAGCATTTTCCTTTTGTGCCGGTTCGTTTTTATGTTCTGCTCATGAGAGCATTTTCCTTTTGTGCGTTATTTACAAATACAAACTTTTGGTGTGCAAATGTAACTTTTTCATAAAGAGAGCATCTTTTTAACTTTTTCATAAAGAGAGCATCTTTGCATTATTTACAAATACAACTTTTTCATAAAGAGAGCATCTTTGCATTATTTACAAATACAACTTTTTCATAAAGAGAGCATCTTTTTGTGCAGGTTCATTTTAATGTTCTGCTCATGAGGAATAGCCCTCTATTACATTCCCTTGAGTATAATAATGTTGCCACAGAGGAGTACAAGTCTTGATGCTTTATACGTAACCTTGCATAATTGTATCTTCCCTGACAACTAATCCACAAAAACAGAGGAAAATGCATAAATATGGTTATACTTAGAATATTTGTCTAGCGTCATCAATGGTTATACAACATGCTTCCTTTATATAGTTTTCATTTTTTGCTTGTTTTAACAGATGCCAAGCGATTGATTGGTAGGCGATTTAGTGATACGTCGGTGCAGAGCGACGTTAAGCTGTGGCCATTCAAAGTCATTCCTAGCGCTGATGACAAGCCCATAATTGCCATCACATACAAAGGCGAAGAGAAGCAACTTGCGCCTGAGGAGGTCTCTTCCATGGTCCTCGTTAAGATGCGTGAGACTGCTGAAGTTTTCCTCGGATCAAATATAAAGAATGCTGTTGTGACTGTCCCTGCCTATTTCACTGACTCTCAGCGCCAGGCTACAAAGGATGCTGGAGCTATTGCAGGCCTCAATGTGACACGCATTATCAACGAGCCTACCGCTGCTGCAATTGCTTATGGTTTTCTCCTAAAGGAATCTATTGTTGGTGCAAAGAATGTGCTTGTTTTCGATCTTGGTGGCGGTACTTTTGATGTATCTCTCCTCACTATTGAAGAAGGTATTATTGAAGTGAAGACCACTGCTGGCATCACTCACCTTGGAGGAGAGGACTTTGATAATAGAATGGTGAACCACTTTGTGAAGGAATTTAAGAGGAAATTCAAGAAGGACATTAGCAAAGATCAGAGAGCTCTTAGGAGGTTAAGGACTGCTTGTGAGAGGACTAAGAGGATTCTCTCAACTACTACAGAGACCACAGTTTCAGTTGACTGCTTGTTTGGGGGTATTGATTTCCAGATGACCCTTACCCGTGCCAGATTCGAGGAGCTTAACATGGATCTTTTTAGAGAGTGCATGGAACCGGTTGAAAAATGTTTGAGAGATGGACAAGAGCAGTGTTGATGATGTGGTCATTGTTGGAGGTTCTACTAGAATTCCCAAGGTGCAGCAAATGCTACAAGATTTCTTCTCAGGAAAGGAGCTTTGCAAGAGCATTAACCAGGATGAGGCTGTTGCCTATGGTGCTGCCATTAAAGCTGCTATTTTAGATGGGAGGTTTCATGACCTGTCGCTTTTGGATGTCACGCCTCTCTCTCTTGGCTTAGAGATCAGGGAAGATGATATGAGTATTGTCATTCCAAGGAATACCAGAATTCCCACCAAGAAGGAGAAGGAGTTTGTTACGAAACGTGACAACCAGGAGGCAGCGGCTTTTCCAGTTTACCAAGGTGAGAGAGCACGAACCAAAGACAACAACTTTTTAGGTAAGTTTGAAATTACTGGCATTCCACCAGCTCCAAAAGGTTCTGTGAAGTTCAATGTCTGTTTTGAGGTTGATGCAAATGGTCTATTGAGGGTCTCTGCCGAGGAAAGGTCCACTGGTCAGAAGAAGAAGATCACTATCAGCGACTATGACGGAAGATTATCCGAGGAACAGATTAAAAAGATGATACAGGAGGCTGAGAAGTATAAGGCCGAGGATGAGGAGCACAAAAAGAGGTCTCAAGCAAAGAATGCCTTGGAGAACTATGCATACAAAATGAGAGACACATTCGAGGATTCCAAGTTCTCTGGAGTTGACAAGAAGAAGATTCATGATTCCATTGGCCAGGTGATGGAGTGGTTGGACGGGAACCAACTTGCAGGACCTCACGAGTTTCAGGACAAAATGGAAGAGCTCGAGAATATCTGTAACCCTGTTATTGACAAAATGTAACAAGACTCTGTAGCATTCGATTCAGGAATTTTCCATCTCTTTTGTAATGGTGGGATTAGCAACAAATCTCTTTAACGTAAAAAAGAGATTTATGTTCAAAGATAAGTAAATTTTTATGTCCTTTTCTGTATTAGATCCATCTTAAAAATTGTTAATATGGTTGTGTTCCTATTCAGGATTTACTCGAAAGTAAGTTGAAAATGTTGTAGCTTGAAAACGCTGGAGTTTGAAGGTTGACCAGAACAAAGTCGTTGTGTACAACAAAGACTAGCGGTAATTGTTATCTCTAAGATAAGAAAAAAGAAAAGAAAAAAAAAGAAATCACAATCAACAATAATTCAATTCAATAATAAATATTAATTAAAGAGAGGTTTAGAAGAGCCTGGTATTTCCTCGAAGAAAATACGCTATGCACTTGGTTAACGGCATTTCATCCCAAAGATACAACCACCATTGAAAGAGTTTTTATACTTCAAAAATCCCTGTCGAACCTTAGAGCATCCATACACTCAAAATAGTATGTGAAATATATGTATGTGGCTTTTGAAGAAAGAATGAATGAAAGAAGAAAGAAGATTATTTTTTGGAGATAATAATGTCCTCCTTGTCTCTTTCGCCTTCTCTTCTTTTTATCCAGACTCGACACTTCTCTTGTAACAGCTCTTTTTTTTTAACATACTGAAAAAAACATAGTGGAGAGATTATAGGCACATGCGGGAAGTACGTAGTTAAAACTACCACATGACTTAGAAGAGTTAGTCAAAAGGTCTTCCACTTTAATTAGGACATTACTAAATTCAACTTATTTTATTTTTGTAATCCAACAATCTCCCACAAAAAAACTAAATAAAGAAAATACATATATAACATAGTTTGAGTGCTTTTACTGTGCATTTGGTTTAGGTGTATTCTGAACTTGAACTTACACTTAGTGTCAGTAGGTTTTCCGTTTGAAGAACCATAGTGAACTAAGGCTCTGTTTGAATCCTTTTTTTTCCAGTTTCTTCTCCAGTTTTGTGAACTGGAGAAAATAAACGCGATTGGCACACAATTTTTGTTTTTTCTTTCTTCAGTTTTGAAAATCAGTTTTTAAAATAGGGCTGTTTTTGAAATATCTCATTTGGAGTTTTGGGTTTTATTTTGAGACCACCACCACCACAGCCACGGCCGGCCACTACCACCGCAAACCACCACCAAAGAAAAAACTCAAAATAAAAGCTGGGTAATCAAACACCCAAAGAAAAAACTCAAAATAAAAACTGGGTAATCAAACACCCATTTGTTTTAAAAAAATAAACTGATTTTTATTTTTTTGGAAGCAGAAAACCAAAACTAGAAATGTTTTCAAACGCTATCTAAGTCTTGAAATAAGCTCTTTTGTTCAAACTTTAACTTACCGCACATATAGTATGGATGATCAATTTGGTTATGTCAGTTTTTGGGTGCTACGGCCATAAACAAGTATCTTTTCATGAGTATATTTAGAGAGTAGCTTATCTTCCCACAACAGTGACCTACTGCCACATTTATATTGGTGAGTCGTCCAAGGGTGATTTGTGAACAAAACCCGTGACAAATTTATGCCTTGTCTCATTTAGAGTTAAAACACTTCCTAAACCGTCACAATATAAGCACAATCACCAAATAAATAGAAATGGAACTAGAAAAATCCCATCAATAAAGAAAATTTAGTGCTCTCCTAGTCACTTACAACTTCATTTTTACCTATTGAACCTCATTCATGGATCTCCAATCATAGAAGATTAGGCATCCACTTCAATGACTAATTTATAGGCTTCAATCTCATTCCCCTCGATGATTTAGCAATTAGCCTGCTCGCTAACCCATTCGTAAATTGGTCTGCTAAATTCTTTTCAGACCTTACAAAATCAAGTGCTATTACACCTCGGGACATTAATTCTTTTACAGAATTATGTCTAATTCTAAAATGTCTCTTTTTTTATTAGAATTTTTAATTATGGTTTTCGAAATTGTAGCTTGATCATCGTAATGTATTGAAAAAGTAGGTATTGGCTCACTCAGTAAAGGTATATCTACTAATAAACTTCTAAGCCATTCCGCCTCAGTACTAGTCAAATCAAAGGCAATAAAATCAGCTTCCATAGTATAACAGGATATAACCGTTTGCTTAGTGGACTTCCAAACTATAGCACCACCTCCTAAGATGAACAATATAACCATTAGTAGCCTTGGTCTCGTATGAGTATGTGATCCAATTGGCATCACTAAACCCTTCTAAAACACTAGGAAACCAGAATTATGAATCCTATAATTTATTGTCCCTATAAGATATCTAAATATCCTCTTTATAGCATGCCAATGTTAAGAACTCAGGCTACATGTATATCTACTCAAATAGCAAATTGCATATAATATATCAGGTCTTGTACAGTTAGAAAGATACATAAAAAAATCCAAATATGTGAGCATAGTTATGCTGAGACAAATGTTCACCCACATTTTTCTTAAGTCGAATGTTCGGATCAAAAGGAACATAAGAGGTTCCTTTTCAGAATAATTAAACTTTTTCAACAAGTGCTCCACATAATGTGATTATGTCAAAGAAATTCTATCATTATTCCTTATTAATTTGATATCTAAAATCACATTCACAGAACTTAAAATTTTCATATCAAAGTTCTTAATGGTTGTCGTATGCGTTACAGGCGAGTAAGTATCAACGCAATCTATTCCTTCCTTTTGATTAAATCCTTTGGCTACGAGCCTAGCTTAAAAATTTTCAATTGTGCCATCAGTTCTAAGTTACTTTTGAAAAATCCATTTACAACCAATTGTCTTACTACCAGGTAGAAGATCAGAAAGAAACTAAGTATGATTAGACAAGATAGAATTCATTTCATTATCTATTGCCCTTTTCCAAAAAGGAGCATCTAAAGAGGTTAAGGCTTCACTATAGGATTTAGGATTGTTTTCTCTTAGAAATGTATGAAAATCATCGCCAAAATCCTTTTCAATCCTTCTTCTTTTGCTTTTTTGAATTTCCGACTGATCTTGAGATTCTAATTGAGAATACTCACCAACAGATTTTAAAAGTCTATTTTTCATTGGAAAAGTATTTCCAAAGAAAGTAGCTTCTCTAGATTCCAAGATAGTGTTGTTTGAAATGTCAGAAACATCTGAATTTATAACCAAAAATCTATAACTAACACCATCCAAAGCAGAATAATTGCACAATAAATAGTTTTATGTCCCAACTTTCTCTTCCTAGTTGGTGGAACCAAAATCTTTGTCAAACATCTCTACATTTGAAATTTTAAAGACGGTTTTCTTCCTTTTAGAAAATCATAAGGTGTATTGTCAAACTCCGTTCGAATTGCGATAAGCAGAATATAAAGCTTCACCCCACAAATTGTTAGGCAAACCTAAACTAGCTAACATAGCATTAACCATATCTAACAAAGTTCTGTTTTTTCGTTCTGCTACTCCATTAGATTGATGTGAATAAAGTGGAGACTTTTGATGTATAATAGAAGGCATTTCACAGAAAACTTCCATTTCAGTAGGTACAAATTCACCACGCCTATCAGACCTTAAGATCTTTATTTTCTTCTTAGTTTGATTTTTGACACGTGCCTTATAAATGTTGAATTTCTCAAACAATTCACTTTTCTGATTAATTAAATACACGTGACAAAATTTTGAAAAATCATCAATAAAAGGTAATGAAATATCTTTTATCTCCACGCGTTAAAACATTGTTGAGATCTCAAGTATCACTATGAACCAATTGTAACAAGCTAGTATCATTTCCAATAGACTCGAAATGTTTTTAATTTGTTTAGCTTGAACGCAAATCTGCCACTTTTCATTTGTATTAACACTAGACTTAGGAATTAAATCCAAGTTTATCATCTTTTTAATCGTTTTTACATTAACATGTCCAAGCCTACCGTAGTATCAGAACATTCAACATTCAAAATAGAGAAGGAAGCAGAACTTGCATGCTTATAATCATCACACTTTATTACATTAAGACAAAAAAGACAATTAACTGAATATCTTTTACCGACAATGTAACCACTCCTAGTAATTACAACTTTATTAGATTAAAAAATAACCTTAAATCCACATTGAACTAACAAAGTAGTGTTAATCAAATTCTCGCTAATTTATAGAACATGTAAGACTCCTTTCCTTCTAAAAGACACTTCCCCGAAGACAACTTCAATTTTATTTTTTCTTCTCCTAATATCCTGGCCAAGCTCCTATTTCTCATGCTTACGGTTCTTGTGCCTAATTCTTAATAATAAAAAGAAATTTATTTTTACCAGTGCATGCATGAACATTGGCACCCGAGTCAATAAACCAATCTATCTAGTTAATAATATTGTTCAACTCTAGGCAACTAACAAAATACTTGTTAGCAGGGTTTGAAGAGTTGTCCCCTACAGTCACCATGGGGCAACTAGAGGACCATCGGGATTAGGAACTTGACCCTTCCTGTGGCGATAACTTTTGGCCTTATGATTTGTCGTCCCACACAACCAGCAAGGAACAACCTTTCTTTGACCAATACCATTACCGTTTGGCTTACTGTTATTGTAATCTTGACCACTTTGTTTATCCTTATTACGCTTGTTATTTTTATTGTTGTTGTTCCTATTCCAGCCATGATTCTTAAAATTATCCGAGCTAGGTATGTGAAGACTTTCAACAAAGTGAGCCTTAGCCTAAAAATTAGAATTTGAAAATTCCTTTTGTTTTTCATGATGCTTTTCTTCAATAGTTGGAGACATTAACAATTCATCTAAAGAGAAACATCAGGTTTTTGTTTCAACATCCTAGCAAAATCATATCAAGAAGGTGCCAACTTTAATCAGGAAAACAACGACAAAAGAATCAATCAACTCCATTCATTTTCCTTTTAGATGATAAAGAATGTTTTTAACTGATCTTGCACAGGTTTTCCATCAACCATTTGAAAATCTAAAAACTGCTCAAATAATGTCTATTTAAACCAACATATTCAGACCCATTTTTCAATTCTAATGCTTCCCACAATTCAACAGCAATCCGGCGGCAACCAGTATCACCACTTCGTGCGAGGGCGTAACTGCCCAAACAACAACGCTCGCAAGGACCCCACCACGGTCCATCTACGACGGCTGTAGGCTGTGGGTCTAGTTGGGGGTAGTGGCGAGTGCACTACCCCAACCAATCACCAGCGACACCTGCTTTGACGGGCTCCTGATTCTCATCGTCACTGCCACTAATAGCCGCTGTAGGCGAGTTATTATCACCGCCTGTTGCGGCGGATGATATGGAAACCCCGAGTTTGACTTTGAGCGCCGCACCTTTGTCAACAGTGGGACCCACTACCAATGGCGATGATAAGTGGTGGCTGGCGTTGTTGTTGTAGTCGGATTTCTCGCCGGAATTTTCCATGGAGGAGAAATCAGGGGGTATCAGGAACATAGGTAGGATTTTGTGGCGTCGATGGCGGCTATGGGAGGAAGTTCCGGCGGTAGTAGAAGCAAAGTTAATGCTAGAAAGAAAGGCTGTGATGGCGCATGTATTGCTGGGATTAGGAAAAGGTGATAACAGATTCAATTTGGGGATCCACTCATGGTCTGTAGAAAGGATGAAGCATCATATGGACATTTTTATTATACCCCCATGTACGTCAATACGTGTATGCATATTTATTTATGCCTAAAAATTCGATTGAAGAAATGAATTTAAGCATGTGGAGAAAAAATGGACATTTTGTTAATGTTAGTGTACTTTCCGCATAAAATGCATGCTCGCTAATATTTATAATTTCATTTAAGCTCGATGCTCTAAATTAGGAGAGGTTATTTATAAGTGCCTTAAGCCTTATGTGAAATGCAAGGTCATCTTACAAGGACCGTGTAAAGATACTTCTTGAAATTTATAGGTGATTGCTCATGTCATGCATTTACATGTCTTCTAAGGACTAAGAATGAGGCTTTGGATAAACCTTACGATTGGATAGGGGAGGTGAATATATCTCCTTTGATGATTCATTTGAAACTTGGGTATGATTCACCAACTTACTGCTCTATGTAGTTCTCAATAGATTGGTGTGGCCCAGGGCAAAAGTAGGATTTTAGAAGAAATGGCTAATGCATTATTGCTCACTTCCGATTTGCCTAAGAACTTGTGGGTTAACACTTATGACTGCTACTTATACACTTAATGGTATACCTCACGAAGTTACTAATGTCGCGCTTGTGGGAGTGTAGAGCATCGGTTAGTCTAACAGATCCTAAGAGACCCAAATTGAAGAAAAAAAAATTAAATGTGTATTCATAAGTTATGCATAACATAGTAAGGCGTACAAATCCCTAACCATAGAATCTGTGAGCCAAAATATTATTTGAAATTTGGAGATCAAGAATTATTTGAGAAGTCTTTATCAGAAAAACGTATAAATGAAGTTACAACCATTATGGATCAAGTTCACCCTACTCAAGAAATGGGAGAAGGTGGTGGGTGATCTAAGGAAAAGTAACATAGTAAGGATTGAAAAGTCCTATGATTTACACCAATTTTTGATTGAGGGAAATAAAAATGAAGATGATTTCTCTTGCAGGTATAACGTAGAACATGACCCTCTGATACATCGAGAAGTCAAAACTTCTCGAGATTTTACTCTATGGCAAGAAGCTATACCAGACTTGGGTTTTGACTGACTTACCATCAGGGTTAAAATTAATGGGCTGCAAATGAATTTTTCAACAATAGTTTAAACCTAACGGATCCATTGATAAATATAAAGCAAGACTTATGGCCAAAGATTTTAAACAACGGGAAGGGATTGGCCGTTTTGACACATGTACTATAGGATCTGTATTATAAAATTATTATTTGGTTTTGGTTCAACTAGCAAACTGGTTATACACCCAATCAATGTCAAAACTGCTTTTTCTAAATGGTGTTTTAGAGGAGGAACTATATGTGGAATAACCGGAAGGTTTTGTACTAAAGAGCTAGAATAATAAAGTTTGTAAGTTCATCAAATCTTTATATGGCCTTAACAAGCTCTTAAGCACTAGCACAAGAAACTTGACAAAGTTGTTGTCTAAGAATTTAGAATAAGTAAATGTGTTACATGCGTTTATTCTAAGTTTGAGAAACAAAAGCGGTGTTATAATATATTTGTACGTTGATATTATCTTAATCTTTGGTACTGATCCCAATTTTTTTCATCGAGTCCGGCTAGAGACCAAAGATCTTGAGCGACCAATCCAGCTGAACAACTCAAAAGATAAAGAAATATTGTTAATTTCTTCATGCTCGTTCCAAGTTCGAAGTACCATATGTACAAATAAGAATCTATTTGCAATATTTTTATCTATTATTTTGGAGATTTATAATTCTTCCGTTTTATTGGATGGAATTTCAATGAATTAGATCTATAAGAACTGCAAAGTCCCAGCTTTTCAATAGAAAATGAATCCTTTAGAGCTCGGATTTCTAGCCCATTCTATTTTGGTAGTTTAACCGTGGAAACAAATCCACTATTTGTTTTGTGTCAAGCAATACGTGGAGTAACTCCCGATATAGCAGTAAGAGCAAGACGTGTAGGTGGATCGATTCATCAAGTTCCCATTGAAATAGGATCCACACAAGGAAAAGCACTTGCCATTCGGTGGTTAATAGCGGCATCCCAGAAGCCAATAATATTTTGGCTATAAAACATTTTATATCCTCGAATTTTATTTCTTTATCACACTCTCATTAATTGAGAAAATATTAGAAAATAATTCTATGCATGAGGATTGTACACCAGTTTTCATCCTGTATAAACCTTTTATCAAAAAAATTAAAGAAAATGAAGGGAAGTGTGTCTGACAACTAGAGTTTTCGAGTGTTATTTGCATTTTGTTGTATCTCATGCACTGTATATTGACTAGATATAGCCTTTGCGGTTAGTGTTTTGAGTAGGTTCACTCGTAACCCTAGGCAAGTTCATTGAAATGCAATATTTAGGGTGCTTAAGTACCTAATGGGCACAACAGAGTTTGCATTAATTAACTTGCAAAAAAATCATTTGTCATACTAGGAGGGAATACAGATGCAAACTTGATTACAAATTCTGATAAAACAAAATCTATAAGTGGTTGAATTTTAACATGGGTGGAGGAACCATTTCTTGGGGTTCTAAAAAAGCAAATTTTTTTCGGCATTTTACTACGAAATTTAAATTTATTGCTTTGGAAATAATAATAAAGGACACAAAATGGCATAAAGATTTTTTGATAGAAATTCCTCTATTGCCAAAGCCAATGCCTGCAAATCTTTGTGTGCAACAATAATGAGGCGGCATTCTGAAGAGTATACATGTATGTTATACAATGGGAAGTCAAGACATAAGTCTAAGATATAGCTATGTTTAACTTTTTCGATCGGTAAGACATAGCAATGTGGAGAACACTATTACGTATAAAAAGTTTTATGTACTTTGGCGGGTCACTTTATGTAAGGGCTAGGCAGGGATGTAATTTGGTGACTTCCAGGGAGATGGGTTTAAAGGTCATGAATTCTATGCATGAGGATTGTACACCAGTTTTCATCTTGTATGAACCTTTTATCAAAAAATTTAAAGAAAATGAAAGGAAGTGTGTCTGACAACTACAGTTTTCTAGTGTTATTTGCAGTTTGTTGTATCTCATGCACTGTATATTGACTAGATATAGCCTTTGCGGTTAGTGTTTTGAGTAGGTTCACTCGTAACCCTAGGCAAGTTCATTGAAATGCAATATTTAGGGTGCTTAAGTACCTAATGGGCACAACAGAGTTTGCATTAATTAACTTGCAAAAAAATCATTTGTCATACTAGGAGGGAATACAGATGCAAACTTGATTACAAATTCTGATAAAACAAAATCTACAAGTGGTTGAATTTTAACATGGGTGGAGGAACCATTTCTTGGGGTTCTAAAAAAACAATTTTTTTTCGGCATTTTACTACGAAATTTAAATTTATTGCTTTGGAAATAATAATAAAGGACACAAAATGGCATAAAGATTTTTTGATAGAAATTCCTCTATTGCCAAAGCCAATGCCTGCAAATCTTTGTGTGCAACAATAATGAGGCGGCATTCTGAAGAGTATACATGTATGTTATACAATGGGAAGTCAAGACATAAGTCTAAAATATAGCTATGTTTAACTTTTTCGATCGGTAAGATATAGCAATGTGGAGAACACTATTACTTATAAAAAGTCTTAGGTACTTTGGCAGGTCACTTTATGTAAGGCCTAGGCAGGATGTAATTTGGTGACTTCCACGGAGATGGGTTTAAAGCTCATGAATGAGAGATGTAACATGCATGCGGAAACCAGTTAGATAATAGAGTAACTTCTAGTTTTCCAGTTCAAAGAAAAAATAGTTTGAATTTAGGGTAAATTACACATGACACCCCTGAGGTTTGCCCTAAACTATACACAACTCCGCCTAAATATTTTTATTGCTCTTCGCTCCCTGTGGTTGTCACTGTCTTACATAAAGCTCACTTCCATTAGAGAACCGTCAAGAAAAGTTAGGGCACCTTTAAATTATTATGATATTTTCAAAATGCCTTATTCCTCTTCTTCCTTACAACCCAATGCTTAGCCACTACTGTCGACGCCCCGCTATTGCCGCCAACCCCTCACCACCGCCGCCAAAGGCCAACACTTGGCCTATCTCTCACTGAAATTTCCCTCTTAAAACATGACACTAACCCCGCACCACCGTACCCATAAAAAACAACACCAGCACAGAATGCCGACTTGTCCACCATGCCCGACCCCAGGTCCACCATCAGCTCCACCAGCGACTTCATGATCCCAGCCTCCACCGCCCTCACCTTGTTCTCCTTCACTGAGCGCATCGCGTAAAGCGCGGTGGAGGCGTCCTTTTTTCTGTAAAAGTTACCGCTCTTCAGCAGATTCACCAGAGGCAGAATCGCTCCCGACCGTCTGATCATGACCTTGTTCTTATCGGACTGCGCCAGTCTCAGTAAGGCACACGCGGCGTTCTCTTTGGCCGTTGATGTGCCACTCTTAAGAGCGTGTAAGAGTGGCTTTATCGCTCCGGATAACACAATATTCTCTTTATTCTCATCGCACAGAGACAAGTTCAGAATTGCCGTAACTTCGTACTCTTACAATTGGTTGTCCGACAAGGAGATAACGAAGATTAATGTCCTGATGGCGCCGGCTCGGGTGATTTTGACTCGGTTCTTGGGCTTGTTCTTTACCAGTTGCCTGATTTCCATGGCGACTTGCTTCTGCTCGTCGATTGAGGTAGACTTGAGACCGGCGACGAGCTGGCCGATCAGATCGTCTGAGTTTTTGACAGTGCATGCTATGAGTAGCCGGTGGCTCTGGGAGGAGACATTGGGGAGCTCGTCGGACTGATAGCTGTTGCAGTCGCTAAAGGCGATAGAGTCATCGCCGAAGCTCTGTGCCATCGCTGGGTAATTGGCTATCACCTCGAATTTGAAATCGACCTTGTTTGATGTCGGCCAATGTGGCGGGTGTGTTAAAGTGAAGTTGAGGGGTAAATTGACTTGTTTATCAGGGGTATGAGCGTCTTTTCATTAATTTTGTTAACTCTTATAATATAAAATTAGAAATGTGTAGTTTAGTATAGTAAAAATACTTAGGCGGAGCCGTGTGTAGTTTACGGTAAATATCAGGGGTGCCGTGTGTAATTTATTCTTGAATTTATAGTCACGGATGCACTTAAGGATGAAGACCTTTATCTTCATGCTATATCAAGGTTGTGCACACATATATGGAGAACAAGAGTAGGGTGAGAATTGTTCCATTATTAAATCTTTGTCCTTAAAGGAGAGTGCATATTGTACAAGTGCACCTTTCTATATTTACCTATATGAGTGTGGGAAGTGGGGCCACTTTTACGAGATTTGACTTTGTCTCCATGGCACTTACGAATTTTCTAAAATGAAGCACAAAGCCATAAATGTGCAAGTATTTGGAAAGTATGGTTGGGCCCTTCTACATGTAGTAGTTATAATCAATCACCAAGGATTCTTAGTGCAGGCTAAGGTTATTTTGAATTCTGATAGACTTCATTGCTATATGGTAATTGTTCAAGTCGAAAGACACCTCTTATCTTAGTAGAACCTACTAAAGGATGGTGAGAGGTACATTTTCAAGTTTGGAAATGAAAATTTTCAATTTTGAAAGTATGGAGGAAATTGTTGGAGATTTTCCAATAATTGGCACTTTGGGTCCAATATTAAAGGTCGTGATTATTTACTTTTTTAAAAGTTGCAACTTTTAATGGTAACTTTTAGTTTAATGAAAGTTCTAAGTTATTAAACCTTTTCAAAGACACATTTTGGTGCACAATAAGTATCTCTCAAGGCTTCTTTTAATTGATGATAGTAAATTTCATATTCTCTCTCATAATATAATTTATGTTTAGTTACTATTCTGCAAGTAGCGTCCAATGGTCGCTTATTTTATCATGGGAGGCAGATTTGCCGTAACTCGTTGTAGTACAGGGGGCAAATATTCTCTTAAGAAAATAGTATGTAGCATTAGACTCAAGCATTCTTCATCCCCTTTGCGATATTTTTTTTTCTTTCTATTCAACATATTTTCATAGACTAGTAAGAATCATATGTTTTGCACGCCAAGTGGTGTACTTATTTATTTTGTCACATCAAGTTACTATTAAAGAGAAGATAAAATGACAAATGACCCCTTCATGTATTTTGGATTTGCGGTCAACCTCTTTGAGTATTAAATTTGATAATTAACCCTCCTTATCTATCACTTTTGAGGACGACCAAAATTGGCCTGTAGAAAGACACAATTGCCCTTCATATCTCTCATTCCTTATCTCTCTCTTCCTCAATCCTTCATCACCAACTCAAGCATCATCACCACCACCCCACCCTTAACCACCACCACCCCCAACTCAAGACCAACACCACCGTACCCTCAACCACCCCTAACTCAAACACCATCATGACCAACCGCCATCATACCGAAAAAATTACCCCTACAACCTCCACAACCACCCTAAATTCAAGCACCACCACCATCGACCATAACCCCACACGAATAACCATCAACCCTTCATTTGGTGGATTACAGCCTGCTGCCACAAAAAACCTATTCGTGCCACCACCAACCACCAAAGAACCACCATCGTCAGCGATCCCACTTGCTTGCAAACCCCATCCCAAATGGCGAGCAACCTACTTGCATGCACACCACCAACCCATCGCCTATCACTATGAACAGACCTAACCCACCCCAAAGCAACCCACCCACCTGCCACCCTAACAATTGTCATCACCGTTGCCCCGATGATCGTACATACATAAGCACCACCTACCCCAGTGAGCCCACCTAAACAAACACTGTTCCACCTTCCCGTAGCACGCACCAAGTTATCGCCCATCACCATCAACGGAGAGATCGAGGATTGTTTGCCTATTGTTGATGCTTGTGGCGGCGGGTATGAATGAAATAAAGAATATAAATGAAAAAAAGCAAAATGTATTCAAATTATCAAATGAATAAATAGGTAGGCATAACAACAAAATGGTTGTGATCATAAGGGGCATGTGCCGCTAGAAGTTTAACACTTCGAGGACAGATGGGATCATTTGTCCACCTATATTCCTCCTCCATCCTTCTTCGTTTACTTAAAATACAGAATTCAAACACTTCTGTTACAGGACCAAAATTAAAAGATCGTACAAACTTTTGGGACAAATGGAACGAAAATATGATCATTTTAATATCATAATTGATCAAACTATGAATGTCATCACACATTTAGCAATTTCCTTACATGCATGCAAAACAGCTAACGTAGAAGGGTGCCAAAAAACTTACCAGTTACAGAAGTGACAAGGGATGCTTAAATTCTAAAGTTGCCTATCTCCGAGCAGTAGTTAAATCAAGGAAGTGAAGAATGACCAGTACTGCAATTATGATACCTAGAGGTACGTAGTTATTGATCAAATGCGATAAATCAAAGGTAATGTTGAATGATGATATAATCTCAAGCAATAAGTCAAAAATGACGGGGAAATCCGTCTTTTAGTGATTACTTGTTCAAACATCACTGTGAGTAACAAAAGAAAAGTTTCATTGTTTTTTTTTCTTGCAAAGTTTTAATCATGAATTAAAATGAATCTTTTTTTTTCAATCTGAAAGGCATCGATGAATTTCATCTCATAATATCTGATTCATCACTACCGTAATTTGAAGGATTGAAAAATAAGTATTTTCGGAATACTTCAAATGTGCACTTTTAACGAGTATTGAAAAATAAGGATTCATCCATAATAAATAACAATATGAACGAGTTCATATGATCCTTACATAAGTGTTTGTTTCAGAATACTTCAAATGTACACTTTTAACGAGAAGTAACAAATCATAATCATAATATCAAGAATCCAAAACAAAAGGTGATCACATAAATAAATGTCTTAGAAAAAAAAAACCATCATCTATGGGAAAGACTATCAACCAAACTCATGTTAGCAACATGTTCTTGAAAGAGAGTGGGTGGTAAGCCTTTCATCATGGGATTCGCCAACATAGTGATCGTACTGATATGCTGAATAGACACTATTTGATTCTAAATTCTTTCCCTCACAACAAGATACTTAATCTCGATATGCTTCGTTCCACCACTTGATTTGTTGTTCTTGGAAAAGAAAACAGCAGCCTGATTGTCACAGAATATCTTCAGTGGTCTCGAAATGGTGTCAACCACTTTAAGTCCCGTAATGAAGTTCCTCAACCATACACCATGACAGGAAGCCTCAAAACATGCCATAAACTCTGCCTCCATGGTGTGAGAAGCTACTAATGACTGCTTAACACTCTTCCATGAAATAGGTCCTTCTGTGAGCATGAAGACATAACCTGATGTGGATTTCAGGATATCTACACACCCTGCATAATCAGAATTAGGGGTGCAACTTGGGCCGGGCAATCCGTGGACAACCCGTGCCAGCCCGTAAAAATATGGACATGAACTTACTTTTGTAGTGACCATGGTAGACATGGGCTCAAAATTTTGGGCTCGTAAAAAATATGAGCTGGACATAGGTAAAGGTTTTTACAAACCCGTCCAGCCCGTGAGAAAATCAGTCCGTCTAACTACTATATATATATATGAGGAAAGCGAATATAAGGCTAGCCTCACGCAACTTGTGTGAGGCTAGTGACTAAAACGACGTAGTTTTATAAAACAAATAGTCTTTTTTTTTTCAATTTCTCTCTCTCTCTCTCTCTCTCCCCTCCTCCCCTCCCTCGATTTTCTTCCCCTCACTGTCTCTCTGTCGCAGGCCCTAACAACCCACCGCCAAATCTTCCTGCGCCGGCCACCATCACACCCACCGTCGTGGCGTCGCCCATCACCGCCCCAACCCTCCCGTGTTTGTCACCATCACGCATACCGTCGCCTATCACCGCCCCAACCTTTCGGTGCTGGAAAAATCTCATACCAAAATCACAAAAGATGGTCGTTAATGATGGTGCCAGCGCCACCAAATTTTCCATCGCAAAGTGTATTTTAACTCTGTCGCAGTGCTTGATTTTGACACATACTGAAAATCAGTCACTGCCCGTGCTCTCTCTATTATGTTTCTCTGCGGAGGAATGACAGTCTTTGTGGTAGTGATGGTGGGCGATCTCTGCGGCGATGGAAAGTGGCTGGTTTGCATTAAGAGACGGTGGGTGTGATGGTGGCGACAGTGGCTGGATTTTGACGACAGTCTCGAAGCTCGTTGGGGGTGGAAATTGTTGAGGTAGTGGGTTGGTGAAGACCTTTTGCGGCAAGAATGGCTTTTGACAGTTGCCGACAATGGAAGGTTGGTAGTCTACAGCAGAGATGGTGGGTATGATGGTGGCGCTGGCTTGCTATGGCCTGCGACAGAGTGAAGGAAGCAAGGAGAAAAACAGCGAAAAGGGAGAGAGAGAAAAAAAGAAATGAAAATTTGACTACATTTGTTTTAACAAAACTATTTCAAAACTACGTCGTTTTAATCGCTAGCCTCAAGCAAGTTGCGTGAGGCTAGCCTTATATTCGCTTTTCCCTATATATATATATATATATATATATATATATTATATTAGATAAAGAGTTTGACGGTCGATATTGTAGACTTATGTGATCCACATTTTTTCACGACTAAAGGAAACAACACACACACACACACACACACACACACACACACACACATATATATATATATATATATATATATTGTACTTTCTGAACTCTCAACCCCCACTACGACAAAGGCAAAGCCTCAAAGCCAAAAGTATGCTCATATTCTTGTCTTATTTTTTGGAACCAGGTTGAGCGACGGTTCCCACTTTTCGTTCATGTTTATAGATCTTTTGAAGACTTTACTTTTTCTACTTTATTTCTTATTATAGAATTATAGACTCTTGTATTTTTTTCTCTCTCATTTTGTCCCAAATATTTATTTTTATACTTATATTTAAGTTCATTTTGAGACTTTAATATACTTGTTTTCATTATGATGAATAAATTATAGAGTTGGATGGTCAATCATATGTTTCGAAATCATTTATATATATAAAAAAAGTAATTCCTAACCATGGACAACCTGTGGACAGCCCGCGTCCAGCCTGTGTCTACCAAAATTTGATGGGCTTGGCGTGGACACATATTATTTGGCCCGTAGATGGGCTGGGCTAGACATGGGCACGACTTTTGAAAAGCGGGCTGATCATGGTCTAACTATTGGATCCGTCCAGCCCGCCCAAGTTGCACCCCTAATCAGTATCGGAATTACCAATAACCTTAACGTTATCTGAATTCATACAGGTAAGCATAAAATCCTTGGTACCCTGTAAGTAGCGCATGACTTTCTTGGCTACTTTCCAATGACCCATTCTTAGGTTTATTTGGTAATGTCCAAGCATGCCAACAACATACATTATATCTAGGCGAGTACAGACTTGAGCATACATGAGACTCCCTACTGCTGATGCGTAGAGAATACACTCCATTTCGTCTTGCTCCAATTGGTTCTTAGGACATTGTAGCAAACTAAATTTGTCACCCTTAACAACAGGGACCACATTGGGAGCAAGATTATGCATATTGAACCTTTTTAGAACCTTATCAATATAGGCTCTTTGGGACAATCCCAATATTCCACGGGACCTATCTCGGTGAATCTCAATGCCTATAACATAAGAGGCCTCTCCAAAATATTTCACATCAAAATTCTTAGATAGAAAATTTTTGGTCTCATGTAACATATGCATATCACTACTAGCAAGTAAGATATCCTCTATATACAAAACTAGAATGATAAACTTACTCCCACTGATCTTTAGGTATATACATTGGTCCATTGCATTTTTTTTAAAGCCAAATTTACTAATCACATCATGGAACTTAAGATACCATTGCCTAGAGGCTTGCTTTAATCTGTATATGGATTTCTTGAACAAACATTTCATATGTTCCTTGCCTTCAGCCATAAACCCTTCTGGTTGCATCATATAAACATTTTCATGCAAGTCACCATTAAGAAATGCAGACTTTACATCCATTTGATGTAGCTCTAAATCATAATGAGCCACTAAAGCCATGACTATTCGAAAGGAATCCTTTTTCAACACAGGAGAAAATGTTTCATTATAATATATCCCCCTCCCTTTGAGTGAAACCTTTAGCGACGAGTTTAGCTTTGTATCTTTCGACATTACCTTTAGGATCTAGCTTAGTTTTGTAGACCCATTTACAGCCTACGGCTTTGGCCCCTTCAGGCAAGTCAACAAGGTCCCAAACTTCATTTATTGTCATTGACTCTAACTCATCTTTCATGGCCTCAAGCCATTGAGTTGAGTGATCGCTCGTAATAGCTTCTTTAAAGGATGTAGGATCATTTTCTATGCCTAGATTATAGTTAGCCTCGTCTAGGTACACAATATAGTCAGTAGAAATGGTTGTCCATCTCTCACTTCCTGACATTCGAAGAGATTGCTTATTAGCAGGAATTGGAGCATGATCCATAATAGGGAGCACATCATTAGGTACTACCTCAGGGGGATTATAGAAACATGATCCTAAATTTCTTCAAGGTTTATTATTCTTGGTGTACTACTCCCACTTTATTCAGCATCTTAAAAAAATACTGCATTCGTAGTTTCAACAATTCTAGTGGTATGTGATGGACAGTAAAATCTGAAACCCTTAGACCTTTTAGGGTAAAATATATAATGACAACTTATGGTCATGGGATCGAGTTTCTTAGTATGTGAATTGTAGACTTTTGATTCAGCTAAACAACTCCACACATGAAAATATTCTAAACTTGGTTTTCTCTGTGTCCACAATTCAAAAGGTGTTTTAGACACAGGCTTACTGGGAACCCTGTTAAGAATATGCACAACTGTTTTAAATGCTTCAACCCACAAAAACTCTGGTAGAGTGCTTAGGCATATCATACTTCGTACCATATCCATGACGATACAATTTCATCGTTCAGCTACACCATTCTGCTGGGGTGTACTTGGCATTGTATACTGAGCAACGATGCCACATTCTTCCAAATACAAGGTAAAAGGACTAAGGTTACGACTTGTTTCAAAGAATTTTTCATAATACTCTTTGCCTCTGTCAGATCTTACAACTTTAATCTTTAGGTCAAGGTGATTGTCTACTTCGGCTTGGTATGTCTCAAACATGGCAAGTGAGTCGGATTTTTCATTAATGAGGTAAATTTGACACTCTCAACCCAGGTGACATCACCGGGCTGAGTTATCGATCATAATCACATTTAAAACCGTGTCCTGATTACAGAGCAACTATATCCTCATACTCATACATAAAAAAATTCTTACGCACATACATCATACTGCTGCGGAAGACCTTCAGGTCTTTAAACAACATGGATGGTTACAACCTAATATACGATTGTAGTCGTAGGACTCTTGACAACCTATCTCGCAACTCAATTTTTATCCCACAATTTCCAGCTTGTCTTACCTCACACAACTTATCCCCTTGCTCAACTTTTCTAGCTTGTTTCTCTTCCCTTTTCTAGAGGGTTCTCCTTGATCAACCTTATAGCCTGCACAATACAACATAAGGAATGAGCGCAAATCGCCCAGTAAAGACAACACGAGGAGTATCGTGTACAAATGATTCAAAAGACTCAGAGAAATAATAATCATCTCATCGATAGCAATGAATCAAGAGTAGTCAATAAATTTCAGCATCAACATAACTTGTCAAACAATAAGTTTTCTTTCGTTAGACTGAGCGGTTTTAAGGTCCAACAGAACAGCATTACTGCCACCTCCTCATGGACAAGACTGACTGACTGACTATGCAAGTGAACCCGAAATCCAAGGTTGCAAAGATAAACATCATTGAAATACAAATCATTAAGATCATCAACATCAAAAGAAAATCAAATGCAGTGCACATGGACACGGCGGACAAGACTCGACTAGACACGACAGACTCTGCTCGCGATATTCATCCTCTTTGGCCAGTGATCATAATTCATAGGCCATCTTCCTCATATTGATGTCCCATTTTACGGGATGTTCATCTCAGTCTCAGGTAAACAGAAGAAACATTGTCAATAAGAAAGGAACTCATTTAGAATGCTTTTCCTAACCGCCTTACAACCAAGCAGCAGGACTACTTCAACAGGGCGGACTAAGAGACAATTTGTTTCACCTAACGTCCTCACCAACACAGCCCAACAAGGAATACGGGATCAAAAGAGATCAACCGGTCTTCAGACATAACAACAACAGTTCAACTTGACATCATCAACATGGTGGACTTAGGAGAAGATTATCGCAACCCCTCAACAATGTTCTTACATAAGAGAAATGTTGACTACCAATAAGATCCGACATTTCACAACAACACGCAACGAATCAACAACATCATCATCAACGACAGGGCGGACTCGGGAGAAGTTTGCCACAAGTCCTCAATTGTGTTCTTAGAGAGAAGAGATATCGGCTATCAATGACTGCTGACATATCACAACAAACACGCAATAACCCCTACGCAACATCATCATCAACTTTAGGTATGCTAATCGAATCGAATCATAGCATAACAAGACACACATTATTCTCGGTAAATTCCATCAAAAGGGCAGACTAAGGAGATTTATTTTATCCTAAGTCCTCAGCAACACAATTCAAATATATGTATACCGGTCACCATGACTACCGGTGTCCAATCATAACAACAAGAATTCAACAACACGTCATCAACATGGCATGCTAATCGAAACAATGAATTAGCATATCAGAACCGCATTGTCCTTACCTCATTGGCTTATAGCCGAAGCAACTCGCAAGCTCTGATCGCAACGAGCTGCATCACCTAGTCAAATAATACTATGCTCGTTAGACATCATTCAACATATACACACTCAATATTCTACCCCTTCCCATTAACCGTTCATAGTGTCTTACGACCGCTCGTTAATTCGATCCGATAACCGGATCTTTAACCTAGCATTACCAACGCATTAACAATAGCCACTATCTCATTATTTCAACGTATTGACACCATTCCTCACCTCCCACCACTCCGAACGCTGGATAGCGAGCGTTCAAAAAAATTTACCGCCAACATGACAAATTACCAAAATATTCCCTGGTGGCCATTGCCCCAACCAACATCTCAAAACTACTTTAAAATAATTTTTGGATGTCTTACACCCCTTTATAGACCAACAGTCCTTCAAAGCATTTTGTAGGAAAATTTACCAAAATATCCCCCTTTGGGCGGCAAATTACCGAAATGCCCCCAGGGGTTCACTATCACCACAACGCCCCGAATCAGCTTCAAAACAACCTTTCAGGTGTTTTACAACTCTTTTCGGACTAAAAAGTCTTTTGAAAACTTTACCAGGAAAATTACCAAAATACCCCTCTACGGGTGGCAAATTACCAAAATGCCCCCTGAGGGTTCCCGACATCAGGAAAATCTCAAAAGTTCTTTAAAACGCTATTTTAAGCCTCCTAAATTCATTCTTGAGCTAAAAAATATTTTACAAATTTTTCGTCCAAAAATCCCGAACCGGTGTCTGGACCAAGCGCTTAAAACCCCGTTCGGCCAAAAATAGCTAACGACTTTGGAATGACCCGAAATCTTGAAAAATGGAACTTCCCAACATCCTAGGGTTCTCACAAAATATTTGCGCGAAACCGTGCTTGTTTGATATTTAAACTTCACTGCAAAATGTCAAAGTTCCCCATATCGATTAACCCGCTTCTGGTCCTCGGAAAAATCTGAAAATTTTCCCCGATGTAGGTCTCGCAAAAATAGCTGGGGTTACAGTTTGTCACTTTGTCCAATTATGGCCTGAATCATTTATAAAAAAATTTATGAGAAAACTGCCTAAAGAATTATATCTTTAGTGACAATTACAGTCACTATTTAGATTTTCACACACACTATAACACCTTTTTCACATACACGTTCTTCCCCACTTCACTGCCGCACACATACACTTACACCACTCACCTACGCACACCGCTATCCTACCAAATCCATACCGAAATGTTCCCAATCTATTACACTACTTAAATCACACACCCTCACAATTAAATCTTAAATCACCCACACCAATTCATTGTGCGGCAATGAATGCGCACCCTCCACCTGCAACACACACCCAAAACACACTGAAACACAAGAACACACACACACGCATGCCTTCTAGACACACTGGTAGACTCCATCCACGCGATACACCTACATGTGTATTTAACTCCACCCTTACACACTTAACTCACACACCCGTAGCACCCATGGTAAGCAAAACACACACACACACACACATAATCCCTGAACCCACACTGAAGCTTAGATAATAAATTCATAGGGAATCACCTTAAAGAATTTCTCCATTTGTTTCTCAATTTCCTCCCCTTCTCCCTTGGTTTCTGCTTGCAATTCCTGCCCGAGCCCCCCTGTTTCCCTCCCTTTTCTTGTTCTGTTCTTCTTTTCTGCTTCTTTCTTCTTGTTCTTCTTTCTTTCCCGAAAGGGAAAGGGTTCCCCTTTCGTTTTTTTTTATTTCCAATTAGGATAAAACCAATTAAAATCATATAAAAATATGAGATTAGTCACCACATGAGGTGGCATCTCCTTACACCAAAAATCCTGAAAAATTGACACATGAGGCCTAATTTTTGGAATTTGCAAAATAGCCCCTCAAGTTCTCAAAATTGCATTTTGACCCCTCGACTTTAGAAAATTACAACTTGACCCCAAAATCACCATAATACCTCCTTTAGCCCCCTAGCACCTCATCATCATTGAAATGACACTATTTAATAAAATATGCATCCCGTTCACCATATATTTCTAAAATTATATTTTTGCCCCTTAACTTTCCAAAATTACATTTTTTAACTCCCAAAACCACACTAACCCCTTATTTAGCTCCCTAACACTTAATCATCACCAACATATTGCTACTTAATAAAATAGCACCCCTTAATTAATCAAACTTACGGTTAGAGAGAGGGGCCGAAAAGCATTGCAAGTCGCAATAACCAGAGGTGGAGTGGTGGAGCCGCCGATGTCCGGTGGAGGCGAGGGACGCGGTGGCCGGTGAAGGCGACGGACGCGGTGGAGCTGTGGAGTCCATGATCGAGCCCCTGTCTGATGAAAGAGATGAAGTCCAACTGGAAGGAGTTTTATACCCAGCAAAAAAACCCCCAATTTTGTTGCTAGTGAGGCTCGAAGCCTCGACCTCATTAAAGCCCTCCTCAGCTCCGCTTGAAAATTGGGTTAGAAAAGAGCTCCGAGCTCTTTTCGGTTTTGGGCTTCAGTTTTTAAAGAGTTGGCCCTTTTAAAAAAAAGAAAGCCAACCAAACACCCTAACTTTCATGGACTTTTGGAAAAAAAGAGGAGGGCCAAAAAAGAGCAAAAAAAAAGGGCTGTCAAACGGCCCCTAAGTCTTGAACTAGGCTCTTTTGTTCAAACTTCAACTGACTACACACATAATACGAATGATCAATTCGGTTTCGTCTGTTTTTGTGCGTTACGACCATGCACATTTATCTCTTCATGAGTGTCTTTAGATAGTAGCCTATCTTCCCACAGCAGCGATCTACTGCCACACTCCATTAGGTGAGTCCTCCGAGGGTGATTTGTGATCAACACCCTACAGATTTCTGCCTTGGTCTCTTTCAGAGTTAAAACCCTTCCTAAACCGTCACAATATGAGCACTATCACCATATGAATCGAACTAGGGAAATCCCCTCAATAAAGAAAACTTAGCACTCTCGTAGTCACCCTACAACTTTGTTTTTACTTATTGAACCTCATTCACGGGATCTTTAATCACAGAAGTTTAGGTGTCCACTGCGGTAACTAACTTATAGGCTTCAGTCCCATTCCCCTCGATGACTCAACGATTAGCCCACACGCTAACCTTTTTATAAACGAGTCTGCTAAATTCTTTTTAGACATTGCAAAATCAAGTGCTATCACACCTCGGGACAACAATTCTTTTACAGAATTATGTCTGATTCCACGATGTCTCCTTTTTTTCTCATTAGGAATTTTTACATGTATTTGAATTTATATAAGTACACAAAACCCAAAAACCAATGTCATGACTCATGCAATTTGTCCAAATCTGTCTCGTATCACATACATTCACGAATGGCATGAGATCGCTGGCGACGACGGTGGTAGAATCGTGATTATGGGTGTTAGGTTCCTGATTGTGGGTTCCAGCCTCAGTGGTCGGTAGTGGTGTACAGTGTGCGGCAGAGAGAGAGAGAGAGAGAAGAAGAAGAAGAAGAAGAAAAAAAGAGAGAAAAAGTAGGTGATGGGTTTGCATGAGTAAGATAGAGAGAGAGAATGAGAAGAAGGAAAATAAAGAAAGAGAAACTGGGTGATGGGTTTGCATGAGAGAGAGAGAGAGAGAAAGAAAAAGAAAGGGGGAGAGAGAGAGAGAGAGAAGAAGAGGAAGAAGAAGAAAAAGAGAGAGAGCGAAAGTGGGTGATGGGTATGCGGGAGAGAGAGAAAGAAAGAAAGAAAAAGAAGGATAGAGAAAAGAAGCAGAAGAAGAAAAAAAGAGAGAAAGTGGGTGGTAGGTCTGCATGTGTGAGAGAGAGAAAGAAAGAAAAAAGGGGAGAGAGAGAGAAGAAGAAGAAAAAAAGATAAAGAAAATGGGTGATGGGTCTGTGTGCGTGAGAGAGAGAGAGAGAGAGAGAGAGAGAAAGAGAGGAGAAAAAGAAAGAAACAGAGGAGACAGAGAAAGTGGGTGATGGGTCTGCCTGAGAGTGAGAGAAAGAGAGAGAGCGAAAGAAAAAGAAGAAAAAAGAGAGGAGAAAAAGAAGGAAAAAGAGGAGACAGAGAAAGTGGGTGATGGGTCTGCGTGAGAGTGAGAGAAAAAGAGAGAGCCAAAAAAAGAAAGAGAGAGAGAAGAAGAATAATCAATATGCACTGGATCTGAAAATGTAAAAAAGGACGACCCATGTGACAACGTAGACAGGATTTATGTCCTTCTTTCCATAATGACAATTGTACCCCTGATTTTTTTAGTGACATCCGTTGTCCGTCAGTCGAAGTACTGATTTGATACATTTTTTCAAAATTAGATACTTCTTTGGTGCACCTTCAAAGTTGAGTACTAAAGTTGTACAAGATATAAAATTGAGGGTATAGTTTTGGGATTTGCTCTAAATTTAAACAGAGAAAATTGACTAGCCAAGAACAAGTCCAACAATTATATTCGACCCCGAAATCTGCCGTGGAGTAAAAAAATAGTCCTTGATCCAAGCTTGAAAACTTTATCAAATTTTCACCGTAGCACAATCTTCCATTCAGGGTTTACAAGAACTCGAGTTATCAACTCTTTTTTTTTTTTTTAACAAATTAGTTCAATAAATAATCCTAGGTATCTTCTTCAAGATTTTTTAACTAATATATAAAAATAGCATTTTGTCAAAATAATTATGCCAAATCACAATTGACAATACGATAATGAATAATATAATAATCAAAGAAAAAGTTTAGGAAAGCCTGAAATTCGGTTGAGTCACGAAAAAATGTGCTTCCCTTGAAGAAGATACGCCCCACCATCTACACTTGATTAATGACGTTTCACTCCAAAGATACAACCACCACCGAAGAAGTTTTGGTACAAACAAAAATTTATCTTGAGCCTTAGAGCATCCGTACACTCTATATAGTATGTAAAATATATATGTATGCTTTTGGAAGAAAGAATAAATGAAAGAAGAAAGAAGAGTGTTATTGTAGATAATAAAGTCTTGCTTTTTCCCTTCTGCCTTCTTCGCCTCCTTTTTCAAGACTTTTGACTTCTGATTTTATAGCTCTTTTTTTCAACGTACGGAAAAAATATGGTGGAGAGATTGAAGGCATGTGGAGAAATATTAGGAGAGAAAGCGAGTAGTTAAATTTATCACTAACCCATGACTTAGAAGACTCAAAAAGTCTTTTACTTAAATTAGGACATTACTAAATTTATTTATTTTATTTTTCTAATCCAACGCAAGTGTTGCCGCAAAAGTGTGCTTCTTTTTCGACTTGGGTTCGTGGCGGTACATTTGGCATCTCACTTCTCACCATGAGGGCAGCGAATATTAAGTGAAAGCCACTATTAAACATGATAACATTGTTGGACACATTTTTTCTGACAGCTTAAGCTTATAAAACAACTTGTAACTTAACATAGTATTAGAGCTTCAGTTCCGCAAGTTGTTGGTTCGATCCTTTCCGCTTGTACGTTTAGTCTCTCTTTACGAGTGCGATTTGCATTTAATTTACTCTTATTGTGCAATTTGCATTTAGTTTATTTGTGCATTTGGCAGTGGTGCACCTTGATTTATCTCTCCACGTACAATCGGATGCTTGCACGTCAGGAAGAATATTAAGCATGACAATATTTTGAATCTATTTTTTTAACGGCTGAAGTTTCTAGAACAATTAGTAACTTAACAGCCACTGCTGGTGACATATTCACCTTCGGGTTGAGGACATCGATAACAGAATGGTCAACTTCATTGTTCAGGAGTTCAAGAGGGAACACGAGGAGGACATTAGTGGAAATCCAAGAGCTCTTATGAGGTTGTGGATTTCTAAGTTCGTATTAGAATTCTTGGAATACCCTTACTTGCAAGGTAGCATGTTTTTCACATAATTATTTTTGTTATATTCCATTAGGATTCAGAGGTCTATAGCTCTTGTTATTTAGATACAGAGTTCTATAGCACTATTTTAAGCCTAAATAAATCCTAAATAAACGACTCTTAGATACTTGAATTAAAAATAAAGCTGCAACTTGCAAGAAATAACTGAAATTGGTAGTACCCTAAACCAACCGAGAAGCTTCGTTTTAGTCTTTTAGACTTGGTCTTCATCCGTATTTTCTGAAGAAATTTGATTATTTAAATGATGATTTAGTAGAAAGATAATCCTAATTTACTTCTTGAACAAACTCAGATACCAAGTGCTTGTGATATTTAGTTTATGGGAAAGGATTGATAGCTATACTTCCAAATGTACCACTTTGCACTTTTTATTAACCCTGAATGAACTCTTCCAAATGTACCACTTCGCACTTTTTATCAACCCTGAACTCTTAGTTGAAAATCACACAAAAAAAATTGAAGTATTATTCACCGCTTTTCTTGAGATATTTGCTCGATCGTCTATATAAATAACCAAATGTCTTCAAGCTTTCGAGCTTTTGACTAATTATTTATCTCATTGATTTGTTTCGACGTTTTTCTATTGCGATTGAAACTTTATAAACGTATATTTGGAATAACGATAATGTAACACACTCGTACTGAAGCATAATCAGTAAAAGTGATCTAAACAAAAACACTACATGAAGTATTACTATCAAGTATCAACATCTTTGAGGGCAAAATGTTTGGCAACAAACATTTTTTTCCCCTTGTTTGGTCCCTTTATTGAGAGCACATGACATGCTTCAGTTGCGTAATTATTTAATTTGGTCAAAGAAGTTTGTTGAAATTGAAAAAAGGAAAGACAGGGTCGGCCCTACGTAAATGATGACCAACAATGCGCGATCGAAGTGGGTCTGCTCTTTTGAAACTTCCCATCTCCATGTTAGAAAGTGATACCTCTCCACAATTGCTGCGTAAATGATGCCCCAAACTAACCTAAAGTAGCAAACTCCGCTATTCTAAGCTCTTTGGTCCCTCCCTTCCGGCCAACCCTTTTGTCGATTGCCAGAATAAGTTTCCCTCCCAGCTCTCTCATCCATGCTTAAGTAAAGGTAGGTAGTTGAAATTGCAGGGCCTGATCTGGGTAATGTAGTCAATTTAATGTTTTCGTTTCCCTTGGAACTTTCTAAGTCTCGTCTTCTGTATTAAGGTCTTGTCATTCAAAAATTTGTTGGGGGTGGGGGGTATCGTAGCAGAAATAGGATATCTCCAAACAAAGATTTTTTCACTTGTTTCTTTAAGTAAACCTGATGATTCAATTCTAGTGGTGAACATTCAAATCGGTGAAGTCAAACCATCAATTCTGTACCATTTAAAAACCTATCAAACCAAACAATCGAATTGATTTATTTTTTAGAAAACTGAAAATCAATTCTCCCAGTTTCTTTTGGAACATTTGAACTAATTAAAGCCAAACAGAATCCAATTTATCAAACTATATAAAAACATACATACATATTTGCATGCATCCAACTATACATATATGAAAACATGGACCGAGTTAAATGACTAAATTTTTTTTCCCTAAAATGCCTTTCTTAATTGAAGTTTTTATAAAATAAAAATAAAAAAAAAACTAGTGGTGATTTGGACTTAAAACTTTTTTCTCCATTAAATTCCTTTTTTAAATTGGCGTGTTAGTAAAAATTGAGGTTGTTTCTGACTTCTCATAGGATATCAAGTCTCTTTCCTTAAAATACCCATGTTGAAATATATGCTTTTGTTAGATTTAAGGGTTATTTTGACTTTTGTCTTAAAACTTTTATTTCGTTAAATACCCTTTTTGAATTTTTGGTGTTATTAAAAAATAAGGATGTTTTTAATTTCTCATAGAATATCATACCTCCTCCCTTGAAATACCTTTTATTAAAATATATGCTTTTATTAAAGCTAAAGGTTGTTTTGACTTTTACTTATAGATATACATATATAAAAACACCATATATAAAAATACTGATGTGGTTAAATGGCTAACCTTTATTTTTTCCTTAAGATGTCCTTTTGAATTGAAGTTTTCATAAAAAATTAGTGGTGATTAGGTGTTGGTTGTTTTGACTTGGATCAAGATCCTATTTTGTACAATAAAGTGTTGTACAACATTTAGCCATAAAAGATTTTTACTGAAAGTATTTTGTCGCTGTTACTGAATTTACAATGATAATTTTTTGTCGTTAAAAAATATTTAGTGGCATTTTTTTGGTAGAGCAGAGGATCCTGATCCTTTTGACCTTTGTCTTAAAAAA
Organism: Escallonia rubra; assembly: GCA_033065855.1. Classification (NCBI taxonomy): domain Eukaryota; kingdom Viridiplantae; phylum Streptophyta; class Magnoliopsida; order Escalloniales; family Escalloniaceae; genus Escallonia; species Escallonia rubra. Next base: position 404,809 of record JAVXUO010002032.1, on the reverse strand, counting down.
ATTTATCATTAAAAATCCTTTTTGAGTTAGAGTGTTATTAACAAATACGAATGGTTTTTTATATCTCATAGAATGTCAAGCCTCTTCCATTAAAAAAACCCTTATTACAATATATGTTTTTTTTAGAGTTAATGGTTGTTTTGACTTTTATTAAAAAAAGAAGAGAAAAAAGACTTTTATTAAAACCATTGAAGTCCTGCATGTTCTCTGATTACTAAATTGTTTTTGGTAAGTTTGAAGTAAACTGCCTTAGATCTATTACATCTTCTCCATTAAATTCGCCTAAAGAAAACAACTTGCTGAAAACATAGTTTTGCCTGAATATCTAAACTAAAATGAAAAATTTGCCACAATCTCAACCATTTAAAATTTTGTATTTGTGTGTTGATGCGTATGTTACAGATTTGAATTCTTGTGCATATATATAGATTTCAATCTAAACATATTAGTACACTGAAGCTATTGTAAACCTGAAATTTAATTTTAGATTTCAATCTAAACATATTAGTACAAGGAAGCTGTCGTAAAACCAAAGCTTTTTAGAATTTTTATTAAATGCATATGTAACCTTGGGGTTAAATTGCTACTTTTTTTCCTGTTTTTGTTTAAGATGCCCTTTTTAAATTGAAGTCTTCATAAAAGATAATTTGTAATTATGGGTGCTTTTCACCAAAAACCTTTTTTTCCACTAAATACCCATTTTAAATTGAGTGTTATTAATAAGGCTGCTAATGACTTCTGTTAGGATATCAAATCTCTTTCTTTAAAATACCATTATTGGAATATATGGTTTTGCTAAAGCTAAGGGATTTTGACTTTTACAAAGAAAAGGAAAAGAAAATATGAAAATCCTATAAAATCACTCTTGAATTCCTGCATGCTCTTTCAATACTAAAAAATTCCTTTCAAAACCTACCGCCTCCGTGCACGTAAAACTAAACTACTTTAGAGTTTTAACATCTTCTCCATCAAATTCGATTAAAGAAAACAACTTGCAGATAATATGGTTTTTTTTATAGCTTTTTAGAAGAAATGTAACATACTTAACAATTGAATATTTTTTTTTAAAAAACTCATTTTTTTTTAATTTTGTATGTCATATTATTTTGCATGTATATTGGTTTTAATGCAAACATATTCGCATATTGAAACTCTTGTAAAGCTGAAGCTTAACTGTAGATTTTAAACACGGCATCTGTGTAAGAAAATTATCGTAAAATTGGAGTTTTTAAAAATATTTTTAAATGCATAAGAATCTTTAAATCATATCATTATGCTCCTCATTGTAGTTTGAATTCGTCCTCGGGTCTAGATCATATCATTCTACTCTTAATGTAATTTGAGGTCTCCTGCCTTGATGAATGAAGTAAGTTTCTTAAATTTTTCGCATGCGCGTCCATGTGGCTTGGTAGACACTCACAGAAGAAATATTTTATTTAGAAGTTACAACATAGTCAATTTAACACAATTGCGTTACATATAACTAACGATTTCAATTGGAGGATTTATCGCGCTGGTCGTTTCAATAATCTGTTTTGTCGAGCCTAATGATTTCTAACACTTCGGTTGTTAAGTCATTGTCCTTACATTTATGGTTACTAGGTGCCCTTCAGAGGCGAAGTTGACCGATAAATGTTTTGGCCGCAAATAGATACTTGCCAATTTAGTACATAAGCACATCGTACCAATTTAAGCAAAGTACATAAGAAGCAGAAAGCAAAAAAAGAAAAAGAAAGAGAAAAAGATTGAGTTTACATGACATGGTTTGCTGTCAAATACGATGTCCGGTTGTACACAGAGAAGTTGTAAACTACGCAGAAGACTCAAAAGATGTATTCAGTAATCATCTAGTGTCATGTCAACAGCTAACTGACTAAGGATAATGTTCATCTATAAACTGAGAGCTACTTTGCGCACAAAATCTACTACCCTCTTCTGTACCTACAAGAAACTTGCAACATTTATGAAGCTTCAGTTCAGTTTTTGCATTTGATATTCTTGTTTTACCGATACTTGTGACGTGAATATACGTAGTTTCAGGATGGCAAGGACAGATGATCAAGGTCCAGCAATTGGAATTGATCTAGGAACGACCTACTCTTGTGTGGGGGTGTGGCTACACAACCGTGTTGAGATCATCGTCAACGATCAAGGGAACAGGACGACACCATCCTGTGTCGCTTTCACGGATACCGAACGTCTAATTGGTGATGCTGCCAAGAACCAGGATGCCATGAACCCAACCAACACTGTCTTCGGTGAGTAGTAAATGCTATGTAAATATTTATATTGTTCTTTATGTGGTATGTTCAAGTCGTAAACATTTACGTACATCAAACAGTTCCGTACAAATTAGGATATACTAGCTAAGAGACCCGTGCAATGCACGGGGCGTTCTCTAATTTCTTAAATATTGTCTAATATTTATTTCTATAAATATTTTACAACCGTTAATTTTCCTAACTTTCTATAGATATTTTATAATTGTTAATTTTTCTAACTATTTATAACTGTTATTGTTTGAACTGCACGCAAGAAATTTACTATATAGAAGATTGCGTTTGAATAGAACTTTTGAAAAATTAGCAGTATAAAAGCATACTTTAGCAACAAAGGTAGAATGCATGATTTAATGTGATCAGTTTTTACTCACAAATAAGATGTGAACGTTACAATTAAAAGAAAACCATCTTTTCATTAACGTTTCGCGACGACATATGTCAACAATCTCGTACTACTATTTAACTGAATTTAAACTGTTTGATTTAATTTTGGAGTTTTGTAAATATAATCGCTAGTATGTATCAATGATATATCCGGAACCAATATGATTAAAAAAAAGCCAGTTATTTGTACCATCACTTCCCTTTTTTTTGTGAGTTTAATCTAGTAAAGAATGTTATAACTTATTTACTGGTGGTGTATATGAACCTCAATCTTCCTATAAGCATAAATGTCAAATTCACTCACCTTCTTTCTTCACGAGAAACTCTTTATGTGTGTTATTTGTCCCGTGCATAGTGAAAAAGAAAAATAACATTAAAAGTGTTTCTATCTATACATAACTTATTAAAGTTTCATTGGAATATTAGATTACTGTAGCTAGGGGCTAGAAAGTGGTTAACCACAAAAACATCGTCTTACCTAATTAATGAAACTTTAAGGAATCAAAATGTGGGACCAAAATCAAAATTGAAAGATAAAAGTCATTCTAGGAAAAAAAAAATTTACTGCTTCTAGTCATGGATATAGTTTATGTACCTTCAAGTTACTGGTAGAACTAACCTAAAATCATTATGTTTTTATTTAAGTTCATCGCTTGTCTACATAAGATTCTCAGCGTAATCCGTCCACGAATACTACACTAACACTACCTCCAAATATCTTAATTAGCGCTATCATTGCCATTACAAATGCAACCATAGTCATAACTTTTCCTCATCAGTGCACTTTCATGTTTTTATCGTCAGCTTTTTTAGGTTCATCACTTGTTCAATCCAGATTGAGATCATAACTTATCAATCAGTACTGTAATGTATATTAATATTACCTCGAAACACCTTAGTGCTACTACTACAATAACTCTAACAACAACCATCACTCTTGCACTACCACCATTTAGTTATGACTATCACCACCACAAGCATCAACATACTACACACCAACACCTCTACAACTACATGTTGTCACTACATAATCCAAATCTCACTACCAACACTCCAATTCTACCATAACAATTATCACTATTGTAATTAGCATGTCTGATCACTCGCATAATTGCATATATTACCACCCTCACACTTTCACATCTAGCACCGACTTGGATTCATGTTTTTTTCTGAGCAAGTTATTCGTAGCATAACTGTATAGAAAAAAATTTATATTTATGAACAAATGCTTCTTAAAATGTGTGGAATTGAAATGGAGATTTTGCTGCTAACGGGTTACGGGTGTGCACACCTTAAAGGTGTGGGTGTGCACTTACCTCAAAGGATATCTCTTTGTCTAAGTAACCTACTAAATCTTGACATCTAGATTAAGAGAAAAGACTATGAGGATATCATTCGCTAAATTTACCTCTCTAGGTACTTATTGCTAAAAAGTGTGTGTACTAAGAATTTTAGATTTGACCACAAAATTATTTTGGAAGGTTTCGAGTAGCAAAGAAAGTTTCATGCCCAAAGGACCTACTCAAGCTTAAACTTTATACATGAATAAAGTTCCACCTCCAATCATGTATGTAAAAGTTTGAGATGCTATCAAACAACAAAAAAAAAGGGTAAAAGGAAAAACGGTGTTTTAATAATATTGCAATAGTTATTATAGTTGTCAATGCGGCTCTCGCATAAGTTCGTATAAAGGTGTTAATAGATATTGGTGATAAAACATTGTATTTAGAACAACTTTCAGAGTGATAGATAAATATTTTTTGGAAAAAGCATATCCAATCGAATTCTGGCATATTCTGACCTTGATGAGCATTTAACCGGTAGCATGTTTATCAACGTTATCTCTTAATTAGTTAGTGGAATAGGTTGTGAGAGGATGGTTCCACCCTTAGTATGCCATTTCTCATCCTTATTCGTTATTAGAAGGTTAACGATTTTGACTAACTAATATTTGCATGATAAAAGTGAATGAGAAAGCATATAACAGGGTGGAAATATACAGAATCCATGCATGATATAAATAAACATAATCCAGTAAATCATGCCTGGTCATACTCGGTTGGGCGCCTTCAATGGCTTGCCTTCGCCAGAATGGGTGACAACATGTGCACAAGTTCATTTGAGACTCCTTCCACTATTCTTTTGAGAAACTTCATGTTATCCCTGGTAGTTTACAATGATATGAAAAAAAACAGCATATGACATAATATGTAACGAACTTTGTAGCAAATATCAGTTAAAAGAGTATATAGAGCACAAGTTTATGGTTCAAGAAGCTAGATGAGCAAACTTAATGAAAATTAACCTTCTTACTTTAACCTCTAAATTTGATTTGGGGTGGAATGCCCAATAACAACTGGATGCAAATCTGATTGCATCATGTATCCCTTGTGTGCATTTTCAATTTCTCTTTGCTCCATTCTCAAATATAAAATCTAAGCTTGCGGTTGAATGGACAGAAGTTGGATCACTGTAGGATAGAAATTCTTTGAAGTTGCTAGGTTTGCTCTGGAGGCAAAGGTAACCAGTAAATGTTTTGGCGGCAAATAGATACTTGTCCCTTGGGAATTAGTATAGCCACAAATGCCTCTTTTAGTGGCTGAACTCTAGAGAATCCTATGTTGTTATACTCTCCATATAGGTCAATGAATTTGTACACGAAAAATGAAAAAGAAAGCAATAAGTTCGGAGAAACGTTACCAATACTTAGCTACATGTTGGTTGTGGAGTGCTGCCCTCCACATTTTGACCGACCTTCTCCTCTTCAAACCACCTTGAATGCGTCTCAAATATAATATGAAGGCCCCTTTTGCATGTGGACCTCGTATATGGGATAATAAGTATCAATTTTATTAAAACAATATTACGGAGCTCCTTGACTGTCTCATTGCTTTCTACAAATCTAAACTACTGTCTTCTTCTCTTCATAGCTCACTCCCGCTAGAAAATTATGGAAGCCAGCATCAACCAAAGCTTTAAACAGGGACTCGACAAAGTGGATTGCTGAATTGTAGTTAGGGGTTGGGGTGTGCAAATCTTATCTTCCTCCATGTTGGGGCGATAGGTTTGGGTTTAGTCTCTTTAACGGTAGCCTTGAAGAAAAATCTCTCCGAGCGGCAATTAAAATCAAGTTAGAGAGATCTTATCAAGTATGCTAATCATAGAGGATGTTTAAATTTATTCTCTTCATTATGCATAGCTATAAATAGCAGTGTGAATCACAATTTTTTTTTTCATTTTACTACTTTGCATCTGATCTTTTGACTCATCGCTTGTTTGCTACTCTATCTCTTTTTCCTAATCTACATCCTTTAGCTAAGCATTTAATATATAAATATGTCTCTTTTGATTATTGCTGAAATTCGCTCCATACCTATACGCTCGGTGTTTTTGAAAATACAAAGCGTTTGTTCGGCAAGGTCTTGTTTAAATGCCATATCCAAATTCAACAATATGGTTATGGAGTATACTGAGAAAAGGTATTCTTGTTTGAATCACTCCTTTCCCAACCGCTTCTACAGTGATCATAAGGACATAGTGCCAATTGAATCAAAGCACATAATAAGGGGAAATCAATAAAAGAAAGACAAAGAGAAAACTATTTAATTTACCTGGCATGATTTGCTGTCAAACATGACATCCGGTTGTGAAGATAGAGAGATAGCAGGAGCAAAAAAGGATGAACCGTGGTCTTGTAGTTCATGGAAGTTGATATATTGGGTTTTTGTCATTGATTAGGACACTAAATTAAAGTTACTCATAGAAGTGTTCTAGTTTCGCTAACAATGTGATTCTTAGTTGTTAAATGAAGAGTCCAACTGAATTGGGGGACTTCCAGAATGAAGATTGCAGCCGATATGGCACAAGGAAAAGCTTCAAAAAATCTGACGTGTCGTAAATGTGAGAGCTCTAAAAGTCTTATGTGTCGAAATTCTAAGAGTTCTAAAATTCCATGTGTCGCATTTTAAGCGAATGTTTCAGCTTTTTTTATATATATAGATATATTGTTGCACTCTAAAAGTAAACACAGACTTTTGATGGCCCAATGTAACTGTTTTTGGATGTAATTTGGGGTCATATCTGATGTTTTGCTGAAAACTGACTACGAATATTTCGATCTAAGTTCATTCAGAACTGGAGTTGAATTTAAAATGTATTGTCTAAGAATACAAGTTTTTCAAAAAGAGAGCACTTTCCTTTTGTGCAGGTTCATTTTTATGTTCTGCTCACTTTTATGTTCTTCTCATGAGGAATAGCCCACTATTACTGGTACTAGAACATTAGATGTATAGTGTCAGTATTTTTATTTTCATGATTTTCGTATTCAGTTAGAAAATACGCTCCTGTATTTTTATTATTTTCACCAAAAAAATTCAGCTACCTTTATTTTACATTAGTTTAAGTTTTGATGAAAAAAAAGCTAAAAATACCTCGGCGTTCTCCGTTTCTGTCACTATTTGAGTGTTGCTAGAGAGGAGCACAAGTCTTGATGCTTTATACGTAACCTTGCATAATTATATCTTCCCTGACAACTAACCGACAAAAAGGAAGGAAAATGCATAAAAATGGTTACACTTTATCTACCGCCATCAGTGGTGATACAACATGCTTCCTTTATATAGTTTTCATTTTTTTGCTTGTTTTAACAGATGCCAAGCGATTGATTGGTAGGCGATTTAGTGATACGTCGGTGCAGAGCGACGTTAAGCTCTGGCCATTCAAAGTCATTCCTGGCGCTGATGACAAGCCCATGATTGCAATCACATACAAAGGCGAAGAGAAGCAACTTGCGCCTGAGGAGGTCTCTTCCATGGTCCTCGTTAAGATGCGTGAGACTGCTGAAGTTTTCCTCGGATCAAATATAAAGAATGCTGTTGTGACTGTCCCTGCCTATTTCACTGACTCTCAGCGCCAGGCTACAAAGGATGCTGGAGCTATTGCAGGCCTCAACGTGATGCGCATTATCAACGAGCCTACAGCTGCTGCAATTGCTTATGGTTTTCTCCGCAAGGAATCTATTGTTGGTGCAAAGAATGTGCTTGTTTTCGATCTTGGTGGCGGTACTTTTGATGTATCTCTCCTCACTATTGAAGAAGGTATTATTGAAGTGAAGACCACTGCTGGCATCACTCACCTTGGAGGAGAGGACTTTGATAATAGAATGGTGAACCACTTTATGAAGGAATTTAAGAGGAAATTCAAGAAGGACATTAGCAAAGATCAGAGAGCTCTTAGGAGGTTAAGGACTGCTTGTGAGAGGACTAAGAGGATTCTCTCAACTACTACAGAGACCACAGTTTCAGTTGACTGCTTGTTTGAGGGTATTGATTTCCAGATGACCCTTACCCGTGCCAGATTCGAGGAGCTTAACATGGATCTTTTTAGAGAGTGCATGGAACCGGTTGAAAATTGTTTGAGAGATGCTAAGATGGACAAGAGCACTGTCGATGATGTGGTCATTGTTGGAGGTTCTACTAGAATTCCCAAGGTGCAGCAAATGCTACAAGATTTCTTCTCGGGAAAGGAGCTCTGCAAGAGCATTAACCAGGATGAGGCTATTGCCTATGGTGCTGCCATTCAAGCTGCTATGTTAGAGGGGAGGTTTCATGACCTGTCGCTTTTGGATGTCACACCTCTCTCTCTTGGATTACAGGTCGCGGAATGTGCTATGACTGTTGTCATCCCAAGGAATACCAGAATTCCCACCAAGAAGGAGCAGGGGTACTTTACTGGTCATGACAACCAAGATGGAGCGGCATTTTTAGTGTACCAAGGTGAAAGAGCGCGAACCAAAGACAACAACTTTTTGGGTAAGTTTGAAATTACTGGCATTCCACTAGCTCCAAAAGGTTCTGTGAAGTTCAATGTCTGTTTTGAGATTGATGCAAATGGTATATTGAGGGTCTCTGCCGAGGAAAGATCCACTGGTCAGAAGAAGAAGATCACTATCAGCGACTTTGACGGAAGATTATCCGAGGAACAGATTAAAAGGATGATACAGGAGGCTGAGAAGTATAAGGCCGAGGATGAGGAGCACAAAAAGAGGTCTCAAGCAAAGAATGCCTTGGAGAACTATGCATACAAAATGAGAGACACATTCGAGGATTCCAAGTTCTCTGGAGTTGACAAGAAGAAGATTCATGATTCCATTGGCCAGGTGATGGAGTGGTTGGACAGGAACCAACTTGCAGGACCTGACGAGTTTCAGGACAAAATGGAAGAGCTCGAGAATATCTGTAGCCCTGTTATTGACAAAATGTAACAAGATTTTGTTGCATTCGATTCAGGAATTTTCCATCTCTTTTGTAATATATCTTTTTCTTATCCAACACAAGACAGTATTTCGTAAAATAAAGAATGCAATGAGTTTATTTGTCTTGGCATGGATGGAACAAATCTCTTCAACGTAAAAAAGAGATTTATGTTCAAAGATAAGTTAATTTTTATGTCCTTTTCTGTATTAGATCCATCTTAATTTAAATTGTTAATATGATTTATGCCTATTCAGGATTTACTTGAAAGTAAAAAAATGCTGGAGTTTGAAGTTTGACCAGACCAAAGTTGTCATGTCCAACAAAGACTGGCTGTAACTGTTATCTCTAAGATAAATAAATAAAAAATTGTCAAACTAACTAGGTCAAATCACAATCAACAATAAATTAATTCAATAACAAATATTAATCAAAGAAGAGGTTTAGAAGAGCCTGAAATTCGGTTGAGGTAGGCAAAAACATTCTTCCCTTGAAGAAGATACGCTCCAAAATCTGCACTTGGTTAACGACATTTCACCCTAACGATATGATAACCACTGAAAGGGTTTTTATGCATCAAAATTCAAGCACACCCTTAATGTGTAACTTAATAAATTAAGTACTTTAATTTCGTCTTTATGTTTAAGAATGATGAGCTAGGAATTTGAATTATTGTTGAAGCTCTGACATGGATATTATTGAGGTTCTCTTAGTGGAATTGAGATGATTGAATAATTAAGAATTGATCGATTGATTGGCTAACGCTTCGGAGACATCGGGGTGTTACATAGCGTCACAGTAAGATGTGGCTAGGTTCTTTGGCCAGTATGATGGTGATGCGACTCAGTAGCAGGTTGTCTTGAAAACGAGAAGAACCGAAGAGTGAAGAAGATAAATAAAAATATGGTGGCTAGGGTTTTATCTTGAGTATTTAATTAAAAAACAAGCGAACAGTTGAAATATGTTGGATTAATTACACATAAAGCCCTATAGTTTGAGGACTTGTGCGCATTTCATCTTACTATTTGAATTTTGGCGCAATTCACCTAATTCACCTTGCAGTTCATTAATTTGTGCTCAATTTACCAATTGAGGGGCTAAAGTTCAGTTTCTTGGACGCCCGTCAAAATTCGATGGATAAGATGGTCAATTTAATCCTTCAATCCACCTTGGCAATAACATCACCACCTCATAATTATTTGGTCCAATCAAAATGCTCCATCTGTACAAACCATCTCATTACTGCCCAACCAAAAAAATTATTTGGCATCAAAATCTGGACCAGGGAGAAGGGAGTCAAGGAGGTTGCTCACACACATGGCACAGCGGCAGCAGTGGTGGTTTTGGATCAGTGGAGAAGACCACCACTGTGGGTCCACACTACCACCGTCAATAGAACACCACTGTCGTCGCTGCAACTGCATCGTAGAGAAGAGACCTGCAGCCATCATGCCTTCACACTACACCGACCACTCTCACCGACCGTGGCGATTACAAGCTGAAGCACCTCTGATTTGGGTTTTGTCGTTTAATTAATTGTTAGAGTTAGTCCATGGTGATTGGTAGGATGATGGTTTTTTTTTTATGGAGATAGTTGTTGTTTGGTGGCATGATGGATTCGGTCAATGGATTGGGTGGGAATGGTGGTTCTGATATGGGTTTTGGAGATAATGGTTGTGCAGTGGAGCGGTGGATTCGGTAAATGGATTGGGGGATGGTGATTCTGACTTGGGTTTGGAAAATGGTGGTTGTTTGGTGGCGCGGTGGATTAACACTACAAGAAAAAAGGCTTTTAGTGACGGGTAAACCTGTCGCTAAAAGCCTAAAATCAGTCGCTAAATGTTTTAGCAACGGATTTACCGTCGCTAAAAGTCCCTCGTATAAAAGCCCGTTACTAATAGTTTGGCGACGGAATTTTTAAATCCGTCGTGTAATATGTAAGTTTTTGCGACGGATTCATTTTTAATTAGAGACGGAATAAATGTTTTAGCGACGGAATTAATCTGTCGCCAAAAGTCAAATTTTTTTTTGAATATTTTTTTTATTTTTCTATTACCCAGACCTGTAATAAAATTTTCATTTCTGAACAACAACGAGCAATAATCAATACACAAAGAAATATATATAATCAATCATAAAAAATATTTATTATAAAAAAGACCCATTATGTATAAGTCGGGAACCGAATACAGCCGGTTAGAGGAGGGGGAAGCTGGGAACGGGCACGAGAAGGGGCTCATCAGGGGTTGCCGAGTCCTGGATCTGGATCCTGCTGATTCAAGGTCGGCTCGGCATGTCCAGCAGCGGTACCCTGCTGATCCTGCTCCCTGATCATCCTCATCACCACCATAGCAATGCGCTGGATCTCCTTGTCGTCCAACAGACGCTGAGGAGTCGGTGTCTGTGGAGGGGCAGCGGGGGGTGAGGACGCTCCTATCACGGCACGAGCAGTCGTGCTAGGCAGGCCGCGTATGCGGCCTTTCGGCCGATTGACGACCTCCGGCATATCCAGCCATCGCTTCAACGCCCCAGTACTTACACCCGTAGTAGTGGACGTTGATGGCTGTCCGGACTGCTGCTCGGACCCCCTAAGCTATTCATACGAGGCCTACAAAAATAGTGATTTAACGATATGTTAGCGCATTAATTAACGCAACAGACATTGAGGATAGAAAGACAAAAAATTAACAACTTAAACAAATTGACTCACATCGATCCGCCGGGCAATATCTGAAATATAGTCGCCCGCCCGGTGCGCCTCGTCCTTGTCCTTCTTCCGCACGTGCGTCTGACTATACGTCAGAGCTATGACCTCATCCTCTTCCAGATCCGGGTGCTCGACCGCATTCATGTGTCGGACAATGTCGTGTGGCACCAACGCCCCCGTGTGCGTCGGATCTCTGTTCTGTCTGTTCTCGGCCCCGCTCTTACTCTTGGCGTCCCAGCCTGGATCCGCAGCCCACCGATCTATCATCTCCCCCATACACCGTGAGATATCCAATGTGGGGGATATCTCGTCATCTCCGTCATCGGGGCACCCTCGGGCAGCATCTTCTTCGCCCGGTCCCGTGCGTCGTGGAGCCATCGGCGGTAATTCTTGCCGATGTAAACAAAGAAGGCCTGCTGCCCAGTGCCTGCTGATCAGGCGAGTCAAACGTGAACCCCTCCTGTAAGGCATTCAATAACACAAATTAACTACATAAAACAAACTCTAATTAAACAAATACTATCGCTGAAAAAAATACTTCACCGTACCAGCCACTCCTCCCATAGGGCCTCCCTCGCAGCGGCATCCCAGTCCTTCCAGTACAGGCGTGGCTCGAAGAATCGGCCCTTCACAAGAACGCCGATCTTCGTCCTCGCCTGATTCTCCAGGATCCTGCCAAAGAAGTAAATAAATAAATTAATACAGTTCAAATATAAATTACTTCCGTCAAAATTTTAAATATAAGATATGAGGTGATATTTTTAGTACTTACAGGCCCTCCTGCGTGAGCGTAACTCTCTGTTTACGCTGGGGGTCGATGCGTACCCCGCGTGTCGGACCACGGCCTCGTCGAGATCCTACAAAACACAGACATTAATATAGTTCAAATATACTTTAAATATAAGGCTAGCGAAAATGTACTAAACACCGTTATCAACTATACCTGAGGTAGAACCCACGGAAGAAGGAGAATCAACGTGCGTGTGGGATGAATCTGCGTCGGGCTGGGGCTGGGGCCCCATCTGCAGTACGCGATCACTCTGTGCCTTGTCATCAGTAGGCAATGACGAGGTGGGACCCACCGGGGAGGAAGCAGCTCGGCGTCCAGCCCGGCCACGAATAGCCCGTATCCTATCCATATCTGACTTCATATAGATAAATTACAAAGACATTAACACGTTAAAAACAATAATTTGGCATAAATCATCATCGGCACTATATATATATGGTGCAAAAACACATCAATATGAACCAAGTTCTAAAATGTTACTACATTTTTCCCGTGATGTTACAACATTACAAGTCAATCATTTTCAGTTTGCGAATCATCTTCATCACTTTCCTCGTCGTCCTCTTCTTCGTGGGACTCGTCGTCCTCTTCATCTTCTAATTCATCCTCTTCATCAGTAGACTCGGTCACATCATCTCCAACACTTTCCACGTCTTCCGCGTCATCATCTACGACTTCTTCTCCTACAAGAAGTGTTGTTGGAAGAGGAAGATCGTCCTCCTCGTTGTTGACCTCAACAGGGAACAAGACACGTGGTTGGTCGGCTTGAAAGGAGTCTAGCTCACTGTCATATGTCACGGGCAATTTCTTGGACTTGATAGTTGTATACCAATGAGATTTGGGATTGGCGACGTCCTCCGCGTAAAAGACTTGTACAGCTTGACCAGCAAACACAAAGGGCTCGTCTGACATTGACATCTACAATCCCTTGAGAGCTAACACGGATTCCTCTACTGCATGTGACATCGAACCACGTACACTTGAACATTACCAGGCGGTTTTGGGAACCCAGATATGTTAGCTCAACAATCTCATCTAGCTCTCCGTAAAAGTCCATGCAATTCTCGGCATAACAGTCGCCGTTGACCAAGACTCCACTGTTTTGGGTTTGTTTTGTTCGGTCATCATCTTTTACGTTAAACCTAAACCCGTTGATGATATAGCCTCCGTAACAGGATGTTTGTTTGTTAGGGCCTTCGGCTAGTAATTTCAAGCAGGAGGCCACTGGTCTATCCATTGACTGAACCTATTGTAGATGACGGTAAAAATTAAGGATAAATCAGTATACTAATTGGCCACAGAACTGTATATAACACATAATATAATTTCGTTAAACAATCTTACACGGATTTTGAACCACTGTACAAATTGTGATTTCCGATGAGATTCAAGTCCAGCGGGATCAGTGATTAAAGATTCCGCATCGAACTCACTGCAAACCAATATAGTTGACTCGCTTAACACACACTTTCAATTATGTACAGCAATGTAAGTGAATTAAGACTTTAACTTACTCAACGAATGCCGAAACTTCATCGCAATTTAGAAGGGCATATATTGTTGCAGCACTGTACTCTTCATCCGTTAGCCATCGAGTATACGTTCGGCCGAACGGACTACCTGACTGCTTGAATATTGACAATTGCCCTTCCAAATTTGTGCTTGATCCGGGGTCATTTCGGCCTAGTTGATTTAACCTTGTACCAACATCAGGCCCGAAATATTGACTACAAAAGTTTACAAGTTCTTCCATTACGTAAGCCTCCGCAATTGAGCCCTCAACCCGAGCCTTATTACGGACTTTTTTCTTTAAATGGAACATGAACCTAGAAGTTTAGCGAATCGAGTTAGGTGGAATATCAATGATAACAGATGTCGCATTAAGTGTAAACGAACAACTGTAACAATTTAAGGATTACCTCTCGAAGGGATACATCCACCGATATTGCACGGGTCCACCCATCTTAGCTTCATATGCCAAGTGAACAGGCAGATGCTCCATTGAATCAAAGAACGAAGGTGGGAAGATTTTCTCCAGCTTGCAAATCGTCACCACAATGTTCTTCTCAAGCACTTCCATGTTACTCACCCGGATCGTAGAAGAACATATATCTCGAAAGAAATGAGATAATTCAGTCAAAGTCTCGCAAACAACCCGTGGCAACAGTCCCCGGAAGGCAATAGGAATGAATCTCTCCATGAATACGTGGCAGTCGTGACTCTTCATCCCTTGGAACTTGCATTCTGATACATTGCAACAACGAGATATGTTGGACGCAAACCCATCCGGAAGCTTCAAATTCTTAACCCACTGACAGACCTTCTCCACTTGTTTCTTGTCTAGACAGTAAGGTGCTTTCGGAAGTATTGTCCTCCCACTGACTGTCCGAGGATGCAATTCACGGCGTACACCCAACTGTTGTAGATCCCTTCTCGCTTTAAGGTGATCTTTCGATTTGCCCTTGACATTCATCACTGTGTTGAACACATTATCAAAAACGTTCTTCTCAATATGCATCACATCCATGTTGTTTCGGATAACGAGCGTCCTCCAGTAGGCTAACTCCCAGAAGATACAAAATTTTCTCCAGTTGTGCTCTTTCCCGTACCCTGGAATCTTCTGATCTGGCACACCCTTGCCGTGTGGTATGTCAGTATCAAGTGCCTCCAGGTGTGAGAGCACTTCTTCACCAGATGGGTAGTCCAGTGTGACAACCTCACGCTCGATTGTCCCGTCAAATTTATCCTTCTGCCTACGAAACTGATGGCCCGGTGGCAAAAGCTTACGGTGACATCCGAACCACGAGGCCTTTCCGCCGTGCTTTAACGTATGACCGGGGTTCACGCCCATACAAGCAGGGCATGCTAGCTTCCCATGTGTGCTCCAGCCACACGTCATTCCCAATGCGGGGAAATCATGTATAGTCCACATCAAAGCAGCCCTCATCTGAAAATTATGTTTAAGGGATGCATCATATGTTTCGACTCCATGATTCCATAACTGTTTTAACTCATCAATCAACGGCCTTAAATACACATCTATGTCCTTGCCGGGACTCTTCGGCCCCAGAATAAGCAACGACAAGAACATGTACGGCTTCTTCATGCACATGCCTGGTGGAAGGTTGTACGGGACAATAATAACAGGCCAACAGGAGTAAGGCGTGGTAGACTGACCGAAAGGGTTGAACCCATCGGTTTCCAGACCAAGTCTAACATTCTGAACTTCCTGAGCAAAGACTGGATGCCTGCGGTCAAACTCCTTCCACGCCTCTCCATCAGCTGGGTGTGTCAGCACATCGGCATCGTTGCTACGAGTCTCACGGTGAGCCCTCATATGTTCAGCCGTATTGGAGGAGTAGTACATTCTCTGAAGCCGTGGTGTGACCGGGAAATATCGCAATATCTTCCATGCAATGTTTTTCTTCTTCCCTTTGTCCGGTTTGTACCTCGAATGATCACATACTGGACACCGTGACAAATCCTTATTCTCTTTCCAGAATAATACACAATCGTTATTGCACGCATCTATCCGCTCATAGCTCAACCCAAGTTTCCTCATCATCTTCTTCGCGTCATAGTACGACGGCGGTAGCTTTTCACTTTCGGGCAGTATTTCTTTGATTAAGGTAACAAACTCGTTAAAACCTTTCTCACTCAGCCCGTGGTCTGATTTCAACTGTAATAACCTACTAACCGCAGACAGCCGTGTGTGTTTCGGAGCTCCATCCCACAGCGGCTCTTCCGCAGCTCTCAACAACTCATAAAACTGATGAGCCCCCTCGTTCGGCGGTTGTGGACTGTCGTTACCCCAGTCAACATTAGCATGCCCAGCATCCATAATCATATCTCGGTAATCATATCGTGCCTCCTCCCTAACTTCAGTTTGACTAGCCGGGTTGGACGACAATACTATCGTTTCCCCGTGCTGCGTCCACCTTGTGTATCCACCCATAAAACCGTACCGACGAAGATGCCATTTTACTTCAATTCTTTTTCTCCAGTGCAACAACTCACATCTACCGCACGGACACCTTATCTTATCAAGGTCAACATGTGCAGGATGCGCATAAGCGAAGTCGAGAAATTCGTCAACGCGACACTCAAAATCTTCAGCATTCTTCCTTTTCATCCAACTTCGATCGACTGACATGACGACTGAATTATCGTACTGTATACCACCTTCAATTATGACCAGTCATTAGGCATTGCCGATGTAAATATGAATGCATGAATGTTACAACATGTCTATATATTTCCCCTCCACTCTTTAACAGGTAGTGGTCCTATCCCATTCAGAAAAGCACATGTTTATAAAACAGTGAATAACTCATGCTTAGTCCCATGTCTGCGGAAAATTCGGCAGCACCTCCCCGCATCTCTTCAAGTACACGACATCGATTAGGAGTTCTAACATTCATCTAACCTTGCTCAAGGTTTGACGGATGTTAGAACACCAGATCTGTATGCACCCGGAGAAACACACGAGAACGTGTACCAAATATCCACGACATAGAACACAAAGCATGAGTCAAAACACTGTTTTATAAACAATTAGCTTTTCCAAATTGTCCAAACTGGACATCCAAAGGCTCATTACAAAGCATTACTTTGTAATGAGTACCTTTGAACGGGAACTAAGGGTTTTTATGCATGCATGCGTTCAGAAATTGATAACATATGCAAGAATCTTTCCGAAATATCAAAACTGCAGAAAGATCGTTACATATGTTACCAATTCCACATTAAAAAGAATTCGTTGGCAACGAGTTGAACCATCTCGTTGCCAATGGACTTCTCAAAACAACAACTAATATAAAGAAGGCAGGGTTTGTAAACAACGAGTAATTGAACCATCTCTGGGCAATATGGAGTAATTATGGGATGTACAAGGCCTAATTAGGGCTAACTGAGTTATTAGGGTTAATTACGAGTATTAAGGTTTAGGATTTAGCATTATGGGTTTAATTAATCTAATTAGGCTTAATTGGGTTATGTTATGGCTAATTATTGTTAATGAGGCGTACCTTGGAATAATTATAGCTAATTAGGGTTGATTAGGACTAATTAGGATTATTTAGTCCTAATTAGGGTTTAATTGTGTCGAGTAGTGTTGATTAGTCCTAATTAGGCTTAATTGGGTTATGCTAGGGCTATTTATTGTTAATGAGGGTTAATTTCGGATAAGTATAGCTAATTATGGTTGATTATGACTAATTAGGGTTATTTAGTCCTAATTAGGGTTTAATTGTGCCGAGTAGTGCTGATTAGTCCTAATTAGGGCTAATTAGGCTTAATTGGGTTATGTTAGGGCTAATTAATGTTAATGAGGGCTAGTTTCAGATAATTATAGCTAATTAGGGTTGATTAGGACTAATTAGGGTTATTTAGTCCTAATTAGGGTTTAATTGTGCCGAGTAGTGTTGATTAGTCCTAATTAGCGCTAATTAGGCTTAATTGGGTTATGTTAGTGCAAATTACGACTAATTAGGCTAACTATAATCAATATGCGCGTAATTGGGTTCATTTGGGCTAATTTGGGATAATTACAGCTAATTTGATTTTCATTAGGTTCTTAGGGTTAATTAAAACTAATTAGGCTCGTTAGAGCTAATTAGGGTTAATTAAAACTAATTAGGCTCGTTAGAGCTAATTAGGGTTAGTTGATTAATTAAAATATTGTTAATCAAAACTAATTAGGGCCAATTATAGCCAGTGCTGGAGCCACGGTGAGATTCCAGGGGGTGCATGCTACGCGTTAATCTAATTAACCTAAATTTAATGTACAGTTAACAATCTCAATTCCGACACCTCATATAATGTGTCGATATGGTGTCTGATACGTGTCAGACACCTCTGGACACGTGGCCGACACATACCGACACGTGTCCGACGCCTCCGGACACGTGTCCGACTCCTCCGGACACGCGTCCGACGCCCACCAACACTCACCTCCATACACATCGGCATACATTGATTTATTTTTAAATTTTGGACACTGTCGATCAGACGTGGTGTCCGTGTCTGCGCTAACTAACAGGTATCTCAATCCAATTGGGTCCCATCCTCCGTCAACAATCTCAATTCTCAATTCTCAAATGCTCAATGCAATAAAAATTAACAAAAATCACACATTCAATCCAATTGGGTCCCATCCTCCGTCAATAATCTCAATATCTCAAATGCTCAATGCACAATTAACAACCTATAATCATCAAATAACAACATAAAATCATCCAATAATAATCGAAATCACCTCAAATAAACAGCTAATAACCTAAAATCATCAATTAACAACCTAAAATCATTGATCAATAATCACAATTCTCAAATGCAAAACTAACAACCTAAAATTATCAAATAAATGATCAATGTTCAAATTCGATTAGGGCATTCAATTTAGGGTTTAATTAGGGTTCAATTACATCAATTTAGGGTTCAATTATGGGGTTCTATTGATTCAATTTAGGGTTCGGTTGATTTGG
This sequence comes from Escallonia rubra, assembly GCA_033065855.1. Taxonomy (NCBI): domain Eukaryota; kingdom Viridiplantae; phylum Streptophyta; class Magnoliopsida; order Escalloniales; family Escalloniaceae; genus Escallonia; species Escallonia rubra. Next base: position 385,907 of record JAVXUO010002032.1, on the reverse strand, counting down.
GGCATTCAATTTAGGGTTCAATTAGTTTAATTTAGGGTTCGATTGGATTAGGGCATTCAATTTAGGGTTCAATGAGGTTAATTTAGGGTTCGATTCGATTAGGGCATTCAATTTAGGGTCTAATTAGGGTTCAATTACTTCAATTTAGGGTTCAATTAGAGGGTTCTATTAATTCAATTTAGGGTTCGGTTGATTTGGGGCATTCAATTTAGGGTTCAATTAGGGGGTTCAATTAAGGGTTCGCTTGGATCAGGGCATTCAATTAGGGGTTCAATTAGTTTAATTTAGGGTTCGATTCGATTAGGGCATTCAATTTAGGATTTAATTATGGTTCAATTACTTCAATTTAGGGTTCAATTAGGGGGTTCTATTAGTTCAATTTAGGGTTCGGTTGATTTGGGGCATTCAATTTAGGGTTCAATTAGTTCAATTTAGGGTTCGGTTGGATTAGGACATTCAATTTAGGGTTCAATTAGTTTAATTTAAGGTTCGATTCGATTAGGGCATTCAATTTAGGGTTTAATTACTTTAATTTAGGGTTCAATTAGGGGGTTCTATTGATTTAATTTAGGGTTCGGTTGATTTTCTTGGAGCTTCACTGATAACACCTTCAATATTCATGGTAGACTACGAGACCAATGTTATGTCATATATTATTTCTTAGGAAATTTTCAGACTATGATGTAGCAATTGGTCTTATTTACATATACATTATTACTGATTGAATTGTATATTAGTTCTTGGAATTTTTGAACTATGTTACTGTCTATATCAAATTTCTTAATGGTTGTAGAAACAATGCTCCCTTAATACCCTTATGGATTGCGTGGATGTGTCACAACAAATTTGTACTTGCTGTACAGCAATCAGATGGACAAAAGTTGTATCATACCATTTTACAGGGAAAGATGTCTATATCCACTACTTAATCCCTGTCATTTGATAAAGAATAATATAACATGGAATAGTATATAACTAATCATCTACTAAGTACTTTAAAGTACTAATTATTTATTTGATAAAAGCAGAAGCATGTAGCATACAGATAAATTCTCAGAAGCTTCTTCATGTTAAAAGATGGAGCAGATCTCTAAGATACTGTTTGACTGTCATTTCTTTCTGCTCATGAACATGATAACAGTTGACTAAGTGTTAATCTAAGTCAAAGACACTTTTTTTTAACTTAATGGGGATGAACCCATGTAAAGTCATTAAAGTAATACGGAGTACTACTTGGGGCAGCAATCATCTTACCTCATTGCCTAGGAAAAAAAATACATTTTGTGAATTTGACTCTTAGTCTCTATTGACATATTCATAACAAGGGCTATCATCCTCATAGTCATCACCTACGTGTGCATGAAGTAACAAAAGTTGCATTCCTGGACTATATATTTCTCATCATATAAGCATCTCTCTCTCTCATGCGCGTGTAATGGTTCTCCTCCCGTCTTGATTTTTGGTTAGCCCACCCAATATCCGGACACCACATTTGAACTCATTCGCCCTTCTGATCATTGATCTCTGACCCGATGGTTGGGCTAAAAGTCAACAATATGGCAATTGGTTTGATCTAGACCTCCAAGGAAAGTCAGGTAAACTATGACTTCTAAGTTCCGACTCCAATTTTGGCTTCTGCCGAAGTGGCACACACACCAAGCGCCGCTTGTCAGTCAAATTCCATGCAGTGACTTGACTTCTTTAATTCATGTTTTATGAATATTAGAGAACTTGAAAAAAGGGAATAATCTGTAAATGAAACCACATGCAACACAAATCAAAATAAGGGTATTTCATTCCCTTAAACAATCAACGGAATTCGTGGAAGAGTGGATTAAATTGTTAAAGTTCTTTGGATCCCGAAGAATAAAGTTGTAACAAGTGCACTTCAAAAATCAAGATGGACATGAACCCAATAAAAAAAACATTGAATCACAGTAAGGGGCTTACCGAATTTTAAAATTCACTTCGTCAGAATCTGGCGACGGCGGCAGATACAAAGGCGAGATCCTCCAGCGACCAGTTTGGGTTGGGTCACCTGCTTCGTTCTCTTTTCTTGATGCTGTAAGAAGTAGACTCACCGTCGGGGGTGGGTTGCCGTCTATGACAGAGACGAAGGTGGCTGTTTGGCAGAGGTGGCGCGGCATCGAAGGTGGGTTGCCATAGATGTGAAGGTCGTCGGTGCACCGGTGAGAGAGAGAGAGAGAAAGATGGGAGAAAGGAAAAGAAAAAGGGGTGTGATATTTTATAAGACTTTTAGCGACAAAATAATTATGTCGGTAAAAGTTCGTCGGTAAATCCGAATAGTCAATGACAGAATTTTTACTGACGGAATTATTTCGTCGCTTATATATATTTTTTAAAAATCATCAAAAATTATAAAATTCTATAAAATATTTAGCGACGGTACGGTAAAAGTGCGTCTGTAATAGTCCGTTGGCAAACACTTTTAACGACAGAATATTCCGTCGCTGAAAATATTTACCAACAGATGTTTATCGATGGCCTATTCCGTCGTTGAAAGCTATTTTTAGCGACGGAATGTCTTTCGTCGCTAAATCTGTCTTTTCTTGTAGTGATTCTGTTAATGGCCGTGGAGGTGGAGATGGAGATCTCACCGGGGTGGACATAGGGATCGACGCATAGGGAGATGTAGTTGCCGAGGCCATCGACGACACATCAGAGGAAGTTGAAGCCGGGGTCAATGGTGGTGACGGTGACGGGAGTGAAGGACCTAACAAAGGTGAAGACAGTTGGGGTTCGATGGCTAGGGTTTTGCTGACAAGGTGGAAAAATGATTTGAATTGAGCATCTTACCCCTGGAATTTTCATAGGCATCCAAGAAATTAGACTCCAGTGAACTGGTAAATTGAGCACAAATTAGTGAATAGTGAGATGAATTACGCCAATATTGAAATAGTAAGGTGAAATGTGCACAACCCTCAAACTATAGGGTTTTAGGTGTAATTAATCCAAATACGTTCTATCCTAAATCAAGCTAATAATGTGTGGGCAGTTACAGGGCAGAAGGTGGGTCAAATACCAAGGCAGTTACACTTGAAACCAAACCTAACCCGGTCCCATTGCGGTTTCAATATGTAACTACCAAACTTGCCCTAAAACTCGGTCAAATTCAAAAAAATTTGCTTCTACATGATCGAGACATGTCGAATATTTCCAGTTACTAGTTAATCTCTAGCTTCCAGGTAGGTGACTCTTCTAGAACCTTACCTTAAGGCGCTTTGAGTGCTGTAGAACAAGGACTCACAGTCAGAGTATCTTTATGACTAGTTTACATGCTCTGGCATAGGGGTGCTCCATCGGCCCCTTAAAGACCATGACCTTTGGATCATTCCGAGATAGGAGCAGGTTTTCGGAGGGCATCATGCCTAGCTTGCTTGACAGCTAGGTGTCGAGCCTTCCTCATTGTTGTCAGGTTCTCTGCATGCATCCTTGATGCCCCCATGAGACTTCGTAAGGGATTTGGACTGATGGTTTGGTCTCTTTAGATAGACATAACGAACATGTACGAGGCAGACCCAGCGAGTATGCAATCCAGCAATCCCTGGAGCATCGACACATGGTGCGCCCTTAGGGAGGTGGCGCCTTTTGGGTGCCATTTATCACTTTGTGATAAGGCATTTTCAATTGCCTAGAAATGGACTTGAGAGCTTATTTTCAAGATTTGTGCATTTTCACTTTATTATTCTAAAACTTCAAAGCGATAGAATGCTAGAGAGAGAGAGAAATTAAACATTGGAACCTGACATATGGACCTTAGCAGTGGACTTTTGACTATTGGTTTGTAGTCACTCTGTGCCCTTGCTCTTGCAGTGTTGCCGCTCTTCATGTTCTGTCTAGGTTGCCTTGGTCTCTAATCTTACTCATGTTGTTATTATGTCCCACACAATCATACTTGACATCTAACTTAGACTTTACTCTTTGTGGCACCTCCACGTGTATTAATAAATCACTTCCTTGACATCAACATATTTTCTTCTCAACGAGACAACATGCAAATGTTGTTTTAGGATATTTGGTCACAAGATTTAGACTCTGTTTGAAAACATTTTTTTTTTGTTTTCAGTTTCCAAAAATATAAAAATTAAAGAGCAGTTTAATTTTTTTTTATTACAAAAACAAGTGGGTATTTGATAACCCAGTTTTTTTTGAGTTTTTTTTTGTGGTGGTTTGCGGTGGCGGTGGCCGACAGTGGTGGTGGCCGGCGGTGGTCACCAGAGGTGGCTGCCAGCGGCCGACGGTGGGAGGGTGGTGGTGGTCTAAAAACAAAACTCATTTTTGGAGTTTTTATTTTCTTCTTCAGTTTAAAATTTGATTTTTTTAAACCGAAGAAGAAAAAAAAAATAGTTACCAAACGCGTTTATTTTTTCCAGTTTTCAAAACTGGAAAAAAAAATGAGTGTAAACTATTTGAAATTGAGGTTTACTTTTAATAGGAATGTTTGAGATACATGAAATAGAAATGACCGTTTTGACACTGTCATGGGGGCTTGATAACCGGTAAAATTTAACGGGCATATGTAAGTTAGCACTCTAGTTAGTTTAAAATTTTGAATGGATAAAATGATAATTTACCAATTATTCTGGCAATATTGAATTAGTTAAAGGACGTTCTTGATAGACATCCTGTTTTTCTTTTGGTTGCGATAGGCTTGATGGCTTTGCGCAAAAAAAACAAAACAAAAACAGACCTACAATGAAACTGATCAATTCTTTTATATATTTTTGTTTCCTTCATGCATATTGGAAACATCCAAAAAGATGACGCAATTGTTCTTATGGTGTTTAGAACAAGTTTATAACAATTTGGAATAAGCTCTAGGAATTGATAGGTTTGTTTGGATCTAATCAGGAGATAAATGACATTTTTTACCCGTGCCTTTGGACCCGTTAACGGCTCAATCCCGATAGACAACGGTAGAAGGACTTAGGTGACGCCCATAAGTTACTTGGTGGACTAAATTGGCTAAAATGTAAGTTTAGAGAATGTAATGTCAAAACCCTGATAGTTTAGGAATGATTTTGAAAGTTATCCCCAAATAAATGGTAACGATATAATTTAGAAATATCAACATGTCTAATCTATATCTATACTACTTATAATGAGAAAACTTTTTTCACTTTTGGTGTTACATTGAGAGTGATTTCGATGCTGACACATGCCCAAAATGAGGGTAAAATTGTAAAACACTTTTTTTTGTGTGTTGCATAACTACCTACCTATAGTGGTGACAAGTGGCATTACAAGAAAAATTATAAAAGGTGACAAAATAAAGATCTTAATTAGTAAGTAACTACCTATAAAAATATGTTTAATTTTACAAGTTTATATTTTAATAAAATTTGCATTATTAATTTTATTTTAGCACACGCATTGCGTGTGCACCGTGACTCGTACTTATAATGAGAAGTCATTTTTTGGTGTAATACCCTTTCGGTGTTACACTGAGAGTGACTCAGGTGCTAACAAGTGTTCATTTTGAGGACAAAAAAGTAAATTACTCATTTCCCACTCACCACATCTTCCGCTACCTAAAAACTCTCCCACTCCCTCAAATTACGTAACTGCAATTTTCTATCTCCATCTCCCAATATCCATTGTTGCCACCATGCAGGAGCTATGGGTGAGATATTAATAGCAGAAACAATGATGGCTCAAGTGTCATGTGCCGCGAATACTAAACTTTCATGCTACAGGTAAAGGACTCTTTAAAAAAAAATAGAAAATATTGGTCGAATTCAAAACATTCTCTTAACCCAATCTACTTAGAATTCATCAAGCTCATCCATCGCTTCGGCTTCGTGGTGGATGCTTACTTTAGCAATATGTTGTCGATAATTACGTGAAGCTTGAGTATCATAGGTTAAGATGGATACGTCAGCATCAGAAAGATATACGAGGAGAAATGTATCATGGTTTACAGGATATGTTAGACATAGGTGAAAATGATGCAGGTATAACTTTTACTTTCCTAAAAGTACTTGAGTAGAAATTCTTAGAAGAACATATTCTCATGCATTTACTTATGTTGTAATAGGACATGTTGGTCGACGGACGAGATTGCCATCATTATTTACTGGAAGTCCCCGTGACATGTACCAACGCTATCAAGATGCAATGGCATTAGTACAAAGATACGGGAAACCGGACATTTTCCTCACCATGACTTACAACCCATCATGGCCAGAAATTGTAGCTGAGCTCCTACTGGGACATAAACCATAAGATCGTCTTGATTTGCATACTAGTGTATTCCGAGCAAGATATGAAGACTTGAAGAAAGACATTATGGATAGAGGAATATTTGGCAAGGTGGTTGTCCATGTTCTGGTGTTTGAATTTCAGAAACGAGGGTTGCCATATGTTTATTTGATTCTAATCTTGCATGAAGATGATAAATTGCACACCCCTGAAGATTATGACCGCATTGTCAGAGCAGAGATACCTTACAGGGATGAAGAGCATGAATTGTATAATGCAGCTTTAAGACATATGATACATGGCCGATGTGGTGTACAAAACCAAAGAAATCCGTGCCTGAAGAATGGAAGTTGTAAAAGACAATTTCCAAAAGCATTTTCTGCGATAAAAAGATTAGGGGATGACTCATACCCGATATATCGCAGGAGGAATGACGGGATGTCTATTGCTTTAGATCGACGTGGGGAGGTTATGGTTGACAATCATTGGGTTGTGCCTTATAATCCATGGGTGCTAATGAAATATGACTGTCACATCAATGTTGAAATTTGTGGTACACTAACAAGTGTCAAGTACTTGTACAAGTATGTGCACAAGGGTCCTGACCGAGTATGTCTTGAAGTTCGTCCGGGTCCTTCTTACGATGAAGTTAAGCAGTTCGTAGATGCAAGATGGATATGTGCACCCGAAGCATTCTGGCGATTGTTTAAGTTTCCCATCAGTCGTATGTATCTGTTGGTTGACCGTCTTCAGATTCATTTGCCAGGTAGGCAACATGTGAGGTTCTATGCTCATCAAACCATTTCTGATGTGCTGGCCAACGATCGAACAGTTGTGTACAATGCTCACAGAGTTCTTCAGATTGAATCGCGAAGACATAAGTGCAAGGCAGTATTTGTATATCGTGAAATTCCAGAGCATTACCGACGGGTGTGGGTGAAAAAACTTAGAGCAGAAGGCGTAGCAACCAAAAATTAATTGGAAGAATCTATACAGTTCCGCCATCTGAGAGTGAATTGTTTTATTTAAGGATCTTGCTTAATCATGTAAGAAGGCCACAATCTTTTGAAGATTTACTCACTATAAATGGAGTCCTGTATCCAACTTTCAAGCAAGTTGCAGAGAAAAGAGGCCTACTTGAGAATGATAATAGTGTCCATCAGTGTCTGTTAGAGGCAGCTCGAACACGTATGCCTTCAGCATTGCGGCGTTTGTTTGTGACAATATTGGTATACTGTGAATCGAGTAGAGTATGCCAATTATGGGATGAAATTTATCCTTTTATGGTTGAGGATTACCTATCTTCGAGCACTACAACCAATGTTTATATCACGAACAAGCTTCTTCGAGACATTAATGCTTTATTGCAAACTCATAACAGGAGTGTTGCAGAGTTGGATCTCCCAAGGATGAGAGGAGATTTTGTTAATAGTGCTGGAATCCAAAAAATAATACAAGATCAGCTATCTGTTGCTATTTCACAGGAAGACTTGGATTCGGTTGGTAGACTTAATAATGACCAGAAGTGTGCATTTGATGCTATAATGGGAACGATCGAGCGCAATGAGAGTGCAATATTTTGTTGATGGCCCAGAAGAAACTGGAAAAACATATCTCTACCGTGCCCTTCTAGCAATAATTAGAAGTGATGGTAACATAGCGATTGCAGCGGCATCTTCTGGAATAGCAGCAACGTTATTGCATGGAGGTACAACAGCACATTCCGTGTTAAAGCTGCCACTGACTCTTGAGGCTTCATCCGTTTTCTCAATGAGCAAACAATCTGATCGAGCTGAATTATTGAGGCGGGCTTCGGTTCTAATTTGGGATGAAGCAACAATGACTCATAGATATGCACTTGAAGCTCTTGATCAAACCTTACGCGACATCGCTGGTGTTGATCTTCCTTTTGGGGGAAAGGTTGTGGTTTTGGGTGGTGATTTTCGTCAAGTTCTACCGGTTGTGCCAAAAGGTGGAAAGTCAGAAATGATTGATGCGTGCATCGTGAGATCATACTTATGGTCCGAGGCCAATGTTCTTCGATTGAAAGAGAACATGAGAAGTAGGAATGACCAACAATTTTCCGAGTACTTATTACGAGTTGGAGAAGGAACTGAACCCACTATTGCTGATGAGATGATTGAGGTTAATTCAACCATGGTTGTAGATTGGGAAGGACCGCAGTCCGTCGACAGATTAATCGAGGAAGTTTTTCCCAATCTAGATTTGCATGCTAACAACCAGAGATATATGACTGACAGAGCACTGGTAACGCCATTAAATGAGCATGTTGATATGTTGAATAAAAAGGTGATCCAAAAATATATGGGGGATGAACGTATCGACTACTCATATGATAAAATTGAGAATGACGCACGTCTTCTGTATCAACCGGAGTTTCTCAACTCCATTACACCCGGTGGTTTGCCCCCATATGTTCTGAGATTGAAAAAAGGGCCTCATGTTATGTTGTTAAGGAATATTGATCCAAAGATTGGTTTATGCAACGGTACAAGGCTGTTGTGTCGTGACCTTCATGACACCTATATAGATGATGAAGTTATGACAGGATAACATAAGGGCACAAGGGCATTCTTGCCTAAAATAAAATTGAGAATAACTGATAACGCAAATCTTCCATTTGAGATGGTTCGTTACCAGTTTCCAGTGAGCCTTAGTTTTGCTTTCACAATCAACAAAGCACAAGATCAAACAATACCGAATGTGGGGATCTACCTTCCGAATCATGTATTCAGTGATAGGCAACTATACGTCGTATTGTCCAGAGGAACATCAAAGGAAGTGACAAAGATATTGGTTGAGAAAGGAAGGATCGACAACATGGATGCAGTATACACAAAGAACGTTGTTTAGAAAGAAGTGTTACAAGCGTCACGTTTATGAGTAAACACCCAAAGAAGATTCAGTGGACTTTTACTTATAGACATGACCGTTGTATTATAGTTTCAATTTATATTTTGTCTCTACGTTCAACTTGAGGAATATAAAGATTCTAAACGTTCAATATTATAACTGAAAATGCAGGAAATAATGTCGACTACAACATGTACAATGTCAGAGCTAATAAAGACACCTTCAATAATCTTCTTAATCAATTGGGTCTTTGTTACATGTGGATAGAATGTGACAATGGAAGCCTAGTGAATACCCCCAAGGTATCAAACAAACTTTTAAGTCTAATACCATATAACATCTTACAAAAGGAAACGTCTAACATTAAGAAAGCTAAACTTATAGGTAACAAAAGCCAGGGTCATATGCCCTGGGATGCCCATCACAGTTAGAATGTCTGGACTTGACTTGGGACGAATGGTGTTACGAGAGCTAAGAACACGGGAGCAGGAGCGGTATGTTCTCTATTTCTTTTGGCATTAGCTATTTTACATATATCTTATTACCTTTAATATACTTCTTTATGTCTACAGGAATAAGGTCGTGCAAAAAATTGAGTGGGACTTAACAAAGGTGATAAATAAATGCTATACTGTAACATGCGACATCCATACAATCCAAATAAACACTTCTAACAACATGCTTATATAGGTTGGAATAAAATATCAAAGATATGAATGGGATGAAAATAAAAGTTTCAGGTATGCAACTATATGAAATTTGTGTATAGTTTGAGGTCGAGAGGTTAAAACTTTCGTGAAATAATTGCAGACATTTGCTACGGAAGGAAGACAGTGAAGACGTGGGAGCGGTAAATACGCTCTTCTAAATGCCAGTACTTGCCATTGTAGTACATTTTTCTAATCCTAGCCGTTTTTCTTTATAAAATAAAAGTCACTATCGCAATGTTTTTTATAGTTTTTCAATGAGTACTTGCGGAGAAAGAAGATGCACGTTGCTGAATATAAAATGATGTCATTCTTTGACTAGGTAAGAAATAAATTTTTTGGCCACAATTAAAACTTATATAGTGACTCAGATTGTAACATTGTGATGCGTATACTATATTTTGTAGGGCTATGGCTGAAGTTTCAGGAAAACAATTAAATGACATAGTGGAGAAGAAATATAGTCCAATTATTTTTTTACACAATCTTCCGTGTTACTTATTTCAAAGCGATTGGGTTTGATATGCAAATTAAAATATACTACCTTGCACTATGTGGTGTTATATCTACTTTTTTTTAACTTTGCTGAAATATTGTCTAAGCAGATCTTCTTTGACTGATACAATAAATGATTCGCACACGCATCGCGTGTGCACGGCAACTTGTATACATAAATTTCACTTTTGTTAAGTAACTGTTGTCGTGATCTCTGATTGTTGACAAAGTTCAGTGTAAGAATTATATAGCGTTGTTTCAATGAGCTTAAAATGTAGAGATGTTCTTCCCATCCTCTAGTCTTGGTGGAGGTGTCTGACGGGTTGGCGTCCATGTTGCCCCAGAAAAGTCCCGCCTGACCGTCAAGCACAAAAAGATTAGGGTTAAATACACGTTAATATCCTGAAATTAACCTGAAATCTCACATGAGGATCCAAAAGTTTATTTTGTATGTGGTTTCAATTTTACAATAAGCAAGGATTTCCGTCCAAATTCATAACATTTTAGGCAAAACTGTTAGGGGCAAAATTATCCGGACAGGTTTAATTATTTTCTCTTCTCTTCTTCTTTAAATTTTTTTTTTCTCTTCTTCTTCTTCAAATTTTCACCCATCTCCTTCGTATCAAGTTCGACATTTATCCGAGCCCCACCAACGATCTAGCATATACAGATAAGCCAAATCACCCGAATCGGCATCACCACTGTCGAACCACCACCATACCGTGGTGTCACTGCCGTCAACCAACAATCACCATCGGCGCCATCTCATTACATCACTGCCGGTGCCGGCTTATCTCATCACATAACTGCCGGCGCCAACATCACCGCCAACACCAATACCATAACCACCGTGGCGCACCAACATAGTTGCCATCAACAATCGACGTAACATCATTATCAGGGACCACCAGATTGGTCAGATCTCCACCACCTGACCCACTGGTGTAGACCTACCGGTGTAGACCCATCTCCGACCTCTACCAGGGTGCACGCCATCGTCATTATCAGCATCAACCACCGCCAAACCAACCGTTGGTCATACACGACCAGTCACGGCTCGTCGCCAGCGACCAGCGCCTTTATTTTATTTTTATTTTTCATCTATTTCTAATTGGATCTACAATCCTTTTTCGTTCAAAGCTTTGGTTAATTACATTTTTCCTTTGATCCGATTTAATTGGGTGTTTAGTTTGGGATCTTTGTGGTAGCACATGATCATTGATTCAAATAATAATCAGTGATAGTGACATTAGGGAAAGAGGTAGGGATGGATGTTATGGTGGTGACATGGTGTTAATGGTGGTCGTGGGGTGGGTGATGGCTTTGGAGTTGATAACCATGGCACCAGGTGTAAGGGCCGGTAGAGAGAGAGAGAGAGAGAGAGAGAGAGGGGGGGGGGGAAACAAACTTGAGTTGTGGTATATTTGAAAGTATCACAGAGAGAGAGAGAGAGAGAGAAATCTGAGTTGACAAAATAGCCCCGAACAGTTTTGGCTAGATCGTTAGAAATTTAGACGGAAGTCCTTACTTATTGCGAATTTGAAACTAGATACCCTTTTGTGTAAAAAATAAACTTTTGAACCCTCAGGTGAGATTTTGGGGTACTTTCAGGGTACTAACGTGTATTTAATACAAAAGATTACGTGATAAATGAAAATCACACTGATCTGTATGCCAGAATTTTGGTTATACCTTCACATGGGAGAGTTGTCGCTAAAAGTGAAATGCCTAAAAGGTCTTGTTGGGCCGGCCATTTGGCACATGTGAGTCTCGCTAGAGACTATCTTTAATTTATTTTGAGAAACTTTGAGGTGCAGTTGAAGTCATTACAACAAAATAGGTCCTTACCCATAGATTTGTTTTCCAACACAATGGAATTTCGTTTATATATATATATATATATATATATATATATATATATATATATATATATATATATATATATATATACACACACACACACACACACAGAGTTAAAATAATTTAATTGGATAAAACACTTTTCCTGGCAAAAGGTTTTGCCCACAAAAAAAAAACTAAATTCTAATAGGTAAAAATCCTGGTAATTGTGCAACGGAATAGAGAAATCTATCAAAAAAAGCTTTTAGCGACGGAATATCCAGCACTGAATTTTTACCAAGGTTGCTATTGACAGAGTATTCTCCTTTACTGACTGAATAGTTCGTATGCAAAAACCTCCTTTGTTGTGGTGACTTTAGCACTCCTAACCCTCCACGTGGTCTAACAAATAGCTGTGGGATCCACCTCACTAGGATTTGTGTTTTAGAAAGATGTCGTGTGACGATCTAGCTCTTATATGCCATCAAGATTCACACGTCTAAAGCTCTTGCAATTGAGATACATAGTTCTATAGCTCCATCTCGATGTCTAAATAAATGACTATTAAATAATGTACCAAGTAAATAGGTTAATGTATGCAACTCATGAAAATAGTGCACAAGTACGTACTCTTCAATACAGTTTGGACGAGACAACGTGACGATGGTTGAATGTTTTTGCAACACATTATCTACACCTTTTTTTTTTCTTCTTCTTCTCTTATCTCTTTTCGGTGCTAAACCATTTTTTTATTGCTATAGGTGCCATTATCTCCTCCAACTTGCCAAATTCCATGCCCATTTGAATTGAAAACAAACCTGCAACTTCCAAGCAATAATTGAGAATGCTAGTTCTATAAACCAACCAAGCAGCTTCGTTGTAGTCTTCTTGACTCGGTCTTCATCCGTATTTGTTTAAGAAACTGGAAAATATAATTTACTTCTTGAACAAAGTCGGATAGCAAGTGCTTGTGATAAGCATTATTGCATGGGAAAGCGATTGACAACATTACTTATGAGTGTACGCAGTGGCCGAACCGCGTTGTGACGAGGGGGTGCTAATGTACCCCTGAACTTAATTTTTTTTTTTTACCTCTGTCTTTCTGACCAACTCTCTCTCTCCAATCTCCATCGTCTCTCTCTGCTCTACTCTCTCAAACTTTCACCCAGACACACATTCATCGACAAACGACGGTTGGACGGCGACACAGCAAGGGGCTCTCTCTGGCCTCAGATCAGGCTTTTTCTCTCCTTCGAATCATGACAGCCGAGAGATTGGAGAGAAGACCTACCTTCTTGTTCCAGATCTGAGTCATCTAACAGAAGACCAGTCTTCTTGTTCCAGATCTGAGTCATCTAACAGAAGACCAGCGAAGGCGAGGCGGGCGAGTGACCGACAACGACAAGTCGACGCCGAGGACTCCATCAACTAAATGACAGAAGACCAGCGATGGCGCCTTGATTTCCTCCTAAGTTACTGTGATCAGAACATCTGCAGCCAAGACACTGTTTGATTATAAAAACCCTAGTTGGAAACCTAACCCTGCTTCGTGAAGATCTTGGCCGAAGCCCCACCCAGTTCGTATTCTTGGTTTTTAACTTTTGAGTAACAATATCTGTGCTTTTTGTACCCCCCACTTGGGTATTGTGGGAAGAAACCACCCACAAGGCGCTGGTTGAATCATTGAAAATTCGGAGAGAGAAGGCCATGGCCGAAAAGAAGAAGAAGCGACGACGACGATACACTTCACGCCGTTAGACTTTGGTAGGCATACTACTGATTTTCATTTTCATTTTCTGTTGTTTCCGTTTTTTGATTATTATAGATTTAGGGTTACTCTAATGTAATTACATGCACTTCTTAAAAAAAAACATTTGAAAGATACCACTGCACTTGTTCAATTGTTCTGAATTTCTGATTGAGGGTATGTTCAACAATACAGTGCAGTGGGTGGTAGTTTGAGACATTGCCACAAAAGATTGCAAAGAGGAGGTCAGAGGAGGGTGAGACGACTGTGTTGAGCCCTGCACTCGGAGGAATCATAGTGGGGTGGGTGGTAGTTTCGGACTTAGCCACTATAGATTGCAAAGAGGACGATAATAACTTCTGATAGAAAGTAAAGTAAAAAGAATTGCGAAGAGTGTCGCTCCTGAGAAAGTAGTGATAAAAACGATAATAACTTCAATAGGAGTTATTGACCTGAAAATGAGATAATACTTTTGTCTCAGGAACATATTTTGATCTTTTTATTGATTTTTTCTGTGGTAATCTATTTTTGTAATTTCTGTTGTGATGGTAATACTTTTTTCCTGCCATGGTTGGCGATGCCAATAATGACTTGGATGATTTTCATATGGCAGAGATTGAAATAATGATAGCTGAACCCAAAAGATATCGTCATATTCCTCTAATACTGAATCTTAGACGTTATTAGACTTGGATGATTTTCTTATGGCAGAGATTGAAATAATGATAGCTGAACCCAAAAGATATCATCATATTCCTCTAATACTGAATCTTAGACGTTATCGGCATGCCTTTTTTCCCTTCTTGTTTATGTGCCAGAAAGTTCATTTGGGTTATGGAAGTTTCATACTTCTCTTTGCTATCTCTAGTATCTTTCAAGAATAGTACTTGTTTTTGTAATTGCTACCTCCGGTATCTTTTAAGACATTTTGGATCATTTTTTGTACTCCGTATTTTTTTTTTTTTGTGTTTTACCCAAAAATACACTCAGATTTTGTGTATTATTTTAATTTACTTAAAAAAATTGAGGGACTTCGATATATTTTTTGTACCCCTGAGGTAAAATCCTGATTCCGCCACTGGTCACAGAAGGGAACATAAGATATGGTTCTAATCATGCTAGTTCTTAGGTTCTTAAAAGTCGACATTCTTCACTATGAAACTTTTTGCACTTACGTTTGAGCGGCCTGTTTTCCTTTCTCAATTGCAGCACCAAAGTATCTCTACCAGAAGTTGGAAAGAACCAAAGAAGTTAAGGGATACTCAAAGAGGAACCCGCAAAAGAGAAATGACATAGATTTATCGGTGCAAAACCAAACTGGAAATAGTCCATGATATAACTCAAATATAACTCCATAAATGGGGGACACCCGGCGAATCCCAGTCAAACTGGGAGATTTATGATCAGGATTCTAAAAGAGTCCTTAAAGATTGACACGTGATCCTCGAGGATCCTAACACAATCCTACCTAGGGGTGAGCAACAAACCGATAAAATCGATCCGAACCGTTCAAACCGTTGGAACCGAACCGATCGAATCCGAACCGTTGATGAGCTTGAATGGTTTGGTTTGAGATTTTCAAACCGAGGCCGGTTTGGTTCGGTTCACGGTTTAGGATTTCCAAACCGGCACTAAACCGAACCGAACCGAACCGAGGTTTACATTATTATAAAATATATATATATATACCTTACCCTGATTAGCTAATAATCAGGATAGAATAAAACATGCTCACCCTAAATTAGCCTTCTCTTTTAATTCTACCCTTTCAAAGCCATTACTCACTATATATTGCATCATTTACACTATGGCTCCTGTAATGTAAACATGGAGCCAATAGGCTAGTTATATCCAGTATTACAGTAGAGTCAAGAATGATAAAATACGAGCCATGCCTACTTAAAGAAAAATCAACTAATAAAAACTTTAGAGAAGTGCAGATTTGTTAGATATTAAGACTTAGGAAATTATCTGTATTTTTTTACTACCATTGTGATGCACACCCTCTTGGTCTAGTTTCCTGCTCAACTGTTAAGAAGTAAGTTCTGAAATTGGTGTTATGTTAATCCAGTAGTAATCATGTTGAAAGCCCAAACAATGTAGGAAAGAGAGCAAGTATTCCCATAAACCATGAGCACCAAATAAATACGGTAGCTGAAAAAAGTTATAAACTAATTTTAAGAAAAGTTATTGTATTTTTTTCTTGAAAACATAATAATGTTTAAACTACGCTCAAACATATCCGAACCGTTCAATTTGAACCGTTTGAACCGTTCAAACCGAGGTGTCTTGGTTTGGTTTGGTTTGGTTTAAGAATTTATGAACCGAAGTTCATTACTTCGATTTACGGTTTACCCCCAAACCGAACCGTACTCACCCCTAATCCTAACACATCTGGCCCACGGCCCAGTCAAACTGGGAGATTTATGATCAGGATTCTAAAAGAGTCCTTAAAGATTGACACGTGATCCTCGAGGATCCTAACACAATCCTAACACATCTGGCCCACGGCCCAGTCCTACTAGGACTTTCCTCCTACAGTTATATAAATGGTTTACCCCCAAGTATGAGGACAATTACACAATTCACTGCGCTCTAACTTAAGCATTGGAGAGTTCTCCGCCGGGAACCCCACCCGGCGGTCACTCATTTTCTGTCTTGCAGATCATCGGTCCAAGCTCGGGTTCCGCAAAGTACGTGAAACATATTTTTAGCAGCAACAGATTAGCACCATCCGTGGGACCCGCCAGCCTAACCGGTCGACCTCAAGAAAACTCAAGCACTAGTTTCGCAAGCGGCCGGCGACAAAGCGTCGGAACCACCAACACAAGTGTCGCGGCCGTAGGTCTCCAAGTCAATTATCGTCACAATGAAATTTTGAAGTTCAGAATTTTTAGATTATTTATCACAAGTTTCTACTACCAGGCCAGAACAGCGATCGGCCGGACCACCACCAGCGTTTGGCGGTGATCAGGCACCATAGTCATAACAAAAATTACAAGGCTGTGCCCATGGAGTCATAGCTACCATGATTAGCCGCGCTGCCATAGCGGGGCTACCTAATCAACAAAAAAAAAGAGAGGAAGTTGATCGCGCCATGTGATCAACGCCTCCGGCAAGGCGCCAGCGCCGCAGCATCGCAGCTTCGCCCGGACATGTGCAGACCACCATGGTCAGTAGAGGCGACGCCTCAGGCAATTGTCGCATCAGTCGAGATCACCGCCACGAAGCAGATCCACCGCAATCAAACTGTTACGGCGACACCTCGCCATCCAGCTCCCAATGATTACGCCCCGAAGTTGCGCCGGTCAAGTCCCTTACACTACCGCAACCACGTCGTTAATCGGCGTGATTACCCCAACTAGCAAGTAGCGGCCGTCGCTGCTGCAAATCTACCAAAGCAATTTCAGTACAATCCAAAAAAAAAAAAGAATGAGGAGCAGAAGAAGAAACAGCATAAGCGATGCCGCCGGCATCGCTGTCAATAGACCGCCACACCAGATCAGAGTCCTCACCACCGCGGTAGACGACGCTTTTTCACTATCCAGCTCTCAATCTGTGCCACCATGGCCAAGGGTAAAACATCGCCGCCGTCCGCCACCAGTAATGGCCGGGCCACCGGTTCCGCTCTCCCGTACAATAGTGGCACATCGCCGACAACATGCCGGCTGAGACGTTGACGAGCAGCGCCCCCGAAGTCGCCGTCGGCAATGGCTTCCAGATCTGCAACGCCGCCTCGCCGTGGCGCCATCGTTAGTTCATATCCGCACTACCGCGGCACGGGAGAAGCTACGTCAACAGCGACCAAAAGCAACGGCACCACTCCGTCAATATCGTGTCGGTCGAGACAACGGCAAGCAGCGCCGCTAGTGCGCCACCACCTCACAGCCTCACTGGTCAACTCCCCCAAATCGCGTCGGTGGCTGGTCTTCCCACCAAGAAGAGTCTCGGTCAATAAACTTGCAGATGGAGGCCATTAGTCGTGAGAGATCTGGGTAGAGGTGGTTTCTTTCTTTTTGGCATTTACCCCCACAAAAGGCATATTTAGATTTTGGACCCAAAGGGTCTTGTTTATTCCACATATGCCAGATTTACAATAAAATAGAGTTTTTTGCCTATAAAAGAAGCATATTTAAACTTAAAACCCCAAGGGTTTCATTTATTCGACTTAGGCCACGTACTTTTTAAAGCTCTAAGCTTGTAACCCCGTGAAAAAGCCTCTTCAGATTTAAACACCACGGGGTCTTACTTATTTAACGTATGCCGCACGTTTTTTTAAAAATGGTGTATATTTCATCGCATATTTATCGCTAAAAAAAATAAAGCGACTATAATTTTAGCCGCTACTAAGCCTTCCAAAGGTCGCATTCTGTGCACTTTCAACGCCTAGACCTATTTAATTTTGTCTAGCATTACGCAGTTACGTCCGTTGGCGCAAGCATGTCACAAGTCGGGGCTTCTGACTGCTACAAATTTTTAAGCTCACCTGCGACACGCAGTGCAACACACCCCTGTCGGGTAACAGACAAAAACCTAATGAGGCCACGATGTCTGAACACCGCTCTTAGTCCTGTGTTAAAAACTTAGTTGTTTTTTTATATGCTTTATTACTGCAGAGGCTGTTTTTTCAGTCATGTACTTTTATTTCTTGCAAGGGTTTAAACTATGCCTGCAACCATCAACAGTGGCGTAAAAATCACTTCATAAGCAAGGAACAAATTCATAGCACCCTGCGACTTGAAGTCACGTCTAAGGTTTTTGCTGCAGCATCCTGCCAACTCGGCTTTACCTATTGTCTCTTAATATTCGGTCACACAGTGACCTCGATCAGTAAATCAGAGTACTTTGCCAATAGTGTCGCTGATATGGATGGTACAACTACAAGCTCAAGCTCATGCAACCAAGCAAATTGAATCTAGTTGCTTCTCAGTATATCGATTAAATTCGACAACTTCTCTACTGATCATCAGTGACATCTTGCTCAGACAGACTTCATGCCCTCTAGCTTTATATGTTCGTCCAGTCTAGCAGGCAGATATGGTCTTCTATATTGCTCCCACAAGTTCTTCTTGCGATCGGCCTTACATATAGGCTGAAAAACCTGTCTTTATATATCTACGCCTTTTCAAAGGCAGGCAGAGAGGGGGGGGGGGGGGGGGGCGGGTTCATATCTTATGATATCAGCAATATTACGGGCCTAATACCATGTACCCTCTCAGACAGGGGGGCTTTATAGCAGCGGACATATTACGGGATCAATGCCCCCCGCCTTCTTATTTATCGCCGCGACAACAAGTACTTGTTGCTTCGATCGAAACCCTCGAGGGTATGTCCATGAGCTTGGCGCTTCATCCACCCCCAAGGGTGTGTACGGCGAGAACTTTAAGTTCCGTCAAACTTTCATGAGCTCGAGCTCCATCCGCCCCCGAGGTCGCGTAAGACGAGAACCTTAGGCCCCGTACGCTTATCATATTTATTTTCTGTATTTTGTATTCTGTTTTTGTTTTTAAAATTTTAATATTCAGTTCTAAAATTGATTTGTACTTTTAGTTTTTTTCCGTATTCTAAACTTCAAATTTTCTTGTACGTTTACTATTCTCATTTCTATTTTTACCAACTTTTTTGGATCGATTCTCCCTCTTCCCCTTCACGAGTTCCCTTTCCCCTTTCCCTTCCCCTTCCCTGTTTGAGTTCCCTTTCCCCTTCCCCTTCACTGTTCGAGTTCCCAGCTCTGTGTGTCCCCCTTTCCCTTTCCCTTTCCCTTCCCCTTCCCCTTCATTACCTTCACCGTAATCCCAACATCCTCAATCCCATCAAATACCCCACAAGTCCCTCCATTTCCACCGCCGACCACCACGGGCCACAGTCCAGCCACCGCCACAGCACCACCACATCAAGTCCGTAGCCGCGCCAGCACCACAGCACAACCATTGTTCTGCTGCCACCACATCATCACGGCCACAACCCCACCAGCACCACATCACGACCATAACCCCGCGCTGACCCAACAACCCACCACCACAACCAATCCCACGATTGTTGCCTGAATTAGCGGCATCAGTCGATGAACCCACAAACCTGAATTCCACAGGCAACGACATGATCGACTGGATCTCCTTCGGCTGATGGGTTATGATGAGATGGCTGATCGACTGGATCAGAGCAGAACCTTGTAGATTCCGGCGCAGACCTCCTTCGGCCATCTGTCACTGCTTTAGCAATCTCGCCATGGATTCCGGCGAGATCTCCTTCGTCTGGATTTCGGCGAGATCTCCTTTCGGATGGGAGTTGATCGTGTTCTGTGGGTGAAGAAAGAGCACAGGAAGAGAGATAGAGAGAGAGGGGGAGAGAGAGAGAGAGAGAGTGGATGCAGCATATGGCAAAAGGAGACAAGATCTGACAAGAGAATTCAGATAGTGGAAAAAGGTGAAAACACCATTTAGGTGTTTTCACGATTTTTGCTACTATTTGGATATTTTACTCAAAACGGATTGAAAACGAAAACAAAAAATGATAAAAGTACGCAAAAAAAGAATATTTTGCATCATCATTGCTAAAAACAGAAAACGAATTTCGTAAACGTACGGAGCCTTAAGTTCCGTCAAACCCTCGAGGGTATTTTCATAATCTTGGTGCTCTATCCGCCCCCAAGGGCGCGTACGGCGAGAACTCTTAAGTTTTGTCAAACTCTCGAAGGTATTTGCATGAGCTCCGCTCTCCATTCGCCCTCAAGGGCGCATCGAGAGCTCTAAGTTTTGTTAAACCCTCGAGGGTATTTTCATGAGCGATGAGAACTCTTAAGTTCTGTCAAACCTCCGAGGGTATTTCTGTCAAACCTCCGAGGGTATTTCTGTCAAACCTCCGAGGGTATTTCTGGACTAAAAAGCCCGTTGAAAAACTTTACCGGGAAAATTACCAAAATACCCCTCTCGGGGCGGTGAATTACCGAAATGCCCCCTGGCTTCAGAAAATCTCAAAAGTGCTTTAAAATGCTATTTTAAGCTTCCTGAATTCATTCTTGATCTAAAAGGTATTCTACGGATTTTTCGCCCAAAAATCCCGAACCGGTGTCCAGATCGAGCGCTGAAAAGCCTGCTCGGCCAAAAAAATAGCTAACGGCTTCGGAATGACCCGAATTCCTGGGAAATGGAACTTCCCAACATCCTAGGGTTCTCAAAAAAGTTTCGCACGAAATCGCGCTAGCTTGATATTTTAAATTAACTGCAAAGTTACAAGGTTGCGCGTATCAGTTAACCCCTTTCCATTCTTTGGAAAAATCTGAAATTTTTACTTGATACGGATCTTTTAGAAATAACTAGGGTCTCCTTTTTGTACTTTTGCAAAATCTAGCTCTAGCTATTTTTTATAAATTCGTGAAAAACTGTCTAATTAAGTTTTCACCTTTAGCGACATTTATTCTCCGCAATCAGCTTCAAATCAGCCTTTTAGGTGTTTTGCTTACATTTCTGGACTAAAAATCCCGTTGAAAAACTTTACCGGGAAAATTACCAAAATACCCCTCTCGGGGCGGTGAATTACCGAAATGCCCCCTGGCTTCAGAAAATCTCAAAAGTGCTTTAAAATGCGATTTTAAGCTTCCTGAACTCATTCGTGATCTAAAACGTATTTTACGGATTTTTCGCCCAAAAATCCCGAACCGGTGTCCGGATCGAGCGCTTAAAAGCCCATTCGTCCAAAAAGTAAATAGCTAACGGCTTCGGAATGGCCCGAATTCCTGGGAAATGGAACTTCCCAACATCCTAGGGTTCTCAAAAAAGTTTCGCGCGAAATCGCGCTAGCTTGATATTTTAAATTACACTGCAAAGTTACAAGATTGCGCGTATCAGTTTACCCGTTTCCAGTCTTTGGAAAAATATGAAATTTTTACCTGATACAGATCTTTTAAAAATAACTAGGGTCTCTTTTTTGTACTTTGGCAAAAAATAGCTCTAGCTATTTTTTATAAATTCGTGAAAAATCCTAATTTTGACGCCCTAAAAAATCGCTATTTTGGAATCTTTCGAATGTAATACCCCAATTTGTAAAAACGTAATTTTGACGCCCTAAACACGAATTTTAGACTATGGTAAGAACAATTTAGGCGTAACACAATTTAAACAATCAATTGGTAAGAACAATTTGAAATTAACATTGAATTATAAGAAAATTCAAAATACTTACTTGTTTTGGCTTGATATATTTAAAGAAAAATCCACCGATCTTCTAGCGGTTATCCACTGATCTTCTAGAGTAAAATTTTTTTGTTTGTATTGTTGTGGAGATTATGTAGGTAAGATATGGAGAATGAGGAGATTGGAAAAAATGGTTCGGGGAGAAGGGATTTTAAAGAGAGAAAAAATGAGGGAGAAAGAAGAAAGCATACGGACAAAAATTGTGCCCATGAGTGAGCAGTAGGTAGGGTGGGGGAGGGGGGGGGGAAATGACACGTGAGGGTGGGGGGAGGGGGGAAAATGACACGTGGGGGTGGGGGGAGGGGGGAAATGACACGTGGGGGGAAGGGGGGCATCACGGGGGAAAAGGACAATGGGGTGGGGGCCAGGGGGGGTGGAGGGGTGAGGGCCCTTTTATCTTTCTTTCTAATTTTTCGGGAAAAGAAAAGGCCCGAATGCACAAAAAAAAAATAAAGGACGGGGGAAAGGAGGGGTGGGGGCTACGGGGGGAAGGAAGGGTGGAGGCCACGGGGGGGGGAGGAAGGGTGGGGGCCACGGGGGGGGGGGGGGGAGGACACTCCAGCCGTGATTTTTGATCGGAGGAGGGGTGGGGGGAGCCGTGATTTTTGACCGGAGGAGGGGTGGGGGCCACGGGGGAGGAGGGGTGGGGGCCACGAGGGGGGGAGAATGGACAAGTGAGCCGTGATTGTTGACCATTCTTTCGCACAATTGCCAACCGCAACAAAGAGTTACGGTTGGGCTTTTGTGCTTCAATAATTCCAACCGTAACTCTTTGTTGCGGTTGGGTTTTTGCATTTTTTTATACAACCGCTGCTAAGAGCAGCGGTTCGGTGGAGAAATAATGTTTTCTCCGGTGGGTGTGGATCGCCCCCATATATATATATATATATATATATATCTATATATATATATATATATATATATATATAGTTCATTAATATCGGAGACTTAGGCCCCTGTTGTGAGTCTTCCGACGGTTCTTTTCTTAATTGCTTTATCTGGTTTTAATGAGTGCATTGTCCTTTTCTTAGGCCCGTTTGACAGGATTTTTTTTTCTAATTTTAAAATTTGAAAAAATTAAACGCGTTTGATAATTTTTTTTTCCCTTCAGTTTAAAAAATCAGTTTTTAAACTAAGGTTGTTTTTAAAAACTCTAAAAATGAATTTCGGTTTTCAGTTTTGATTTTTTTTTTTGAGACCACCATCACCCTCGCACCGTTGGCCGACAGCCATCTCTGGCGACTGTTGGCGGCAACCGCCGGGGGCCACAGCCGGCCACCACCACCGTCGGCCACAGCAAACCACCACAAAAAAAAATCAAAAAAAAAAAAATGGATTATCGAACACCAAAAAAAAAAAAAACTTAAAATAAAAATTGGGTTATCAAACACCCTCTTGTTTTTGTAAAAAATTAAATATAAAATAACTGCTCTTAAGTTTTTTTTTTTTTTTTTGTATATGAAAAAAAAAATGTTGTCAAACAGAGTCTCTATGGCGAGTTTTTTTCCTTAATAATCCATTTTTAATACTTAATTATCTCTTTACCCCATTTTGAACCTTATTTACCTATCTAACCCATTTTTGAAAAACGTCATTTGAGACCACGTTTTTCAAGGAAAGAAAACGTGGTTTCAAACTACGTTTTCAAGGAACAGAGATTTCAAAATTTCATATGTTTTCAAAAGAAATCTCTGTTTCAAATCACGTTTTCTTCCCTTGAAAACGTGGTTTGAAACCACGTTTTTCAAAAGTGGATTTGATAGGTAAATAAGGTTCAAAACGGGATAAAGAGGTAATAAAGTATTAAAAATGAATTATTGAGAGAAAAAACTCTCTCTATGGCAGCCCTATTGTCAAAGCAGACGCGACTTCCATCAAGAGCAATGCGTGCTTCAAGGTGGCTGTACCTCGTGCTTCTGCATATTCCTTTGACAAAAGCTATTTGTGCTTTGGCAAATCAAGGCTTGCCAAAAGCATAGAACTTTTAAGCGATTGAACTGCGGGTCTGGAACAAAGCAACTAACTCAAGTACCCAATTAAACTCGGGAAAGTCATGAGGTAATTACAGCTAATATTCTTTCCTGAATGCATATACGTCTAGGTTGTAGCACCCAAGAACAGAGCACAAATCATATATTATCTTAACTCTTTGCTTTGTCTGGTTTTAATTGCTTTGGCATCAATTTTCTTATGTTAAGAATCTTCTATTTTTAATGTCTTTACAATAACACAAAATGTTGTCAAATGCATTTCAGTCATAATAGAATGTTTCTAAAGTTTTTAGTAACAACGACGAAATACTTTTGACTATAATATTTTGTTTTAAAACTGTTATAGCAGAGATCCTTATCAATCCATGAATAAGACAAACAAACAATGTCAAAATAAGTTACAAAAATTAAAAAAATGCTACCATTCTTATGTTTCAATTTTCATATTTTTTGGAAAATGAAAAGAATGATTTTAGGAGAAAAAAAAAAATTAAAACTACGTATTAACTTGCTTGGTCCCGATTACCAAAATGACATAAATTAGAATATTAATTAGATTTTATTTTTAGAAGATATGACACATCTAAGTAACCGGTAAATATACAGATATACAATTTTCCACTTATTTATATGTCAAATAAGTGGGATAAACGCCAACAATTTATTTGCAAGAGATGAGAGGAGGTTAGAGAAATTCTATGCTTCGTTGTTAGTGGTTGAAGCATCTCGTATAATTTTTCTTTAACATCCGATGAGCAAAGTTAATTCTACATGACCAAATTTCACTAGCAAAGCATATGTGACGCGTTAATTTAGTACGCCCAGTTAAATTAACCATAGTTTTGCAGAATCATCGATGGTCTTAAAAAATGACTGGTTTCATTATTTTGTAATAAATATTAATAATTTGAAAGTAACTTTTGCTCATTTACCACTCTGAGGCACCATTGATCACCTCACCCATGATACCTAGGGCGCAATTTGCCCCACCCACTGCCATCCATGCCAAAGCCCTCAAGAAGTGAGTTTTTCTTTTGGAACAACTATTAAAATGTCCTTAGACTATAAGCATTTGAAGATCAGGTGCTTTGCATTTTTATATTGTACCTGGTCTTGAAAATTATAAATCTTAAGTGTATACCATATACAAATTTGACAGATTACAGAAACGAAGTCGTAGATTTATTCTTTTAAAGTAATCTAATCAGATAAAACATGCACTTTCCAAGGCGAAATGTTTTGTCCAAAGAAAATCTAAATTCTAATTGGTAAAAATCTTGGTAATTTTGCAACGGAATAGAGAAATCCGTCAAAAAAAATTTAGTGACGGGATACCCAGCACTAGATTTTTATCAAGGTTATTATTGACGGAATAATCTCCTTTACTGACTGAATAATTCGTCCGTGAAAACCTTCTTTGTTGCGGTGACTTTAGCACTACTGAACATAGTGCACAACTCTTCAATAAAATTTGGACGAGACAACATGACGAAGCGTTGAATGTTTTTGCAACACATTATCTACACCTTTTGTTTCTTCTTCTCTTACCTCTTTTCGGTACTAAAGCATTTTTTTATTGCAATAGGCGCCATTATCTCCTCCAACTTGCCAAATTCAATGGCAATTTGAATTGAAAACAAACCTGCAACTTCCAAGCAATAATTGAGAATAAACCAACCAAGAAGCTTCGTTTTAGTCTTCTAGACTCAGTCTTCATCCGTATTTTTTTTAGAAATTTGGACAATATAATTTACTTCTTGAACAAAGTCGGATACCAAGTGCTTGTGATAAGCTTTATTGTATGGGAAAGTTATGGACAACCATTACTTCTGTTTGCACGACTTTGCACTTTGTATTAATGTTGCATATCTTAGATGCTTCTCACCCAAAATTGTAGTATATGCATCGGTCTTCTTGAGATATTTACTAATCTGGAAGATTTATTATTAACGAACAAATAACCTAATTCTTCAAACCTCAAAACTTTTGACTAACTACCTGTACTATTAGTTCGCTTCGACATTTTTCTGCAGTTATCTGGATAGCGATAATAGAGCATGCTCATATTAAGGATAATTAGTAAAATTTGACTTAAGCAAAAACACGTTATGAGGTATTACTATCAAGTATCAACATCTTTGAGACTAAAATGTTTACAAACATTTTACTCCGTGGTATGGTCCCTTTACTGACGCTATACCAGCTCAACTTGTGTTGCTTCGTATTATAATTTGGTAAACGAAGTTTACTGAAATTAAAGGAAGGATAGACTAAGTCGGTCATACCCAATAAGGTACGATTGAAGTCGGTCCACTCTTTTGAAACTTCCCAACTCTATGTTAGAAAGTGATCCCTTGTTTGCTACCTCTCCACATTTGCTGCATAAATGAGACCCCAACTGGCCTACAGTTGCAAACTTTACTGTTCTAAATTCTTTTGATCCCTCCCTTCCAACCCTTTTGTGGAATACTGCCTTTTGGAGGAGAAGCTAGGAGACGCTTGCCAGACTAAGTTTCCCTGCCCAGCTCTCTCATCATGAATGGTCTATATGCTCATCCATGCTTAAGTAAAAGTAGTTAGTTGAAATTGCAGGGCTTGATTTGGGAAATGAAGTCAATTTAATATTTTCCTTTCCCTTAGAACTCTTTCATCTCCTCTTCTGTGGTAAGGTCTTGTGATTCAAA
The DNA here is from genome assembly GCA_033065855.1 of Escallonia rubra. Taxonomy (NCBI): domain Eukaryota; kingdom Viridiplantae; phylum Streptophyta; class Magnoliopsida; order Escalloniales; family Escalloniaceae; genus Escallonia; species Escallonia rubra. The sequence goes on along the minus strand of JAVXUO010002032.1, from coordinate 359,156 downwards.
AATAGTGAGAGACATTCATTAGCAGAAGTAGGATATTTGCAGGGCATTATCGTACACAGATCTATTTACTTGTTTCTTTTAAGTGAACTTAATGACCAATTTTAGGTGAACATTCAGATCATAAATAGTGTAGAACCATCCTTCAAAGTGTAGAACATATCATTTTTCCATCATTTGACCAACGTTGAGTAGACTCTGATGTAAACTAGGAACAAGCAGGAGTGATCACCTGAAAATAAACTGCTAGCTCTCAGTCACACAGCTAGTTCCGTATCCAATCCTCTCTATTGATCGCTTGAAAAGTAAACAATAGGGGAGTGAGCCAAATGCCCAGTAAAGTTGCTCAATGAACCAACAAAAAGAAATACAAAAATATTTGAGAAAACGAAATTATGGAAGTACAGAATTTTAACGGAACATATACACAACAAAAATTCGAAATGCCAAAACCACCCTGATGAATCATGCATGATACATGAAACTGAGTAAAAGATCATGCATGAAAAGAAAGGTGCAACCTGTTGGACACTTAGAACATTAGGAGAATAATTTTCACACCCGGCCAAAAAGACATAGTACAAAGTAATGTGAGGGCTTCCAACTGGCGCGCAAAACGAGGCGAGTCTTGTGATGTGATGAAAGGCTTCCAATTCAGACAAAAATGAAATTCTCTGGAGTAGATCTCAACAACAGTTATTTACACGTATAAGACCTTGGGCAGTTCTCAAAAAGCAACATAGATGTGACAATGAACCGGATAGAATTAAAGAAACTGATCTCGAGGAACTTGAAATCGAAGCAGAATTTTACACGGTCAAAATTAAATTTTCAGTTGATGAAAAAGGGAGCGTCGTGAAGAGAAACGTACTGGCTTTTCAACGACAGTTAGGATTTTAAAAAATCTTTACAATTCCCAGATTAATCGGTCCAACACAGATTCAAATTTAAAAACAATAGCCCTTACATTTGATTTTACGATTTAATCCAAAGTTTTGATCTTCTCAAATCCAATTATATCGAAAGTCCTAATATCAAAATACCCAAATTTTGAATTGGATTATATCAATCACAATAATTCATGCGGTTCTTTTCATGAACTTAAATCTCAAAACAAAAAAAATTTGCTCTTACCTATAGTGGTGATCAAAATCTCAAACGGTCGCTTTCAATAGATGCTCTGCAATAGGAAGCTATAGACAACCATTATTATACAATAATAAGAAAACAGAAAACAAAAAACAAAATTAAGAAGCAATTGCAAAGTTGTAACCATCATCATAAACTTAAAAAGAGCAATTTCTTCGCAAGTCAGTTTAATTTGTAGGGATGATTCACCGTTAAAATATGTATACGCACGTCCAAGTTGATGAGTAATATATGCATCACGTAGCCGTTCCTCTAATGTGAACAGAGAAGTGAGGGGCCATGCCAGTCAGCCGCCATGCATATATATAGTTCATAAATATCGGAGACTTAGGCCCCTTGTTGTAAGTCTTCTGACAGATCTTTTCTTGATTGCTTTGTCTGGTTTTAATGAGTACATTCACCGAGTCATTTTCCGTGTTTTTTTGGCTTATATTTCGGATTTCTCAAAGTCGTTTCTTCTCGAGTAGTTCACTTCAGCGTTAATCGTCCTGTTCAGGTCCGTACGTTTATTATTTTTATTTTTTGTTTTTTTTATAATGATGATAAAAAAAAGATTTTTTGGTGTACTTTTATTATTTATTATTTTCGTTTTGGATAAATTATTCAAATAGTGACAAAAAACTAAAATTTTTTACCTAAACTTAATCTAATATAAGAAAAAGTAGCTGATTTTTTTTTGTGAAAATGATAAAAGTATAGGAGCGTATTTTCTAACTGAATACGACAATCATGTAAATGAAAACACAAACGAAAATGTTAAACATACGGCCCCGAAAAATACGTTACTGTACTTTTACCATTTCACCAAAAAAAATTTAACTACTTTTTCTTACATTGGATTAATTTGGGTGAAAAAGCCGAAAAACATCTCGGAGGTGTTGTCAGTTTTTTGTTACTGTTTGAGTAATTTTATCCAAGACAACGAAAACAGAAAATGGTATAAAAGTAAAAAAAAAAATAAAGAATATTTTTTTATCATCATTGCAAATAACAGAAAACGAAAATGGTAAACATACGGGCCAGTAGTTTCGCATCATTTTTCTTATGTAAAAAATATTTTGTTTTTAATATCTTTACAATAACACAAAATGTTTGTCAAATGCATTTTAGTCAAAATGGAATGTTTCTATAGTTTTTAGTAACAACGACGAAATACTTTTAATTGTAATCTTTTGTTTTAAAACTGTTATAACAGATATCCTTATCCATCCATGAATAAGACTAGCAAATGATGTCAAAATAAGTTACAAAAATAAAAGAAAATGAAAAGAATGATTTTTTGGAGGAAAAAAATTAAAACTATGTATTAACTTGCTTGGTCACGATTACCAAAATGACATAAAATAGAATATTAATCAGATTTTATTTTAAGAAGATATTATGACACATCTAAACTCCAACAATGTATTTGCAAGAGCGGGTAGATATTGTAAATGACAGGCGAGGCCGCCATTTTTACAGAAATTCTATTTTACAGAATTTTTACAGAAATTCTATGCTTTGTTGTTAGCGGTTGGAGCGTACCGTACATTTTTCTTTAACATCCGATGAGCAAAGTTAATTCTAAATGACCAAATTTCACTAGCAAAGCATATGTGATGTGTAAATTTAGTAGGCCCAGTTAAATTAACCATAGTTTTGCGGAATCATTGATGGTTTTTAAAAATGCCTGGTTTCATTATTTTGTAATAAATATTAATAATTTGGAAGTAACTTTTGCTCATTTACCATTACGCAAAGCCAATGCTGCAAGTCTTCTTGCTTTGCCTGATTTTAATGAGTACATTGAGTATTTTTCTGATAGGCTTTTACTTTTTATTTTCCGTACAAGAAAGTAGGTTAACCATTTCATATACTCTTCAACAGCTGCTTCTTGAAATGGATTTTGGAAATAAGTGTGGAAAAAAGAGTACTTTCAAACCAACTTTTCCTTCTCCAAAATAAAGCAGAAAACTGAATAGACAAGTCGAAGAAACGTGAACAAATTTCCTTAAAACTTTTTCAAAACCTGCTAGTAACAAATCATGTGGTGCAGCTGACAAATCCCACAAGCTAAACCCCACAACTCTAAACAGGCTGAAATAGACCAATTTAAGCCGTGCCCAGGTAGGACAATAAGCCTTTGTCACCCTTGAAGTACTGATCATCTCGAATCTTGAACCGCATGGTCTACTGCTAAAATGGACAGAACGCAAAGACCAACAAAGTCCATGCATGCTCTGCCTCCACACATGGAAGTTTTGCGACGTCCGCATGTTGGCATTGTACGTGTATAGACCAATACTCTTTGACTCGCTACGTTCACATGTTGCTTTAAAAATACAAAATAATTTCAAAATATAAAGTGCTCCTAATAACACGCCTAAATCGCTTACTCGCACGCGGGTAGCATGAGAACTACTACACTCTAATTTTACTATCAAGTATCTTATTAAAGTACCTTCCCACTTATAAACCTTTTTCAAAACTGATTTATGGGCAATGTGGAGTTAAGGAGTTTGCTTGTTTTCAAATAAACTCACAAACCCAACAATTCTGCCGCGCTCTCTCTCCCATTAATCCATCGTCCTCTACACAACATTGCAAACCAAATCAGGACAAAGCCATCGATGTAATAGTCCTCCATCACACACCAGCGAAACTACCGGTGTCGGTGCCATTGACGAGACCCACCACCACTCTGAGGCACCATTGATCACCTCACCCATGACACCTAGGGCGCAATTGCCCCACCCCCTGCCATCCATGCCAAAGCCTCAAGAAGAAGTGTTTTTCTTTGGGAACAACTATTAAAATGTCCTTAAACTATAAGCATTTGAAGATTAGGTGCTTTGTATTTCATATTACACCTGGTCTTAAAAATTATAAATTTAAAATGTACCATATACAAATTTGACAGATTACGGAAACAAATACGTAAATTTATTCTTTTAGTTTCTCCATTTGTTTTTCTTTTCAGTAGCACCATCAAACATTTCTTCATCCACAAGCCTATAAAGAAAATTTCCAAACATTGAATTGATTTCATTGGCGAACATCAAATATATATTTCTTCTAAAAGAAATCACAAAAAACATAAGAACATAATTAAATTAAATTGTTTTGATCCTAAAAAATTTAATGATATCACCTCAAAAAAATTTCGCGACCACGTCCACGTGCAATGCACGCGCTCAATACTAGTATTTATATATGCACAAAATATATGTATCTATATCTTGCAAGATCACAAAAATTATTTAAAGTAATTTAATTAGATAAAACACTTTCCATGGTGGAATGTTGTCCAAAAAAATTCTAAATTCTAATTGGTAAAATTTTGCAACGGAATAGAGAAATCCATCAAAAACCTCCTTTATTGACTGAATAGTTCATTTGGAAAACCTCCTTTGTTGCGGTGACTTTAGCACTTCTAACCCTCCATGTGGTCTAACAAATAGCTGTGGATCCATCTCACTAGGATTTGTGTTTTAGAAAGATGTAGCGTGAGGGTCTAGCTCTTATATGCCATCAAGATTCAAACGTCTACAACTCTTGCCACCGGGATACAGAGTTCTATAGCTCCATCTCGAGGTCTAAATAAACAACTATTAAATAATGTACCAAGTATATATATATATATATATATATATATATGGGAGCCAATCCCTGTCTACCGGTGGAAAAAAATCTTATTTCTCCACCGAACCGGTGCTCTTTGCAGCGGTTGCATAAAAGGAAAAAAACGAATTATTGCACCAAAAGACCAACCGCAACAAAGAGTTGCGGTCGCCAATAATGCTAACCACAACTCTTCGGTTGGGCTTTTAAGCGCTCGATCGAGCGCTTAAAAGCCCGTTCGGCCAAAAAAATAGCTAACGACTTCGGAATGGCCCGAATTCCTGGAAAATGGAACTTCTGAACATCCTAGGGTTCTCATAAAAGTTTCGCGCGAAATCGCGCGAGCTTGATATTTTTAATTACACTACAAAGTTACAAGGTTGCGCGTATCAGTTAACCCCTTTCCAGTATTTGGAAAACTCTGAAATTTTTCCCTGATACAGATCTTTTAAAAATAACTAGGGTCTCTTTTTTGTACTTTGGCAAAATCTAGCTCTAGTTATTTTTTATAAATTCGTGAAAAACTGTCTAATTAAGTTTTCACATTTAGCAACAATTACGTTTCGTATTCACATTAAACACACATAACCTAAAATGAAGAAAGGACATTAGGGTGGGGGGGGGGGGAGGGAAAGGACATCAAAGGGGGGTGGGTGGGGGGGGGGAGGGAAAGGACATCAAAGGGGGGTGGGTGGGGGGGGGGGGAAGGGAAAGGACATCAGGGGGGAGGAAAAGGACAACACAGGCAACCGCAACAAATTGTTGCGGTTGGGTGGATAACATCCACTAGTGGGTGTGGATCGGTCCACACACACACACACACACACACACACATATATATATATATATAACTCCTGAACATAGTGCACAAGTACTCTTCAAAATACAGTCTGGACAAGCTAACGTGACAAAGCGTTGAATGTTCTTGCAACACATTATCTACACCTTTTTTTCTTCTTTTTCTCTTGTCTCTTTTCGGCACTTAAAGTATTTTTTTATTGCAATAGGTGCCATTATCTCCTCCTACTTGCCAAATTCTATGGCCATTTGAATTGAAAACAAACCTGCAACTTCCAAGCAATAATTGAGAATGGTAGTACTGTAAACCAACCCAGAACCTTCGTTTTAGTTTTCTTGACTCGGTCTTCATCCGTAATTTTTTTTTTTTGTTGAGAAATTTGAAAATATAATTTACTTTTTGAACAAAGTCGGATATCAAGTGCTTGTGATAAGCTTTATCTTATGCGGAAGTGATTGACAGCCATTACTTCTCGATGCACGACTTTGCACTTTGTATTAATATTGCATATCTTATATGCTTATCACCCAAATTGTAGTATATTCATCGGTCTTCTTGAGATATTTACTAATCTGGGAGTCGGATACTAAGGGGTCTCATTAGTTTTTTTTTTTTTTGGTTTAATTTTACAATTAGTTTGTTTCGACGTTTTTCTGCAGTTATTCGGATAGCGCTAATAGAGCACGTTCATACTAAGAATAATTAGTAAAATTGACTTAAGCAAAAACACATTATGAGGTATCTATATCTTTGAGACTAAAAATGTTTACAAACATTTTACTCCCTGGTGTGGTCCCTTTACTGACGCTATACCGCGTTACCTCAAAATATAATTTGGTCAACAAAGTCTACTGAAATTAAAGAAAGGAAAGACAACGGCCATACCTACCCAATTAGATACGATTGAAGTCGGTCCACTCCCAACTCTATGTTAGAAAGTGATCCCTTGTTTGCTACCTCTCCATATTTGCTGCATAAATGAGACCCCAAACTAGCCTACAGTTGCAAATTCCACTGTTCTAAATTCTTTTGATCCCTCCCTTCCAACCCTTTTGTGGAATACTGCCTTTCCGAGGAGAAGGAGACGCTTGCCAGAGTAAGTTTCCCTGCCCAGCTCTCTCATCATGAATGGTCTATATGCTCATCCATGCTTAAGTAAAAGTAGTTAGTTTAAATTGCAGGGCTTGATTTGGGAAATGAAGTCAATTTAATATTTTCGTTTTCCTTATAACTCTTTCATCTCCTCTTCTTTGTTAAGGTCTTGTGATTCAAAAATTTGTGAGGGGCATTCATTAGCAGAAGTAGGATATTTACAGGGCATTATCGAACAAAGATCTATTTACTTGTTTCTTTAAGTGAACTTAATGGCCAATTTTAGGTGAGTCAAACCATTCATTCTGTACCATTTACAAACCGATGAAACTAAATAATCTGTTTGATAGCACTGGCAAGATCCTAATTTACCGGTGTTTGATAGCGCTGGCACGATCCTATTTTGCTAAGGCTAATATGATCTTATTTTACGCACTTTTATCTTGGTCTGCCTTAATGCAGAGCGGACTAAAATTTTGACAAAAATTCCCTTCTCTTGTTGCTACCTTTTCTCTGCGGATGAACAAACCAAAGGCCACGAACCAAGAGGGAAGCACCAAAAAATAGGAGAGGGCAGCTGATATTCTATATCAATGATCTATATATATATAAAAAGCTGAAGCCTTCGCTTAAAATTACGACACGTAGGATTTTTAGAACTCTATCTTTGCGACAAGTAGGATTTTTTAGGAACCCTCTCCTTTTGCCACGTAAGCTCCCAACTTTATTGCTCTCTTCATTTAGAGTCCACAATTTTTTGACAAGTATGAATTTCAGAGCCTTCTCCTCATGTCATGTCAGCTCCAACTTCTTCCGTGAGAGTCCCCTGAATTTGTTGGGCTCTTCAATTAACAAATCAGCAAAATACTTGATCACAACATTCCTAGCTAACTGCAACCTTCATCCATTGGAGTTTTATCACAAGTGTATCCACAAGAGTCATATACATTGCTAACTACTGCCTTACTTACGGTAATCAAAATCTTACGCAAAGAGATTTGCCAACATTCTTCTCTTTGATAAAAATTGCTTCACACCAAAATCTGGGAGATTCTGGCCACCACGGGACGGCAATTTGAGGAAGACCAGATTGAAGGAGGATCCTCAGGCGGCAATGCTCCCAGAGTCTATGCAAAGAGGGTCTCTTATTTATTATGTTGCTCACAAGTGATCCTGACAAATCATTAAACAATCTACATATACCCACTGAACATCATGCGACCATGGGAGTTTGAGGTGCTTTCATGGGGATTCAAACTTCAAACAACAAAAAGACAATAAGGAACTGCCTTTGGTTAGTATTTTTCGATAGTTTTATTTCCTTTCTTTTTTTCTTGAAAGCCGGTTTTATTTTCTTATTGGTTAACTGAGCTTTGTTTTTTTAAGTTAGCCTACCCGCATTTCTTCTCCTTTATAACCCCTTAGCATGGACTACAATCTTAAGGCAAGGTCTATAGGCTTGATAAAAGCTGTATGGCTCAAACTTTCACCATCTTTCTCTTTATTTTTTTATTTTCTTTTTGTAGGCACGATATACACCGCTCATTATATATTAGTTTAGGTTAATGCTTTTTCTGTACATGTTACCACATAGAACATTATTACTTACACCAATTGATTAGTCTATGTACGTACGCAACATGTTATTTTAATTCTGTTCATCTATTTATAGGACTTTCTCTTTATTAGCGCTTAGAGTAGTCCGTACTTAGTATGCTTCTCATGATTCCTGATATGCTTCATCATAATATCAAAATTGTGCTCCACATTTAGGTCAATGGCTTTTTAATGCTATGTTTAACTTTGTCTATTTCTTTTCTTGGAGCCGTTTGACTTCCTAGAACTGTATAAATTAGGTCAATGGCTTTTTATGTTTGGGAACTATGTATATACATTGCTCTCAGTTCTATAGGTACATGGATATAACTTAGTGGGGGGTTTTTTCTTTCCAGCTCAGGATTGTTCCTAACTTTTTATAAAGCCAAAGGGATCGTTTGGTTGTAATTTATCACACCAACATTGTATATATGCACCCTATATTTGACCTAACCATTACATTTTTTTGCTTGGAAGATGTGTGTTTAAGTACAAAACCATATCTTTTGGCGGTTTATGATTAAGATTGTGCTTAGACTTAGCAAAATAGTTGGTGATGTGATTGTGTTCAATTGTTTGTGGCACTCTAAAAATATAAGTGTTGCTAAATATAGGTTCAAACCATGTTTAAAAATACTTATTCAAACATGCCAACATTTTAGCTACGCATTATTCCTTTTCCAGTTTTTTGGTTGATATGATAAAAGAATGAAAAGGTAGACCAAGGATGCATATATGGACATTAGGTGACTTACTAGGATTTTCTATGGCATAAAGTTGGTCATACTTTCACTTTTAGTCGATCATTGTCTTATTGGTTCCACTAACTGAATGGAATATAGATTTATTGTGTAATCATGTTTCTATAAATGATAAAAGGATGTCTGGGAACACTCTTAATTATTTGCTCTCTGAGATTGTAAAAGGTAAGTTTTTAAAAATCTTATCTTCCAAGCTTTAGTGTAAGCTTAACAATGATTGGTAGGTAGGTTTTGATAAGCTGTGTTTGGAAAATAAAAGAAATGAAAAGGTAAACGAACATTTAAGATGAATTTTTCATTCGATTGAAATATTAAAATATCCATAGTTCATCTAATGTGACTTTTCATGGGGCACTGGGGTAGACTACGTTAATGGTTTTAATAATGGCGAATGCTTGTGATGTCAAAGGTATATCCTGTGGTTCGGTTGGTTTAGTGGTGAGGTTAAAAATGATGGGGACGTTGCATGTGGTAATGGTAATTATAGTATAGTAGGTGCGGCAACGACGATAGTGGTTCTGGTGGTCGTGATAAAGGTAACGTGGTGATAGTGACGGTTACTATAGCGGTGATAGTTTTCATGGCAATAATGATAGTTGTTGTAGTAGTAGTGGCAGTGACAACAATGAGATGAAGGATGTAGCAGTGTAGTAGTGGTAAAATGACGTAATAAACCAGAGTCAAAATCGATATTCTATGCAAATCCTAGGACTTGGAGCTCATAAATATTTCTCCAAAACTTCCCCTTTCCAATCATGTTCTTGCACTCACATAGAATAACGTGTTAGTGGGCGTCGTTCTGATAGTGAGGGTTGTTGTGATGGTACAAGGGCCAGTGGTACTTATGAAAATGGTAATTGGGGTAGTGATAGCAGTGTGTGACAACGGTGATGATAGTTAGTGAAGCTTATGCTGATGGTAATGGTAGTTGTGGTAATGGTAGCAAGAAGGTCGTTGTACATGTGGAAGTGTTGCCGGATTGCTTTTGACATGGCAATGATACTTATAAAAGTCGTGTTAGTGATTGATATGAGGTAATGATAGGTGTGATATGCAGCGGTGGGGAAGACAATGATGATGTGTGTAGTGGTGGTCGTGATGGTGGTAACAACGAACACATGGTAGTAATGGTGGTGGTGGTGGTGGTAACAAAGAAAACATGGTAGTAGTGGCGAGTATGAAAATATTGGTAATAGTCAAATTGAGAAGATTGTATTTACCTAATATACATACCTTTTAGAATTTACATGTTCTCTTAAATGAATTTGCTAATGACACTTTTAGTACAGTTGCTCATGCACGTAGACATCACCAATAAAAACATCGTAACACTCTCAACTAAATTTGATTAACAAAAGCAGGAATTGTTGGGATTATTGCCTTATCTTATTAGGAATGTCAAATGTTTTGCTTTTGAAAAAGCATCCTACCTATTTTTTTCAATTATAGCATTCACATTTCATTTGTTAGTAAAACAACCAATGCTGTAAATCTTAGCTTCTACTTTTGTTGCTAATAATAATACACTTTTTAACGACGCTTTTCAAAAGGTTGTATTCAGATATGAATTTTGCATGCCTTTGCTTTTCAAAAGGATGTATTCGAGTATGCGTTTTGCCTGCCTTAATTTATCTCTGGCAATTTAAACAACACCACCTGTAATTTTCCTATTACATGCTTTCTAAACATAATTTTTGAGAAAGTCCTTTTTACAATACATCATATATCAACTCAAGAATTAGGTATTGCAACTACAACAATATGTACCATTTCTCTTTAAAATAAAGTTTGAAAAAATATTATTCTAATTTGACAATATTTTAGCACTTCGCATTATTAATTGGTTAACTTACTAGAATTTAATTTAATTAGTAGCACTTAATAGACTTTTAATACGAAAAATATTTACAATCCTACTTCTTAAGTTCTTACAATGTTTTTTACTAAACATTTTGTGGGTATATTTGGCTGAAGTTTTGTAAACCTTAACTATAAAACTAGAATATCAATTTTACATATTTTAAATCTCTATCTAATCAATCTATATATTCTTATTAGGCCTTGAATTTTGATTAATAATACCTTAAAAGTACTTAAATATAACAAAATCATACATGAGAAACATTAACTATCTTTTCTCTTTACGGAACATACAATACTTAAAAGTATTTTTGATATATCAAGATAAGAGGATAGTTAAAAAATTAGTTTTAATCTATAACCTCAAACTCTTTTATAAGTCACATTCTCTAATAGACGCAAAAAAAAAAAAAAAAATCATGCCTAATATGACTAAATTTTCAAAAGTACTTTAAGATAGAAAAATAGCTAGCAACTCTACAAATTAAATTTTAACTAAGTAACCTTACATTCTAAAGGTTCATCTCATCAACTAATTAATTTATTAGGATTTAATTTGATTACTAAAGCTTAAATAAATTTTAAATTCAAAAAAATGTTTCCAATACTATGTGAAATAAAAAACTAAACCAATATAGCTCATAAGTCTAAAATTATAATCATTTAAGCATATTATCTGATATAAACTCAATCAACCATTTACGGTCTATTTGACAATAAGCATAATCATCATTATATGATTATCTATCTCAATCTTTTGCAAAATTTGTATTAACTACTATGACACTTTTATGATAAATTTAGTTATCTAATAACTGTAAAATGTACATATTAGGCCTTAAATTTCACTTTTAACATCACAAAAAAAAAAAAAAAAATTAAACAACAACACAAAATATCTCCAAGGTAAATTATGAAAATCATATGTGAAATTTTAATATTAATACTTCACAAGATAAAAGATTTCTTCTTTTTTAATGTTTGACCTCAATATTGCAAAGTGTTACATGGGTAAGAATAGTCTTCACTTTATAACTGTTTAACCTCAATCATATGCAAAACTTTTGTAAAACACTCTAAAATTTTTATAATAAATTAAGATAATCATTAGTACTACATTGTACGCATATGTTTAAATTGATTGTCTTAGAAAGTATTCAAAAATATATCAAAATGAATGGTCAAAAAATCATCAAACATGACTTTGAAGAAAACAATTACACAGCTATTGCCAATACATAATGCTATATAATCTCTTTTTATAGGGTATTTATTTGAAAGTAAGTGAAATAGCTCCACGTGCTTTATTTTTTATTACAAAGTTTCACAGCATGTTATAGTAAGTTATTTAAGTCTACCCAAATACGTACTAATAATAGTCATCAACTATATCAGAATCATCCAAAAAATGGGAATGTTGATCAATGATGAGAACTGAAAAATGGAAAAGAAGAAAATGCCTACATTTACTTAGATAGAATATTGATAAAAAGTTCATCCAACGGTTAATAAGTAAATAAATATATATATATATATATATATATATATATATATATATATATATATATATATGTTTGATTTCTTGAATGTATAAGCTCACTTTTTTTTTTGGGACAAAACTAAAATTAGTTCTAACATTACCTTAAAATGGAGTAAAATTATAATTTGATGTGCAATAATTGATTATTTATTGCATGCTTTACTTTTTGAATGCTTTATTTTGTATGTTTTAATATTAATATTATTAATAGTTTTGAGTATATAAAAAAATTGAACGATTACAAAACTGTATGCAAATGTCCCCATTAAATTTTACAAATCTAAATTCAAAGACAATAAAAATTTTATAAAAGACAAAGTGTTTTTTTTTTTTTTTATATGTGTAAGTATGATAAGCTAGGCATAAGCAAAAGTTTTCCTCCATTTGACATTTCTTTTACTCAAATCACGTAGTAAAATATTATTTCTAACAATACATGTTACGTAATAATTAAAAGAGGATATAAAGAATTAAAAAATTAGAATGGTAGTCAAAACTAAATATATTTTCAATTTTATAGTAGTTTTAGATACATTGATATAATCTATTAGCATAGTGATGTACTAAAATGAGATACATTTTCAGTATTCTGCATAGTTTTTGTCAATATAATTCTAATCGTATTATGTAGTGGCTTATTTGATTCGTGAAATCTATATTCATGAGTAAGCTCGATTATTATGATTTATTATGCATATATACATCGACGCAGCGAAAGTCATTATACTTGTTATTATTTCAATTTAAAGCATTGTTAACTATATTATAATATATGATTAATGAGAAGCAAATTATATCTCAAACCAACCAAATAACATCTCTACCCGTGCATTTGCACGGGTCCATTAGCTAGTTATTAGAATTCTGAAGGCTCAATAGCAAACTGGAAGGCCTGAAAAGAACCAACATGACTATAGGCCCAAGGCTGTCACACCATCCAAATAGGTTTGACTTGAGTGATAAACAAGCCAAATTTTATCAACGTAACTTCAAAAACCTTGGAAAACCTCATCAACAGAGCAGATCGCGTTCAACATCACCAACGGTTGAGGAAGGTCAGTTGTCGGCGGCAATTCTCCGGCAACCTTTTTTCCAACCGGAATAAGTTAACACTAAAGTAGCATGGGCTGAGCTACTCCATGACTCGTGTGGTATTTGACTCGGTGACTTCTCATGTTACGTGGAGTTCACGTGGTCACGTCGTTTCAATCTGACTGGGCGCACAGTTGACTTTTTGTTTTCTAAAGTCAACTCTTTTCGTCCGCTTCACCTGTCCATTCTTAAGTTTAATTTGGCGTTCACCGAATGATGAATTTGTTCTTTTGGCGTTAAAGTGGATGCTATAGCAACAATTATTAGATTGTACCATAATTACAGAGGTCTAGGGATGTCTAGATCCCTAGACGTCAAAGGTTTCCGGTACGAAGGGGCGGAAGGTGACTCGCCATGGCCCCTTAACGGTCGTTTGCATCGTCTGAAGCAGGATTAGTAAGGCCTGTGCGCTTCGACCCCTGCCCTTTCTTATCGCGAGAAAATTCAAATTTAAACAGAAAGTGAGATAACACAAACTGTAGGTTCAGGATTTCGCTGATGTCTCGTAACAACCTCACCGTACAAGATTATACGGCCATCTAAGCATAACATATGCTAAGTTCTGCACGTCTTTTCTACCCATGATGCTCAAAATTATACATGTTTGTACACCAAAAGAAGGAAAATAAAGAGCGGTTTTATACCATATTTGAGGAATATGTGAAGTAGATGGAAAGTCAGAATACACTCTGAAGCTCGAGAAGGGGCCTCCAATAGTTTTCATAGCGAAGACATGGGAATTTCTATGAAGTTCATGAGTTACAAATACACATGTGCAATACTTTCATCAATTCCAGCTAGAAATCTCGATTTCTCTACCATTCTATTGGAGTTGCAGCTCTTTTTTCAGTTTGGTTCTTTCGGATATTCCTGATTTTAACCCATGTACACATGCAGCCTAAGAATGGCAGGCAAAGGGAAAGTTCCAACGATTGGGATCGATCTCGGGACAACCTACTCGTGCGTTGCAGTGTGGCAGCGGGACCGTGTCGAAATCATTACCAACGATCAAGGGCATAGAACCACTCCGTCTTATGTTGCTTTCACTGATACCGAGCGTCTCATTGGTGATGCCGCCAAGAACCAGGTTGCTCAGAACTCTACGAATACCGTCTTTGGTATGTTTCACGTGCCCGCTCTTTATGGTTCATTTGAGTTAGATAAATGGTATTATACCTACGAACATAGATGTTTTGTAGAGTAATGCTGCTCTGTGAACTAGCGTGTGTAAGAAGTTCAGTAAAAAAACCCTTAATCAAACACTTGCAGCCATCCGAAGGGGCATTTTGAAAGAGTTAGAGATGGCCCGCGAGAGGAGTACTGGAGAACAATGTTTTATGGCCACTTTCGATTCAGAGTTCATGCAGATGCAGAGGAGAGTAAGATAAACGAGACGAATTTTAAGGATAATAGAGGAGCAAAATTTCAATCAGTCGGTATCAGATAATAAGAAATAATCAAGATAGAACAACGCTAAAACCAGGTAATGCTTGAACTACTGAGTTAAAACATTTGACGAAGCCCCAAATGTGTCAATGGGCTCCAGGCTTGTGCTTACGCGGCTATGCTTTTTCTGCATATAGGACAACTGTTGGTACCGGTTATGGTCTACTTGCAGACCACATTTTTAGATGGAAGCAGACTAATATGGTCACACCGGCACTGTAAAAGTAGCATGAGTCTGGCAAAATTTCATAATATTTGCAAGCAACTGGAGATTTCTACACAATTAGATAACTTGAAACTTTGCTATTATGCAGCGCTTTCATTCTGGTACAATAACTTCCTCTTACGAACCAGAGATAATCTGATTTACATACCCTACAAAAACTCCCTTTATGATCTACTAAAGGGCTGATACGTCTAGGAGAAGCCAGTTATATCGATCTCTTCCTTTGGAATGGGAAAAAGGAAACCAGAAGTATATAGGAAGAGATTATGAAAAACTATTGCAAGTTGTTTAACCAACCTACTTATAAAAGTATTCTCGTGTCTCCTCTAGTATTTACTTTTGATAGAATTCTGCTTTTGAAATCAATATTGGTGATCATCAAAATTATATTGTGTAAGAAGTATACTTGACGATAAGTTGATAATTTTTACTATAAGCAGTATCAATAGATCTTCTGTATCGCTTGCTCTGGTAAACTTAGACAGCTAAGATGCTTGTGTTTGTTTTTATGCCAGATGCAAAGCGATTGATTGGTAGGAGATTCACTGATGACACAGTACAAAGTGACATGAAGCTGTGGTCCTTTAAAGTCATTGCCGGTACTAATGACAAGCCTATGATTGTGGTCAACTACAAAGGTCAGGAGAAGCAACTGGCTGCTGAGGAGATCTCTTCCATGGTCCTCGTTAAGATGCGCGAGATTGCTGAGGCCTACCTTGGATCTGCAGTAAAGAATGCTGTTGTTACTGTCCCTGCCTATTTTAATGACGCTCAGCGCCAGGCTACCAAGGATGCTGGAGTTATTGCTGGTCTCAATGTGCTGCGCATCATCAATGAGCCTACTGCTGCAGCAATTGCTTACGGCTTTGAGAAAAAAGGAACGGCTGTCGGTGTAAGGAATGTTCTTATTTTTGATCTGGGTGGCGGTACTTTTGATGTCTCTCTTCTCACCATGGAAGGGGGTGAATTTGAAGTGAAGGCCACTGCTGGTGATACTCACCTTGGAGGAGAGGACTTTGATAACAGAATGGTCAACCACTTTGTTCAGGAGTTTAAAAGGAAACACAGGAAGGATATCAGTGGAGATCCGAGAGCCCTTAGGAGGTTGAGAGTTGCTTGCGAGAGAGCTAAAAGGACTCTCTCGTCCACTGTTCAGACCCAAATTGAAGTTGATTGTCTGTTTGAGGGCATTAATTTCTTCACAAACTTTACTCGTGCCAGATTTGAGGAAATCAACATGGATCTCTTTAGGGGATGCCTGGTGCCTGTTGAATCTTGTCTGACAGATGCCAAGGTGGATAAAAGCAGTGTCCATGACGTGGTTCTTGTTGGTGGGTCTACCAGAATTCCCAAAGTGCAGCAACTTTTGCAGGATTTCTTCAATGGCAAGGAGCTGTGCAAGAGTATTAACCAGGATGAGGCTGTTGCCTATGGTGCTGCTGTTCAGGCTGCTATCTTGGATGGGAAGGTTCAAGACCTAACGCTCTTGGATGTTGCCCCGCTTTCTCTTGGCTGGGAGACTGAAGGTGGCATTATGACTGTTGTGGTTCCAAGAAACACGACGATTCCCACCGTAATGGAGAAGACGACCACTACAATCCGTGACAACCAGCCTAATGTGTTAATTCAAGTGTACCAGGGTGAAAGACCATTAACCAAAGACAACATTTTGTTGGGTAAATTTACGTTATCTGGAATTCAACCAGCACCAAAGGAAGTTCCAAGTATCAACGTATGTTTTGATGTTGACGCCAATGGCATCTTGACTGTCTCTGCTGAGGACAAAACTACTGGCGAGAAGAATAATATTACCATCACCAATGAGGAGGGAAGGTTGTCCAAGGAAGAGATTGAGAAGATGGTAGAGGACGCTGAGAAGTACAAGGCTGAGGATGAGGAGAACAAGAAGAAGGTTGAGGCCAAAATCGCCCTAGAACACTATGCATATAGTATGAAAACGGATGTGGAGGCTAAGGAGATTAATTACAAGTTCTCTGCGGCTGACAAGAAGAAGATTGTGGATGCAGTTGACCAGGCAATTCAGTGGTTGGACAGTAACCAGCTAGCGGAGGTTGACGAGTTTGAGTACAAGATGGAGGAGCTCAAGGGCATAAGCAACCCTATTCTTGCGAAGATGCATGAGAAAGAAATTGGTACTCATTTCGTTATCTTCTATTATTGTTCCCTTGACATGGGATTCCATGTCTTAATTGATGTGGTTATAACGTGCCGTATGTTTCTTGTCATAGGCCCGGCTGTTGGGAGTCATTTTAGCCATCCAGACCACAAACTTGAGTTGAAAAACTACAAAAAACCATACACATGTAATGGATGCAAGGAGCAAGGGTTTGGACCAAGATACCGATGCAATGAATGTGATTATGAGCTCCACAAGGATTGCATGTTCAACGCTCAAATCACGTCCCACGAGTTTTACAAGGGATCCTCCTTCAAATTCTTCAGTCAATTACCTAAGAAATGGTGCAAAAGCTGTTATGCATGTGGAAAAGCATTAAATGGTTTTGTATATCATTGTGAAGAGGAGGGAACAAATTTGCACCCCTGTTGTCTCAACCTCAAAAACACAATATACATTGACAATGGAAGACAAGGGGGGGAATTGGCATCCATGACTTTTCGGCTTCAAACCAAGAAGTCTGGCAAGTGTATATGGTGCAATAACAAAAAAGAAGGAAGCACTTCAGGAATTGGGGGTTGGTCTTATGTGTCCGATTGCAAGGAGTACCATTTTCATGTGTACTGCACAACTGAAATGGCGCTTGAAGGTTGGAAAACTGGTGCATTGGAGAGTTTGGAGCTGGTTTCTGAACGTACAGAGAATAAAAATGGTGGAGAATTGGACAACTGGGAACTTATCCTTGAACGTAGGGGGCATAAAACTAGTGGAACTGGAAAAAAAATCGCAAAGATTGCAAAGGTTTTCCTCAAGATAATGATGAGTCTTTTGCTTGGAGATCCAATTACACCACTCGTTGGGGTGCTTGATGCTGTCTTTAACTGAAGGTTTGCTTTACTTCTTTCTCTACAGTCAGTCAAGCTTGCAATAAATCATTGTTACGTGTCTTATTCTATGAGACAATTTAGTGGAGGCCGTTTCTACCGTGTTCGTGAAGTGCGCAGATCGTTCAAGTTTGATGTTATATACCTGTCAAGGACTTGGGAAGAGCTGCAGAACCCAATTTCATGTGAAAGAGGATCGGGGTTCATCCAAGAAATCTGGTCGAAGGACTTCCCGGTTTGTTTATTTTGCAGTTGTATTGTTAGGCCCTTCTATGTCAAAATCTCCTCCTAAATATGTCGGGAAAAGAGTGAAAGAAAGCTGTACTTCGCGTATTGAGTTTCAGAACACTGAGGGATGAGCATTATATGTGTATTTGCCTTAATTTTGCGTAGACTCGCCTTCTAAATTGTGGTCTACATAAAGGTTTTGCTATGCCTCTTGCATAAAGCACAGGTCACCGTGCCATTCAAGTGTATCAGGGTTATCTTACAGTGGCTTCACTAATTTAGGAACTTCCATTCCTTGGAACAACCATAGTATCATTCGTAAAGGTACTGTAAGCACATAGACATATGGAACGTGCCTACGGCTGTGAAATGAAAAAGACGCTACAATCCACTTAGGAATTCGAGAACACTTGATCCCTCGTAGTGTGGAACACAGGCAGAAGGTTTCCGCAACATCCTTTTCAACCAGCGGCTGTAGTGGCATAATTGAGGTCAAAATCTTCGGGGGATATTCTAGTATGATACTGATTCGTTGACAGTGGGGTTTCATGAAGTCCAGTTTAGGACTTGACATTGCAGCAGAGGCCACACCAAATATTCTGGCGTGGCTTGCGTAAAAGATGCAGCTGTTGTAGAGGGGTTTGCTAGTGAATGCAGGGTATTCACTTCTCTCAATTTAGTGACATCTCTAAAGAACAATCATTTATCTTAAGGCAAGTTAGTATTGCCAAGATTATCTGAACGTTTGCTACCCTGAGAAGTGTGCACATGCTTCTGCATAACAGCAAACTCTGTGTACTCCCACGGGTTGCTCTTCTTTCATTTTTGTTTCTTTTTCCTTTTTATTTGCACTACTTTTAGGCTGCGACAATGTATCGTGTCATAGGATTAGGTGTCTTTCAGGCAGATATAATGAGCGCCTTATCTGGATCAAATGAAGGATCCAGGCAACAATCAACTGTCAGGATGCCTTAGTGAAAATTATCCGTGGAATGGCGAGGACTCAATCATGGCCGGTAACTGTTGCATTGTCAAGAGAGTTCCACGGATGGTTGTCTGTCAACAGGGAATTCCAAGCTTATTTCAGCTCGAGGTTAGATTTTTAACTTATATATATTAACAAAGTAAATCAATAATGTGATTAACCTTTGGCTAATGGGGACAATTTGACATTGTCCTTTCTTATGTCATAACCACGCGCTACTTGTTGATGGGATTTCTGCTTGAGAATTCTTGTGAACTAACATTTGAAGTCCTCTTGATATCATAGTTTCGATTCATGCACAACCTAATATTTGTAGATATCGTAGACATGCTTAATGGGGAGTAGGACTGTAGGAGCAGCATCAGAACCAGTGAGATTAATGCTGCAGTTGGAAATCATTGCACCATGGAAAAGCAGCCTGTTTGAGCCATTCCATTGGTGAGAAGAGAGAGGTGTGCTATTAGGAGAGAGTGAGCTCTGGCAAGTTAGATGAAAGATTGATGTTAGTGGCCTGGTTTGTGGTCCTGCCATGAAGAAACGCACAGCTATTGGATGTAAATATAGATATGTAATCGTTTATATATATGGGTATATGGATGAGATCGTGTGATTGATTACCAGATTCGTAGCCTTATTCTTAGGAGCCTGATTACCTTATTCTTAGGAGCCTGATTACCTTATTCTTAGGAGCTTGGTTACCAGATTCGTAGCCTTATTCTTAGGAGCCTGATTAGCCTTACTCCTGTATATGTAGACATTTTGCTGGTAATGAGAAGATTATGGTTCCCATGTAAATTAGCATGGTATCAGAGCCACAATCTTCTTCCACAAAATTCTAAGGTACTGAAACCATGGCTGAAGATGATGGTAAAGACGCGACCCAGAGGAAGACAATTTCTCCATATGACTTGACGACAAATGATAATCCTGGAATTATCATAACACAAGTGCAGGTAAAAGGCGAGAACTACGATGAGTGGGCTCGCTCGATCCGGACAGCTATGATAGCAAGGAAGAAGTTCGGCTTCATCGACCGAACAATCAAAAGACCAGATGAAAACTCGTTAGATCTTGAAGATTGGTGTACCATCAATTCTTTGTTGGTTTCTTGGATTAGAAACACCATTGAACCTACCCTTCGATCAACTATATCTCATGTGGAGGTAGCCCAGGACTTGTGGACAATTATTAAGGAGCGATTTTCGGTTGTAAATGGACCGAGAATTCAACAACTGAAGACGGAACTTGCTGATTGCAAACACAAGGGTTTGACCATTGTTAATTATTATGGCAAACTGAAGATGCTATGGGATGAACTTGCAAATTTCGAACAGATGCCGACATGCAAGTGCGGGAAGTGCACTTGTGATCTCGGGTCTGTCTTGGAGAAGAAACGGGAAGAGGAGAAAGTCATCAATTCCTCATGGGTTTGGATGAAACTATTTACGGCACGGTGCGATCCAATCTCCTTGCACAGGATCCACTGCCAAATCTTAACAGAGTCTATTCGACTCTGATACAAGAAGAAAGAGTGAAAACAATTGCTCGTGGAAAAGAAGAGCGAGGCGAAGTTATGGTCTTTGCAGCCCAAAGCACGGCACCTACCGAGGTAAAGGTGGATAGAAGGACAAGAATGTGGTGTGCTCCAACTGCAAACACTCTGGACATGAGTCGGAGAACTGTTTCCTACTCGTTGGCTACCGTGAATGGTGGGGCGATCGTCCTCGTGGTGATGGGAAAGCAGGTGGCCGTGGTAGAGGACAACAACAGCAAAAGATGGGACATAGTGGAAGTCGTGGACGAGGTGGAACATCGCGTGCAAATGTTGTTCAGACAGCAGGAAAAGGACCTTCCTTCTCAGCAGCCAACGCAGTGGATACAGAGAGCTTGGGGACACCTGGACTAAGTACGGAACAGTGGCAGACTCTTCTTGCGATGCTGAAGAGTCAGAAACCAAATGCGAGTGAGAAGATGATTGGTAAGCACAATCTTTGGATCATCGACACAGGGGCGTCAAATCACATGACGGGCAACGCAAAGAACTTACGTGATGTGCTGGAAATTTCAAGTTGTCATGTCGCTTTGCCATATGGAAATAATGCAGTAGCTATTAAAGAGGGTTCAGTCATCCTTGGCGGAAATTTGATTCTTAAAAATGTGCTTTATGTGCCCGGCTTAACTTGCAACCTAATTTATGTGTCGCAATTGATAGATCATTCAAATTGTTTTGTGCAATTCACTAATAGTTTGTGTGTTATACATGGCCGCACTTCGAGGATGCTGATTGGTGCGGGTGAACGACGAGATGGACTTTATTATTTCCGGGCCATACCGAGCATAAAGGCAATAAAAGTGCACAGTGCAAGCTCCCTCGATCTTTGGCACAAGCGTTTGGGGCATCCTTCTCTGCAAGTGACCAAGTTAGTTCCTGTCGTCGATCTTAAGAAGAGTAGTGGTATTTTGAATAAAAGTTGTGATGTATGTCAACGAGCAAAACAAACCAGTGACACATTTCCTTTCTGGGACTGTAGTCAGGTCAACGTCTCGGTCCTCCAAGCCACTAACCAAGTGATTCACGCGATTATCTCGCGGAAAGACTATGCATATTGGATTTTTTTTGCCGTTTACGCGAGTCCGAACCCTTCTAAAAGAGAATTCCTTTGGCAGAACTTACTCGATTTCGCCACCACTAACAACATGCCCTGGATGATGGGAGGAGATTTCAACGATATAGCGGACACGTCTGAGCGCAAAGGAAGAGGCGACAGCTTAGAAACTATCAGAATCAAGAAATTTAGAGAAAAAATAGATAAATGCGGTCTGATCGATCGAGGATGCTCCGGCCCAAAGCTGACTTGGACCGATCGGCGCCAGGGATGGGCTAACGTGCAAAAGCATCTGGACCGAGCCATGGCCAACCCCGAGTGGTGCCTCATTTTCCCTGAAGCCAAGGTCCACAACCTCCCCCGTACTACTTCGGATCACTGTGCTATTCTGGTCAACTGTTCAGGTATGCTGTTTAACCCTACCTTAAGCAGTAGACAAAAATCTTTTAGAATTGAAGCTTTTTGGTTAAATGATATAAATTTCATCAATGTGGTTAATGAGGCCTGGAAAGGAGACACTAATCTATTTGACAAAACCAGAGATCTTCAAAGCAAAGCCCTAATTTGGAACACTGAACACTTTGGAAATATATTTCAGAGAAAGAGAAGATTGTGGGCTAGGCTTCTTAGAATACAAACAGCTTTGGCTAACTATCAATCCCATAACCTCGAATGCCTTGAAAGAGAAATAAGACAGAATTATATTACGACCCTTGCCCAAGAGGAAACCCTTTGGCACCAAAAATCTAGGTCCAACTGGATAGTGCAGGGTGACAGGAACACTAAATATTTCCATCTGACCACCCTTGCTCGTAGAAGAAGGAACCAAATCCTCACCCTGCAGGATAATAATAACATTTGGTTGACTGAACCCCACCTAATAGAGGACCACATCGTGAGGCATTTTACTAACCTCTTCTCCATTCCTCTCCTGACTTCAGGGCCTAATGGTATTTGCACTCTAACCAATAGATTATCCGAAAGTGATGCTGAAAACATGTGTGTTCCTCTGAACAATCATGAAATAAAGCAAGCCTTTTTCAACATTAAAGCCTTAAAAGCCCCTGGACCCGATGGTATGAATGGTCTCTTTTACCATAAGTACTGGGAGATTGTCGGCCCTACCTGTAGTAGCTTTCTCAAAAACTGCTTCGACCTGGGCAAAATGCCTGAAGAAAATAATGAAATCTTTGTGACCTTGATACCCAAAGTTGAGAACCCCCAGAACATCACTCAGTTTAGACCTATTAGCCTGCTCAATGTCACATACAAAGCCCTATCCAAGACTCTTGTTAGCAGACTCCAACCTGTCTTAGCTAAGCTCATAAGTCCCGCCCAAAGTAGCTTCGTCCCTGGTAGATCTACTATTGACAATGCTATCGTCACTCAGGAAATCCTTCACACCTTGAAAAATAAGAAAGGAAAGAGTGGTGGTATCATATTCAAAATAGACCTTGAAAAAGCCTTTGACAAGCTCAGCTGGGACTTCATTCGGAACACTCTTGAGGAGTTCAAATTCCCTGAAAAATGGACCTTTCTCATAATGAACATGATATCTGGAGCCTCCATGTCTATCCTATGGAATGGGAAACCCCTCAAAAACTTTAAACCCAGGCGTGGTCTTAGACAAGGGGACCCTTTATCCCCCTCTATCTTCATTCTATGTATTGAAAGGCTGTCTCAAATGATCCATGACTGCAATAGAAATAGGAAATGGCTTGGTCTAAAAGCCTCTAGAGGAGGTCCCTTAATATCCCACCTATTCTATGCTGACGATCTTATTCTTTTCTGTAAGGATGGGGGAAAAGAATGTGACAAGATCATGGAAATTCTCTCGGATTTCTGCAATGCTTATGGACAATGCATTAACTTCAAGAAATCCAAGATGTTTGTCTCTAGCAACGTCCCCAAGATCAAAGCCCATAACCTTAGCCTGAAATGTGGAATACCTTTAACCGATAATCTTGGCAACTACTTAGGTTTCCCCTTGATTCATAGCAGAGTCTCCAAATCTTTGTACAACAAAATCATTCAAAATGTCCAAGGGAGACTGGAAAATTGGAAAACTAATCTCCTATCGCTTGCGGGAAGAGCCACCTTGATTCAGGCAGTTACCAGTACTATTCCCACATATGTCATGCAAGTCCAAGCTCTTCCTACTGCTATATGTGATAAGCTGGAAAAAATGAATAGAGCTTTCCTATGGGGAGACTCTGAAACTAGGAAAAGAATTCACTTGATTAACTGGAACACTGTTTGCCTCCCCAAAAAAATGTGGGGGACTTGGGATCTGAAAGGCTAAACCTACTAATCTGGCTAACCTTGCAAAAACACTAACTTTTGGACTGACTGGTGGCTGGGTCAAAAGCCCATCACCAATGACAATGCTAGTCTGGATCAAGACCTAAAGGTGAGCCAGTTCATAGAAAATGGGAATTGGAACCTGAGAGAATTATTGAAAATCATTAGCCAAGATGCCCTCACAGATATCCAAAGAATCCACCTTCCCATAGAGCAGTCCAAAAGTGACCAACCCACCTGGACCCCTAGCAGCAATGGGAAATTTACTGTGGCAAGTGCCTATAGTCTGATTGCCATCAACCTGAATGAAGAAGCACCTGCTGAAAAGTGCTGGAAGTGGATTTGGAATATGAAAATCCCTCAAAAACTCATCCTGTTTCTCTGGCTCATTTTATGGGACAAACTTCCTTCGAATAGCCTTCGGTTTTCTAGAAACATGACAACTACTAACACCTGCCAGAGATGCAAGCATGATGCCGAGAACACAACCCACATCATAAGGGACTGTCCCAAGGCGCAATTGATGTGGAGCAGGCTGATGCCTCCCCACTTGATGAGAAGAGCCCAAGATCAAAACATAATGGAATGGTTGACTAAAAACCTCAGGACCAAAGGGGATCAGGACTTTGGTGGAATACCTTGGAAGTATTTGTTTATTGCCTGCTTATGGACTAATTGGAAAAACAGGAACAAGGAAAGTATTGAAGGACTATCTACTGATGACAACAAGTCCTGGAAGTACACCTTAGACTATGCCAAAGAAATTTTAGAGGCATATAGTGCTAAGGCCGAATATACAAGAACTCTTCCAAAACTTATACATTGGTCTTTCCCTGGTGCAGGTAAACTTAAAGCCAACACAGATGGCAACAGGCAACCGGACGACTCTGGAGGATTTGGTGGACTGCTAAGGGACAACACATGAGCTTGGCTAGGAGGCTTCATAGGTCGACTTCCAATCTGCACTGCCCTGGAGGCAGAATTACATGGTATTCTGAAAGGATTGCTCACGATCAAAGACGGAGGACACAAAGAAGCGGTGCTGGAAACGGATTCGAAGGAGGCCAAAGAACTCATCACCCAAACCAACAACCCTTGGCACCCCCTCAACAACCTCATCATGGATTGTCGCTTCCTTCTAACGACTACGCGTACCACCATCCTACATGTGTTGAGAGAAGGAAACAAGTGTGCCGATATGTTAGCTGATCACGGAGCTAAGCAAGAGCTCCCATATGTAAATTTTGAATTTCCCCCACAGGAACTGGAAGCCCTTCTTAGGCATGATGCCGAAGGAACCAGCTATGTCCGTCTGTAATTGACACTTTATGTTATGTTATTCCTTCGAACCAAAAAAAAAAAAAGTTTTTATTTTGAGTTTTTTGTGGTGGTTTGCGATGGCGGTGGTGGGGCGTGGCGTGGCGGTGGCTATCCGCAGTGGTGGCCGGAGTTGGCCGCCGGCAACTGCCGATGGTGGTGGCCGGAAGTGGCCGCCGGCACGGCGGTGGACTCCAGCGGCTGGCGGTGGGAGGGTGGTGGTGGTGGTCTCAAGAAAAAAAACCAAAACTGAAAAAAAAAAACTCATTTTTGGAGTTTTTTTTTTCTTTTTCAGTTTAAAAACTGATTTTTTAAACTGAAGGAAAAAACTATTGGTTACCAAACACAATTTCCAAAACTGAAAAAAAAAACTGTGTCAAACAGGGCCTTCATGTAGTTCTTTTCATGAACTGAAATCTCAAAATACAAAATATGCTCTTACCTCATAGTGGTGATCAAAATCTCAAACGATCGATGCTCTGCAATAGGAAGCTATAGACAATCATTATTATACAATAATAAGAAAACAAAAAACAAAATTAAGAAGCAATTGCAAATTTGTAACCATCATAAACTTAAAAGAGCAATTGCTTCGCAAGTCAGTTTAATTTGTAGGGATGATTCACCATTAAAATACGCGCGCGTCCAAGTTGATGAGTAATATATGCATCACGTAGCCGTTCCTCTAATGTGAACATAGAAGTGAGGGGCCATGCCAGTCAGCCGCCATGCATATATAGTTCATAAATATCGGAGACTTACCGCCCCTTGTTGTAAGTCTTCTGACAGATCTTTTCTTGATTGCTTTGTCTGGTTTTAATGAGTACATTCACCAAGTCCTTTTCCGTGTTTTTTTGGCATATATTTGGATTGAACAACTTTGGATCCTACTCGAATAGTAAAAGTTTTCTTTCAATTCCGTATAGAGTGATAATTAATAATCGTTAAATATTTTTAATAGCTTTTCTTTTAACACTTTCAGTGACAATTATTAGCAGCACTTTTTTAGTGTCACTAAATAAAAGTCACTAAAAACATTTAGAGACAATTGATTGTCGCTATATAAGGAGTAGATGAAGATTTCTCCGACCGGGATAGCAACCAAATTTTTTCCTTTTGGATTTCTCAAAGTCGTTTCTTCTCGTGTACTTCACTTTAGAGTTAATCGCCGGATTCAAGTCCATATGTTTATCATTTTTATTTTCTATTTTTTTTATAATGATGATAAAAAAGATTTTTTTTGTGTACTTTTATCATTTTTTATTTTCGTTTTGGGTAAATTACTCAAATAGTGATAAAAAATTAAAATTTTTTACCCAAACTTAATCTAATATAAGAAAAAGTATCTGAAATTTTTTGGTAAAAATGATAAAAGTATAGGAGCGTATTTTTTAACTGAATACGATAATCATGAAAATGAAAACACAAAACAAAAATATTAAACATACGGCCCTGGAAATTACGTTCCTGTACTTTTATCATTTCACCAAAATAAATTTAACTACTTTTTTTTTTTTTTTTTTGTTAGTTTGGATGAAAAAACCAAAAACACCTCGGAGGTGTTGTCAATTTTTTGTTACTGTTTGAGTAGTTTTATCCAAAACGAAAACAGAAAATGGTGAAAAAGTAATAAAAAAGAAAAGAATATTTTTTTATCATCATTGCAAAAAACAGAAAACGAAAATGGTAAACATACGGGCCAGTAGTTTCGCATCATTTTTCTTATGTTAAGAATATTCTATTTTTAATATCCTTACAATAACACAAAATGTTGTCAAATGCATTTTAGTCATAATAGAATGTTTCTATAGTTTTTAGTAACAACGACGAAATAATTTTAATTGTAATCTTTTGTTTTAAAATTGTTATAACAGAGATCCTTATCCATCCATTAATAAGACAAGCAAACGATGTCAAAATAAGTTACAAAAATAAAAGAATGCTACCATTTTTATGTTTTAATTTTCATATTTTTTTAGAAAATGAAAAGAATGATTTTTAGGAGAAAAAAATTAAAACTATGTATTAACTTGCTTGGTCACGATTACCAAAATGACATAAAATAGAATATTAATCAGATTTTATTTTAAGAAGATATTATGACACATCTAAACTCCAACAATTTATTTGCAATAGCGGGTAGATATTGTAAATGACAAGCGAGACCGCCAGCCTCGCCTGTCATTTTTACAGAAATTATATGCTTTTTTGTTAGTGGTTGGAGCGTATCGTACATTTTTCTTTAACATCCGATGAGTAAAGTTAATTCTAAATCACCAAATTTCACTAGCAAAGCATATGTGACGTGTAAATTTAGTAGGCCCAGTTAAATTAACCATAGTTTTGCAGAATCATTGATGGTTTTTTAAAAAGGATTAATTACACATAAAATCCTATAGTTTAATGGTTTGTGCGCATTTCACCTTACTATTCAATTTTGGCGCAATTTACCTCACTGTTTATTAATTGGTGCTTAATTTACCAATTGACGGGCTGAAATCCAATTTCTTAGATGTCTGTCAATTTCTCAAGGGCAAATTCGTGACTTCAATCCTCTGATCCACCTTGGCAACCACAAGTCCACCTCAGAAAATGTTGACCTAATCAAAACAATCCACATGTGCAAACCATATCACCACTGCCCAACACATTCTTTAGTGTCAAAATCCAAAGCCCAACGGAAAAAGGGCCATGGTTCAGACACTGCCATTCGAACCCCCAGCGGCACCAGCCCTCCAAATCCCCAACGACGTCAGCGCCGCCCAAACAAACCACCGCATCCCCATCTGAACCTTACCACCACAGCGCCATCCAACCCTCTTCCATCATAGATTCGTCCAACACCCATTACCCCAAACCCTTCAACCCCCCCCCCCCCCAACAGCACTAGCACCGTTCAAACTCCACCACTACAGCGCCGTCCAAACCCCACCACCGCAGCGCCGTCCTGTCTTCTTCCATCACAAAGTCGTCCAACCCCCCGTAGAGCCACTGTCAGCACTGAAAACTTCTACATCACCGGTGATATCGTCGATGGAGATCTCGCTGGGGTGGACGTGGCGATCGACACGGACTGAGACGTATCGCCAAGGCAATCGACGACGTAGCCAAGGCAGTCAAAGCCTTGGGCGAGGTTGGGATGGTTGTGAGAGTGAAGGACATGACCAAAGTGAAGATTGGTTGTGGTTCGATTGCTGGGGTTTGCTGTCTGTGTAGAGAGAGAGAGAAATTAGGGGTTAATGGGGTGGTTGGTTGCTCTTGGGTGCGGACAGTGTTCTATAGGTGCGTAAGGAAGAAGGTGGGGGATTGCAGATTGGGGTTTTGAGAGAAACTGAGATCACTTAATGCCAGGGTGGAATAAACAATAAACTTACGATTTTACCCCCAAGAGATTAGCGGGCGTTCAAAAAATTGAACTCCGGGCCGTCAATTGGTGAATTGTGCACCAATTGATGAACAGTGAGGTGAATTGCGTTGAAATTGAAATAGTAAGGTGAAATTCTCACAAACCCTCAAACTATAAGGTTTTATGTGCAATTATTCCTTTTAAAAATGACTGGTTTCATTATTTTGTAATAAATAAATATTAATAATTTGGAAGTAACTTTTGCTCATTTACCATTACCCAAAGCCAATGCTGCAGCCTGCAAGTCTTCTTGCTTTGCCTGATTATAATGAGTACATTGAGTATTTTTCTGATAGGCTTTTTCATTTTCCGTACAAGAAAGTAGGTTAACCGTTTCATATACTCCTCAAAAGCTGCTTCTTGAAATGGATTTTGGAAATAAGTGTGGAAAAAAGAGTACTTTCAAACCAACTTTCCTTCTACAAAATAAAGCACAAAATTGAATAGACAAGTTGAAGAAACATGAACAAATTTCTTTAAACTTTTTCAAAACCTGCTAGTAACAAATCATGTGGTGCAGCTGATGACAAATCCCACAAGCTAAACCCCACGACTCTAGGCCTGTTTGTTTCACGAAAAATGCTTCACGGAAAACGCTTTCTGGAAAATAGCATTTCATGAAAACATTTTTAAGAATTTCATTTTTTGTTGTTCGAGTGTCGTGCAATGATACAAATATTTATACACAAAAAGGATATGTTTTTCACTGTTTGGGCATTGTTTTGTATGTGGGTGAGTGGGAGGTGTGTGTGTCGGTGCGTGTGTGCGTGTGTTTGTGTCGGTGTGTGTGTGTGTGTGTGTGTGTGTGTGTGTGTGTGTGTGTGTGTGTGTGTTTGTGTGTGTGGGTGTGTGTGTTTTGTGTGTGGGTGAGTGGGTGAGTGGGAGGTGTGTGTGTGTGTGTGTTTTTTTTTTTTTGTGTGGGTGTGTGTGTTTTGTGTGTGGGTGTGGGTGTGTGTGTTTTGTGTGTGGGTGAGTGGGAGGTGTGTGTGTGTGTGTGTGTGTGTGTGTGTGTGTGTGTGTGTGTGTGTGTGTGTGTGTGTGTGTGTGTGTGTGTGTGTGTGTGTGTGTGGGTGTGTGTGTGTGTGTGTGTGTGTGGGTGTGTGTGTGGTGGGGTGTGCGCCCACGTGTGTGAGTGTGTTGGTGTGTGCGTGTTTGTGTGGGTGTGGGTGTGGGTGGGTGTGAGTGTGTGTGGGTGGTGGGGTGTGCGCGCACGTGTGTGAGTGTGTTTAGTGGTTTGGAAAATGTCTTACGAAATTTTAAACGGTAAGTGATTTTCCGACATTTTGTTTCTCAAAACGAGTGTGATTGGAAATCATTTTCCGTGGAAAACCTTATGCATGCATCAAACACTAGAAAACCTTTTTCGAAAAATAATTTACAAGTACCAAACACCGGAAAATGCGAAAAACATTTTCCAAAAAACGTTTTCCGTGTAACAAACAAGGCCAAACAGGCTGAAATAGACCAATTTAAGTCATGCCCAGGTAGGACAATAAACCCTTGTTTCGCGACGTTCGCATGTTGGCATTGTACGTGTATAGACCAATACTCTTTGACTCGCTACGTTCACATTTTGTTTTTTCCCAAAAAATACAAAATAATTTCAAAATATAAAGTGCTCCTAATAACGCGACTAAACTCGCACACCCGCACGCGGGTAGCATGAGAACTATCACACTCTAATCTTACTATCAAGTATATTGTGGAGTAAAAGAGTTTGCTTGTTTTCAAATAAATTCACAAACCCAACAATTCTGCCACTCTCTCCCATTAATCTACACAACATTGCCAATACTAGTATTTATATATGCACAATATATATATGTATCTATATCTTGCAAGATCACAAAAATTATTTAAAGTAATTTAATTAGATAAAACACTTTCCATGGCGGACTGTTTTGTCCAAAACAATCTAAATTCTAATTGGTAAAAATCCTAGTAATTTTGCAAGGGAATAGAGAAATCCGTCAAAAAACTTTTAGCCACGGGATATGCAGCACTGGATTTTTATCAAGGTTGCTATTGACGGAATAATCTCCTTTACTGACCGAATAGTTCGTATGGAAAACCTCCTTTGTTGCGGTGACTTTTGCACTCCTAACCCTCCACCCGGTCTAACAAATAGCTGTGGATCCACCTCACTAGGATTTGTGTTTTAGAAAGATGTCAGAGTGAGGGTCTAGCTCTTATATGCCATCAAGATTCAGACGTCTACAGCTCTTGCCATCGAGATACAGAGTTCTATAGCTCCATCTGAAGGTCTAAATAAACGACTATTAAATAATGTACCAAGTAAAATAGGTTAACATATATATACAACTCCTAAACATAGTGCACAGGTATTCTTCAATACAATTTGGACGAGACAACGTGACAAAGCGTTGAATGTTTTTGCAACACATTATCTACACTTTTTTTTCCCTTCTTCTCTTATCTCTTTTCGGTACTAAAGCATTTTTTTTATTGCAATAGGTGCCATTATCTCCTACAACTTGCCAAATTCTATGGCCATTTGAATTGAAAACAAACCGCAACTTCCAAGCAATAATTGAGAATGGTAGTACTCTAAATCAACCAAGAAGCTTCGTTTTAGTCTTCTAGACTCAGTCTTCATCCGTATCTTTTTTTTGTTTGAGAAATTGGACAATATAATTTACTTCTTGAACAAAGTCGAACACCAAGTGCTGGTGATAAGCTTTATTGTATGGGAAAGTGATGGACACCCATTACTTCTGGATGCACGACTTTGCACTTTGTATTAATGTTGCATATCTTATATGCTTATCACCCAAAATTGTAGTATATTTATCGGTCTTTTTGAGATATTTACTAATTTGAAAGATCTATTATTAACGAATAAATAACCTAATTCTTCAAACCTCCAAACTTTTGACTAAGTACTTGTACCATTACTTTGTTTCGACCTTTTTTTGCAATTATCTGGATAGCGATAATAGAGCACGCTCATATTAAGGATAATTAGTAAAATTGACTTAAGCAAAAACACGTTATGAGTTATTACTTTCAAGTAGTGTGGTCCCTTTACTGACGCTATACTAACTCAACTTGCGTTGCCTCATAATATAATTTCGTCAACGAAGTTTACAGAAATTAAAGAAAGGAAAGACCAAGTCGTCCATATATACCCAATAAGGTACGATTAAAGTCGGTCCACTCTTTTGAAACTTCCCAACTCTATGTTAGAAAGTGATCCCTTGTTTGCTACCTCTCCACATTTGCTGCATAAATGGAGACCCCAACTAGCCTACAGTTGCAAACTCTACTGTTCTAAATTCTTTTGATCCCTCCCTACCAACCCTTTTGTGGAATACTGCCTTTTGGAGGAGAAGGAGACGCTTGCCAGAGTAAGTTTCCCTGCCCAGCTCTCTCATCATGAATGGTCTATATGCTCATCCATGCTTAAGTAAAAGTAGTTAGTTTAAATTGCAGGGCTTGATTTGGGAAATGAAGTCAATTTAATATTTTCGTTTTCCTTATAACTCTTTCATCTCCTCTTCTTTGTTAAGGGCATTATCGAAAAAATATCTCTTTACATGTTTCTTTAAGTGAACTTAATGACCAATTTTAGGTGAACATTCATATCTTGGAGTCAAACCATTCATTCTGTACCATTTACAAACCGATGAAACTAAATAATCTGTTTGATAGCGCGGGCACGATCCTAATTTAACGGTGTTTGATAGCGCTGGCACGATCCTATTTTGCTAAGGCTAATATGATCTTATTTTACGCGCTTTTATCTTGGTCTGCCTTAATGCAGAGCGGACTAAAATTTTGACAAAAATTCCCTTCTCTTGTTGCTACCTTTTCTCTGCGGATGAACAAACCAAAGGCCACGAACCAAGAGGGAAGCACCAAAAAATAGGAGAGGGCAGCTGATATTCTATATCAATGATTATTAGAATTCTGAAGGCTCAATACCAAACTGGAAGGCCTGAAAAGAACCAACATGACTATAGGCCCAAGGCTGTCACACCATCCAAATATGTTTGACTTGAGTGATAAACAAGCCAAATTTTATCAACGTAACTTCAAAAACCTTGGAAAACCTCATCAACAGAGCAGATCGCGTTCAACATCACCAACGGTTGAGGAAGGTCAGTTGTCGGCGGCAATTCTCCGGCAACCTTTTTTCCAACCGGAATAAGTTAACACTAAAGTAGCATGGGCTGAGCTACATCATGACTCGTGTGGTATTTGACTCGGTGACTTCTCATGTTACGTGGAGTTCACGTGGTCACGTCGTTTCAATCTGACTGGGCGCGCAATTGACTTTTTTGTTTTCTAAAGTCAACCCTTTCCGTCCGCTTCACCTGTCCGTTCTTAAGTTTAATTAGTCATTCTAAAGGAAAATTTGGCGTTCACCCAATGACGAATTTGTTCTTTTGGCGTTAAAGTGGATGCTATAGCAACAATTATTAGATTGTACCATAATTACAGAGGTCTAGGGATGTCTAGATCCCTAGACGTCAAAGGTTTCCGGTACGAAGGGGCGGAAGGTGACTCGCCATGACCCCTTAACGGTCGTTTGCATCGTTTGAAGCAGGATTAGTAAGGCCTGTGCGCTTCGACCCCTGCCCTTTCTTATCGCGAGAAAATTCAAATTTAAACAGAAAGTGAGATAACACAAACTGTCGAGGTTCAGGATTTCGCTGATGTCTCATAATAACCCCTCCGTACAAGATTATACGACCATCTAAGCATAACATATGCTAAGTTCTGCACCTCTTTTTTACCCATGATGCTCAAAATTATACATGTTTGTAGTTTGCGTAACTGCTTTGTACACCAAAAGAAGGAAAATAAAGAGCGGTTTTATACCATATTTGAGGAATATGTGAAGTAGATGGAAAGTCAGAATACACTCTGAAGCTCCAGAAGGGGCCTCCAATAGTTTTCATAGCAAAGACATGGGAATTTCTATGAAGTTCATGAGTTACAAATACACTTGTGCAATACTTTCATCAATTCCAGCTAGAAATCTCGATTTCTCTACCATTCTATTGGAGTTGCAGCTCTTTTTTCAGTTTGGTTCTTTCGGATTTTCCTGATTTTAACCCATGTACACATGCAGCCTAAGAATGGCAGGCAAAGGGAAAGTTCCAACGATTGGGATCGATCTCGGGACAACCTACTCGTGCGTTGCAGTGTGGCAGCGGGACCGTGTCGAAATCATTACCAACGATCAAGGGCATAGAACCACTCCGTCTTATGTTGCTTTCACTGAAACCGAGCGTCTCATTGGTGATGCCGCCAAGAACCAGGTTGCTCAGAACTCTACGAATACCGTCTTTGGTATGTTTCACGTGCCCGCTCTTTATGGTTCATTTGAGTTCGATAAATGGTATTATACCTACGTACATAGATGTTTTGTAGAGTAATGCTGCCCTGTGAACTAGCGTGTGTAAGAACTTCAGTAAAAAAACCCTTAATCAAACACTTGCAGCCATCCGAAGGGGCATTTTGAAAGAGTTAGAGATGGCCTGCGAGAGGAGTACTGGAGAACAATGTTTTATGGCCACTTTGGATTCAGAGTTCATGCAGATGCAGAGGAGAGTAAGATAAACGAGACGAATTTTAAGGATAATAGAGGAGCAAAATTTCAATCAGTCGGTATCAGATAATAAGAAATAATCAAGATAGAACAACGCTAAAGCCAGGTAATGCTTGAACTACTGAGATAAAACATTTGACGAAGCCCCAAATGTGTCAATGGGCTCCAGGCTTGTGCTTACGCGGCTATGCTTTTTCTGCATATAGGACAACTGTTGGTACCGGTTATGGTCTACTTGCAGACCACATTTTTAGATGGAAGCAGACTAATATGGTCACACCGGCACTGTAAAAGTAGCATGAGTCTGGCAAAATTTCATAATATTTGCAAGCAACTGGAGATTTCTACACAATTAGATAACTTGAAACTTTGCTATTATGCAGCGCTTTCATTCTGGTACAATAACTTCCTCTTACGAACCAGAGATAATCTGATTTACATACCCTACAAAAACTCCCTTTATGATCTACTAAAGGGCTGATACGTCTAGGAGAAGCCAGTTATATCGATCTCTTCCTTTGGAATGGGAAAAAGGAAACCAGAAGTATATAGGAAGAGATTATGAAAAACTATTGCAAGTTGTTTAACCAACCTACTTATAAAAGTATTCTCGTGTCTCCTCTAGTATTTACTTTTGATAGAATTCTGCTTTTGAAATCAATATTGGTGATCATCAAAATTATATTGTGTAAGAAGTATACTTGACGATAAGTTGATAATTTTTACTATAAGCAGTATCAATAGATCTTCTGTATCGCTTGCTCTGGTAAACTTAGACAGCTAAGATGCTTGTGTTTGTTTTTATGCCAGATGCAAAGCGATTGATTGGTAGGAGATTCACTGATGACACAGTACAAAGTGACATGAAGCTGTGGTCCTTTAAAGTCATTGCCGGTACTAATGACAAGCCTATGATTGTGGTCAACTACAAAGGTCAGGAGAAGCAACTGGCTGCTGAGGAGATCTCTTCCATGGTCCTCGTTAAGATGCGCGAGATTGCTGAGGCCTACCTTGGATCTGCAGTAAAGAATGCTGTTGTTACTGTCCCTGCCTATTTTAATGACGCTCAGCGCCAGGCTACCAAGGATGCTGGAGTTATTGCTGGTCTCAATGTGCTGCGCATCATCAATGAGCCTACTGCTGCAGCAATTGCTTACGGCTTTGAGAAAAAAGGAACGGCTGTCGGTGTAAGGAATGTTCTTATTTTTGATCTGGGTGGCGGTACTTTTGATGTCTCTCTTCTCACCATGGAAGGGGGTGAATTTGAAGTGAAGGCCACTGCTGGTGATACTCACCTTGGAGGAGAGGACTTTGATAACAGAATGGTCAACCACTTTGTTCAGGAGTTTAAAAGGAAACACAGGAAGGATATCAGTGGAGATCCGAGAGCCCTTAGGAGGTTGAGAGTTGCTTGCGAGAGAGCTAAAAGGACTCTCTCGTCCACTGTTCAGACCCAAATTGAAGTTGATTGTCTGTTTGAGGGCATTGATTTCTTCACGAACTTTACTCGTGCCAGATTTGAGGAAATCAACATGGATCTCTTTAGGGGATGCCTGGTGCCTGTTGAATCTTGTCTGAAAGATGCCAAGGTGGATAAAAGCAGTGTCCATGACGTGGTTCTTGTTGGTGGGTCTACCAGAATTCCCAAAGTGCAGCAACTTTTGCAGGATTTCTTCAATGGCAAGGAGCTGTGCAAGAGTATTAACCAGGATGAGGCTGTTGCCTATGGTGCTGCTGTTCAGGCTGCTATCTTGGATGGGAAGGTTCAAGACCTAACGCTCTTGGATGTTGCCCCGCTTTCTCTTGGCTGGGAGACTGAAGGTGGCATTATGACTGTTGTGGTTCCAAGAAACACGACGATTCCCACCGTAATGGAGAAGGCGACCACTACAATCCGTGACAACCAGCCTAATGTGTTAATTCAAGTGTACCAGGGTGAAAGACCATTAACCAAAGACAACATTTTGTTGGGTAAATTTACGTTATCTGGAATTCAACCAGCACCAAAGGAAGTTCCAAGTATCAACGTATGTTTTGATGTTGACGCCAATGGCATCTTGACTGTCTCTGCTGAGGACAAAACTACCGGCGAGAAGAATAATATTACCATCACCAATGAGGAGGGAAGGTTGTCCAAGGAAGAGATTGAGAAGATGGTAGAGGACGCTGAGAAGTACAAGGCTGAGGATGAGGAGAACAAGAAGAAGGTTGAGGCCAAAATCGCCCTAGAACACTATGCATATAGTATGAAAACGGATGTGGAGGCTAAGGAGATTAATTACAAGTTCTCTGCGGCTGACAAGAAGAAGATTGTGGATGCAGTTGACCAGTCAATTCAGTGGTTGGACAGTAACCAGCTAGCGGAGGTTGACGAGTTTGAGTACAAGATGGAGGAGCTCAAGGGCATAAGCAACCCTATTCTTGCGAAGATGCATGAGAAAGAAATTGGTACTCATTTCGTTATCTTCTATTACTGTTCCTTTGACATGGGATTCCATGTCTTAATTGATGTGGTTATAACGTGCCGTATGTTTCTTGTCATAGGCCCGGCTGTTGGGAGTCATTTTAGCCATCCAGACCACAAACTTGAGTTGAAAAACTACAAAAAACCATACACATGTAATGGATGCAAGGAGCAAGGGTTTGGACCAAGATACCGATGCAATGAATGTGATTATGAGCTCCACAAGGATTGCATGTTCAACGCTCAAATCACGTCCCACGAGTTTTACAAGGGATCCTCCTTCAAATTCTTCAGTCAATTACCTAAGAAATGGTGCAAAAGCTGTGATGCATGTGGAAAAGCATTAAATGGTTTTGTATATCATTGTGAAGAGGAGGGAACAAATTTGCACCCCTGTTGTCTCAACCTCAAAAACACAATATACATTGACAATGGAAGACAAGGGGGGGAATTGGCATCCATGACTTTTCGGCTTCAAACCAAGAAGTCTGGCAAGTGTATATGGTGCAATAACAAAAAAGAAGGAAGCACTTCAGGAATTGGGGGTTGGTCTTATGTGTCCGATTGCAAGGAGTACCATTTTCATGTGTACTGCACAACTGAAATGGCGCTTGAAGGTTGGAAAACTGGCGCATTGGATAGTTTGGAGCTGGTTTCTGAACGTACAGAGAATAAAAATGGTGGAGAATTGGACAACTGGGAACTTATCCTTGAACGTAGGGGGCATAAAACTAGTGGAACTGGAAAAAAATTCGCAAAGATTGCAAAGGTTTTCCTCAAGATAATGATGAGTCTTTTGCTTGGAGATCCAATTACACCACTCGTTGGGGTGCTTGATGCTGTCTTTAACTGAAGGTTTGCTTTACTTCTTTCTCTACAGTCAGTCAAGCTTGCAATAAATCATTGTTACGTGTCTTATTCTATGAGACAATTTAGTGGAGGCCGTTTCTACCGTGTTCGTGAAGTGCGCAGATCGTTCAAGTTTGATGTTATATACCTGTCAAGGACTTGGGAAGAGCTGCAGAACCCAATTTCATGTGAAAGAGGATCGGGGTTCATCCAAGAAATCTGGTCGAAGGACTTCCCGGTTTGTTTATTTTGCAGCTGTATTGTTAGGCCCTTCTATGTCAAAATCTCCTCCTAAATATGTCGGGAAAAGAGTGAAAGAAAGTTGTACTTTGCGTATTGAGTTTCAGAACACTGAGGGATGAGCATTATATGTGTATTTGCCTTAATTTTGCGTAGACTCGCCTTCTAAATTGTGGTCTACATAAAGGTTTTGCTATGCCTCTTGCATAAAGCACAGGTCACCGTGCCATTCAAGTGTATCAGGGTTATCTTACAGTGGCTTCACTAATTTAGGAACTTCCATTCCTTGGAACAACCATAGTATCATTCGTAAAGGTACTGTAAGCACATAGACATATGGAACGTGCCTACGGCTGTGAAATGAAAAAGACGCTACAATCCACTTAGGAATTCGAGAACACTTGATCCCTCGTAATGTGGAACACAGGCAGAAGGTTTCCGCAACATCCTTTTCAACCAGCGGCTGTAGTGGCATAATTGAGGTCAAAATCTTCGGGGGATATTCTAGTATGATACTGATTCGTTGACAGTGGGGTTTCATGAAGTCCAGTTTAGGACTTGACATTGCAGCAGAGGCCACACCAAATATTCTGGCGTGGCTTGCGTAAAAGATGCAGCTGTTGTAGAGAGGTTTGCTAGTGAATGCAGGGTATTCACTTCTCTCAATTTAGTGACATCTCTAAAGAACAATCATTTATCTTAAGGCAAGTTAGTATTGCCAAGATTATCTGAATGTTTGCTACCCTGAGAAGTGTGCACATACTTCTGCATAACAGCAAACTCTGTGTACTCCCACGGGTTGCTCTTCTTTCATTTTTGTTTCTTTTTCCTTTTTATTTGCACTACTTTTAGGCTGCGACAATGTATCGTGTCATAGGATTGGGTGTCTTTCAGGCAGATATAATGAGCGCCTTATCTGGATCAAATGAAGGATCCAGGCAACAATCAACTGTCAGGATGCCTTAGTGAAAATTATCCGTGGAATGGCGAGGACTCCATCATGGCCGGTAACTGTTGCATTGTCAAGAGAGTTCCACGGATGGTTGTCTGTCAACAGGGAATTCCAAGCTTATTTCAGCTCGAGGTTAGATTTTTAACTTATATATATTAACAAAGTAAATCAATAATGTGATTAACCTTTGGCTAATGGGGACAATTTGACATTGTCCTTTCTTATGTCATAACCACGCGCTACTTGTTGGTGGGATTTCTGCTTGAGAATTCTTGTGAACTAACATTTGAAGTCCTCTTGATATCATAGTTTCGATTCATGCACAACCTAATATTTGTAGATATCGTAGACATGCTTAATGGGGAGTCGGACTGTAGGAGCAGCATCAGAACCAGTGAGATTAATGCTGCAGTTGGAAATCATTGCACCATGGAAAAACAGCCTGTTTGAGCCATTCCATTGGTGAGAAGAGAGAGGTGTGCTATTAGGAGAGAGTGAGCTCTGGCAAGTTAGATGAAAGATTGATGTTAGTGGCCTGGTTTGTGGTCCTGCCATGGAGAAACGCACAGCTATTGGATGTAAATATAGATATGTAATCGTTTATATATATGGGTATATGGCTGAGATCGTGTGATTGATTACCAGATTCGTAGCCTTATTCTTAGGAGCCTGATTACCTTATTCTTAGGAGCTTGGTTACCAGATTCGTAGCCTTATTCTTAGGAGCCTGGTTAGCCTTACTCCTGTATATATAGACATTTTGCTGGTAATGAGAAGATTATGGTTCCCATGTAAATTAGCATGGTATCAGAGCCACAATCTTCTTCCACAAAATTCTAAGGTACCGAAACCATGGCTGAAGATGATGGTAAAGACACGACCCAAAGGAAGACAATTTCTCCATATGACTTGACGACAAATGATAATCCTGGAATTATCATAACACAAGTGCAGTTAAAAGGCGAGAACTACGATGAGTGGGCTCGCTCGATCCGGACAGCTATGAGAGCAAGGAAGAAGTTCGGCTTCATCAACCGAACAATCAAAAGACCAGATGAAAACTCGTTAGATCTTGAAGATTGGTGTACCATCAATTCTTTGTTGGTTTCTTGGATTAGAAACACCATTGAACCTACCCTTCGATCAACTATATCTCATGTGGAGGTAGCCCAGGACTTGTGGACAATTATTAAGGAGAGATTTTCGGTTGTAAATGGACCGAGAATTCAACAACTGAAGACGGAACTTGCTGATTGCAAACACAAGGGTTTGACCATTGTTAATTATTATGGCAAACTGAAGATGCTATAGGATGAACTTGCAAATTTCGAACAGATGCCGACATGCAAGTGCGGGAAGTGCACTTGTGATCTCGGGTCTGTCTTGGAGAAGAAACGGGAAGAGGAGAAAGTCATCAATTCCTCATGGGTTTGGATGAAACTATTTACGGCACGGTGCGATCCAATCTCCTTGCACAGGATCCACTGCCAAATCTTAACAGAGTCTATTCGACTCTGATACAAGAAGAAAGAGTGAAAACAATTGCTCGCGGAAAAGAAGAGCGAGGCAAAGTTATGGTCTTTGCAGCCCAAAGCACGGCACCCTACCGAGGTAGAGGTGAATAGAAGGACAAGAATGTGGTGTGCTCCAACTGCAAACACTCTGGACATGAGTCGGAGAACTGTTTCATACTCGTTGGCTACCCTGAATGGTGGGGCGATCGTCCTCGTGGTGATGGGAAAGCAGGTGGCCGTGGTAGAGGACAACAACAGCAAAAGATGGGACATAGTGGAAGTCGTGGACGAGGTGGAACATCGCGTGCAAATGTTGTGCAGACAGCAGGAAAAGGACCTTCCTTCTCAGTAGCCAACGCAGTGGATACAGAGAGCTCGGGGACACCTGGACTAAGTACGGAACAGTGGCAGACTCTTCTTGCGATGCTGAAGAGTTAGAAACCAAATGCGAGTGAGAAGATGATTGGTAAGCACAATCTTTGGATCATTGACACAGGGGCGTCAAATCACATGACGGGCAACGCAAAGAACTTACGTGATGTGCTGGAAATTTCAAGTTGTCATGTCGCTTTGCCATATGGAAATAATGCAGTAGCTATTAAAGAGGGTTCAGTCATCCTTGGCGGAAATTTGATTCTTAAAGATGTGCTTTATGTGCCCGGCTTAACTTGCAACCTAATTTATGTGTCGCAATTGATAGATCATTCAGATTGTTTTGTGCAATTCACTAATAGTTTGTGTGTTATACATGGCCGCACTTCGAGGATGCTGATTGGTGCGGGTGAACGACGAGATGGACTTTATTATTTCCGGGCCATACCGAGCATAAAGGCAATGAAAGTGCACGGTGCAAGCTCCCTCGATCTTTGGCACAAGCGTTTGGGGCATCCTTCTCTGCAAGTGACCAAGTTAGTTCCTGTCGTCGATCTTAAGAAGAGTAGTGGTATTTTGAATAAAAGTTGTGATGTATGTCAACGAGCAAAACAAACCAGTGACACATTTCCTTTAAGTGATCATAGAGCTTTATATATTTTTTAGTTAATTCATTGCACTTTGTGGGGTTCTTATAGAACACCCTCCTCTTGTGGAGCTTCATATTTTTTTACAATTGTTGATGATTATTCTCGAGGTGTCCGGATATTTTTACTTATTGATAAGACAGAGGTGTCTCAAACCTTGAAAATTTTCTTTGCCATGATTGCTAGACAATTCAATAAGGAGGTTAAAATTGTAAGGAGTGACAATGGGACAGAATTCACTTGTATGAAAAGTTATTTCCTAAAACATGGAATTTTTTTTCAAACCTCATGCACAGGAACACCTCAGCAGAATGGCAGAGTTGAAAGAAAACACCGTCACATTTTGAATGTTGGTCGTGCCTTACGTTTTCAAGGTCATCTTCCAATTAGTTTTTGGGGAGAGTGTGTTTTGACGGCAAGGTACTTGATTAATCGAACTCCGTCATCGATTTTAAATGGCAAAACTCCATATGAAATTATATATGGTCAAGCACCAGAGTATGAGCATCTCCGAGTGTTAGGGTCCCTTTGCTTTGCACATATACAAGGAAAGGCGTGGGATAAGTTTGCCAGTAGAAGTCATCGGTGCATTTTTGTTGGATACCCCTATGGGAAGAAGGGATGGAGATTGTATGATTTGGAGACTAGAGAAGTTTTTGTGTCCCGTGATGTTGATTTCTATGAGACAGAATTTCCTTATGCATTTTTAGAGAATGGCACCACCAATGTCATTATGGGACAGTCACTTCTTAACTATGTCGTTGATGAGGAATTTTGGATTGATGGAGACTTGGTTGACAGGGGGGGTACTGGGGATGCCCATGGAGGACATAGCATCAGCAGCGGGGTAGTGAAGATGCGCAGAATGTTCAGGAGCAACCTGTCAGTAGTGCTGAGCAGAATGTAGCTGACCTCATTGCCCAGGAAGTTCGACCTGATGATGAAGGGGATATGGAGGAACAGTTCGGCTGTGGGCATCGTCGACAACAAGCCTCGGTTCGGTTGCGTGATTATGTTACTAATACGATTCGATTATTAAGTCCACTTGTTCATTCACCCACGCCACAGCATCTCTCAGGTACGCCCTACCCTATAGCACACTATGCGAATTGTGACAAATTTTCTTTGCGACGTAGAACTTTTCTTGCAACAATCAATGCAGACCATGAGCCAACAACTTTCTCTGAAGCTATGAAAGATAAACGATGGCGGGAGGCAATGCAGCGTGAAATA
This sequence comes from Escallonia rubra, assembly GCA_033065855.1. Taxonomy (NCBI): domain Eukaryota; kingdom Viridiplantae; phylum Streptophyta; class Magnoliopsida; order Escalloniales; family Escalloniaceae; genus Escallonia; species Escallonia rubra. Next base: position 316,285 of record JAVXUO010002032.1, on the reverse strand, counting down.
CAAGCGTTGGAGAATTATGAAACCTGGGAGATAGAGGATTTACCTCTCGGTAAGAAAAACCTCGGTTGCAAGTGGGTATATAAGATCAAGTATAACTCTGATGGCACCGTGGAACGCAACAAGGCACTTCTAGTGATTTTTGGCAATCATGAAATTGAAGGGATCGACTATACTGACACTTTTGCTCCGGTTGCAAAGATGGTCACCGTACGGGCATTTTTGGCCGTCGCAGCCTCCAAGAAGTGGGAGTTACATAAGATGGACGTTCATAATGCCTTCTTGCATGGGGATCTCCAAGAAGAGGTATACATGAAACTCCCTCCTGGTTTTCGAGTCACAATTCCAGGAAAGGTATGTCGACTACGAAAATCTCTCTATGGACTAAAGCAAGCACCACGATGTTGGTTTGCAAAGTTGTCAGCTGCCTTGAAAGAATATGGTTTTCAGCAATCATATTCTGATTATTCACTTTTCACATTGCAAAGAGGTGTTGTTCAAGTAAATGTCCTCGTTTATGTAGATGATTTAATCATCTTTGGAAATAATCATGCAGCTATCCAAAGGTTCAAGACCTATCTCAGTGAATGTTTCCATATGAAAGATTTGGGAGCGTTGAAATATTTTTTAAGAGTTGAAGTTACGAGAGGTCCTGAAGGAATTTTCTTGTGCCAGAGGAAATATTCTATCGACATTATTTCTGAGGTTGGCTTGTTAGGCGCCAAACTAGCAAGTGTCCCTCTAGAGCAAAATCATTGGTTGGCCCTGGCTACTGGACGCTTGATTGATGACCCGGAACGCTTTCGTAGGTTGGTGGGACATCTGATTTATCTATGCTTTACGAGGCCCGAATTATCCTACTGTGTTCATGCCCTCTCTCAATTCATGCAACAACTGAGAGAGGAACACTGGGAGGCTGCTCTTCGCGTGGTGCGTTATTTGAAAGGAAATCCAGGTCAAGGTATTTTGTTGAGTAATGAATGCAATCTACGATTACATGGTTGGTGTGATGCGGATTGGTCAGGGTGTCCTTTGACTAGACGATCACTCACGGGATGGATTATTTTTTTGGGCACTTCACCCATATCATGGAAGACTAAGAAACAACATACAATGTCTCGATCATCCGTAGAAGCAGAGTATAGATCCATGGCAATGACTACGGGTGAACTTCTTTGGTTGAAAGGTATTCTGCAGAGTCTTGGTGTTTCACATAATTTTGCAATGCATCTTTCTTGTGATAGCCAAGCGGCTTTGCATATCGCCAAGAATCCAGTCTTTCATGAACGAACAAAAAATATTGAGATGGACTGTCATTTTGTTCGTGATGAAATAATTAAGGACAACATTCATCCTCAGTTTGTTCCTTCTCACGCTCAACTCGCTGATATATTCACCAAAACGTTGGGCGAATCACAGTTTGACAATTTTACTCGCAAGTTAGGCATTCGTAATCTTCATGCTCCAACTTTAGGGGGGGTATTGGATATAAATATAGATATGTAATCGTTTGTATATATGGCTATATGGCTGAGATCGTGTGATTGATTACCAGATTCGTAGCCTTATTCTTAGGAGCCTGGCTACCTTATTCTTAGGAGCTTGATTACCAGATTCATAGCCTTATTCTTAGGAGCCTGATTAGCCTTACTCTTGTATATATAGACATTTTGCTGGTAATGAGAAGATTATGGTTCCCATGTAAATTAGCAACATTTGTACGTTGTTTGTGGAAAACGTTAGCTTGCAGCTCCAAGCGAGGCTTCTTGTAATCGGGGCCATTGTAAAGCTTTGTTGAGTATTAAAGGAAAAGATTGGAATTGAGGCCTAATTTCAACTTTGGGACTGCTCGTTAAGCAGTACTCCCCTCTTTCAGCTTTTGCTTCCATCCATGTCAATATTGGGTCGATATATATAAAGTAGATGAGTACGTAAACCGTGCATTGAAGGAAGTCTAAAACCAATCACATAGGCTTCAACTCATGATAGTTTTCGTTCTATTGCACGAATCACGTTTCTTGAAAAGCGGACAAAGGTTGTTTTTTGGTTTCAATTGCACAAGGCATCAGTTGTTCTAATGAGTAAAACTTGGAGTTTGTTAGATTGCCTTGCTAGGACATGAACTAATGTATACTTGCGGACATGAACTAGAACCTGGAATCCCATCAAACTGAATACATTGGTTTCTGAGTATCGTGCAGAGGGTGGTGGTTCTTAGACTACAATAGAATCTCTATAAATCAGTGATGGGAACTTATTTGGCCCATTGTTAGATTGTCTTGCTAGGACATGAACTAATGTATACTTGCGGAAATGAACTAGGACCTGGAATCCCATCAAACTGAATACATTGGTTTCTGAGTATCGTGCAGAGGGTGGTGGTTCTTAAACTGCAATAGAATCTCTATATATCAGTGATGGGAACTTATTTGGCCCATGTAATTAGTTATAATTCAGTTAGGTCAGGGTTACATTCGCATTTTGCTGCAAGAAGCCAGTATAAAGAGTTAAGAATGTTTAGTCATTACTAGCTAATGCAGCCGTGTAAATGCATGGGACACTATGCATTTTTGTTTTATTGACGATCATATACTATAACATAGTGGAGTTGACTATAAATTCCAAAGAGAAAAAGGAATAAGTTTCAGCATAGTATGTATATAAGCTAATTATATATACATTTTAGGCATAACAATTAAGTTCACTAATTAAATAATAAAACTTTCAAATAAAAGAGCCAAAGTTTAGAATCTTATTGACTATAATTGTTAATTCAAAAGATTAAAACAATTCAGCCAAAATGTTGATTTCTATTCTTTTTTATCCTTGATTGTTTTGCGTATAAAAATCTAGTAAAAAGTATTTGCATATCTATATCATCATATGCCTCATGTATTGCCTCAAGTATTGAAACGGCAGTTTGTATAAGTAGTGTGTGTTTTGTCTAGTTCTTAAGATTTTGTCTATATATGACAAACATATATGGCCTAATAAAAGTACCATTGAGAACTTTGTGGTCGTAAGTGTTTGCAAACCCATAAGACTGCATCTTTACTCAAGAGAACTTTCTGATTTTGTACATATGTAGAAAAATTTGATCTTAAAAGGTGTCTGTTTAATGAATATATTTAGAGTTCCTAATTTCTACATAGAATTTACAAACTTTTAGGTCTCATCGGGTTGGAACGCACACCACTGATCCACTTCGAGTTCGCAGAGTGACAACTACCAGATCGCGCAATGTGCCATTTTGACTGCCTGCAGGGGTTGCCAGTCGATGCCCCAGATATGAAGGTTAACAGGAACCCACTGGGTGTCCCACGGTTTGGCAAGGTGAATGTGTACAAAATGTGCATAAACTTGGGGTTCTTGGCAAAACACGCTAACGGCCATTGTGTCGAAGCCTGACCTCGTGATCAGCATTGAGCAGTACAATGACTGGTACTACCACATTACTCAGAAGAGAATAGCCCCAATAAGGTTTGATAAAGGGCAGAAGTACCACCCTAGGGGTCAGATCGATGAGCGATGGGCATATGAGCTCGTAATTTGCCCTACCAATGTTTTTAATTGAATTTAATGTTTCTTGTTTTACATTCAATCAATTTTATGTTTGATGCTACTTATTATCTTTTTGGATGTAAGTTAATGCCTCGCTCGCCTTCTTCAAGAAGCTGAGTGAGCGGAAGGAAGTGGTGGATGCCATGGGAGCGAAACTTCGCACCTAGGTTGATGCATTGGTGTTTGGCTACGGGGAATATTTGCACTGTTATAGGAGACAGTCTTCGGGAATGGATTATCCGGGGTGGCAGCCTCCCCATGTGAGCAAGGGATACGGTGATCCTTCGGGACAGACTTCGGGGGTGAGCGAGGGAGTTGGTGGTCCCTCCGTAGCTGGGATGGGTGGTGCTTGGGGGCCGTCATCGGGCATGGGAATGGCTCATTAGGACGAGTTCAGTGCCCCCCGTTTTCTTTGCTTGGGGACTCCGAAGTTACACCCCTCTCACGGAGTCAAGTCACACAAGACTTCGACTTTGCAAACTTCAATCTCTCCGAGCCACTACCACTCATCCTCTGGGTGGGACCTTTCGGCCTTGGGATACCTGAAGAGCCGCAAGGAGGACAATATCCCCCTGTCGACCCCCCCCAGATGGCAATATCCCCCGGTCAACCCCCCCCCCGGCGTCATTACCACTTATCCCAAAAGGCATCTGTTGAAGCCTCTAAAGCCAGCAAAATATGCCCTAATCCGCCAACGTTACTTTAGCAGCCCCCCAGCAACGAGTGAAAAATGGTGTGAACTGCCTGAATAATATGGATTAAAATATCTCGTGGGACGAAATGTCCACCCTAGCTCCGGGGGCTTGGTTGGAAGACACTGTGATCACTGCCCACGCCAAACTATTGATGCGTCAGGGTTGGGTTATGGGGAATGTGTATCCACAATTTTTTTTGTTGGATGCGATTTTTCATGGCATGCTCGTTGGAGAATGGGAGAATTGGACATCCGTGAGGGGGAGGAAAAGTTTGATCCAATCGTAGCAGTCTAGTGTGCTCATTGCATTTCTTAATAATAGGGCTAGTCCGGTGAGCGCCCGTGATGCAGACGTCTTCCTATTACCATTCTGCGGTAATAAGAACCACTGGTACTTGGTTTGCTATGAACCAACAAATATGGTCGTGACAATCCTCGACAATCTCCACGACAATGCCAGAGAGATGCCCGTGAAGGATCTTTTCAAATACCAACTGGATGCTATGGTAATCTTGCGATTGTTGTTTTTTGCTTATTGTAATTCACTTATTGTAATTGTTAACTCATAGCTTATGCCATTTTTATTTCTCTACATGATCTGTTTTGTACCATGGTCCACACTTTCCGTGGAATAAAAGTACCGGAGAACTGAAGCTCGAAGTTCAATTTAAGAAACAGAGGCCCAAGAAGGCTAATCATTTAGATTGCGGCGTCTTCGTCTGCATGTACATGGACTACATTTGTCGGGATGAGAGCCTCAAGAAGGCCGTTTGGAGCGAAGTACACGTAGAAAACTTTATATATAAGATAGCTTGGCAAATTCATAGCGGCCGGCCTAGAGTAGTTAATAATATTGTATATCCGGCTCACAACGAGAATCCGGCTCAAGATGAGGCCCAATGACATTGTAAACGATTATTTTTATGACATAGCATTTTTTTTGAAGCATTTGATCTCCTTCTAGAGACATGTTTTTTTGTGTGTTGTGGTTTTTTTTGCCCAGGTTAATGGTGGGAAAGAAAATGAGGGTAATGTCTTGACATGTATTCTGCTAGGCCGTCTGCTACATAGTCTAGCGGACGGCCTAAAACACCAAAAAAATTTCAAGTGTTGAAATGTATAGTGTTTCTGCTACGCCGTCTGCTATATAGTGTAGCGGACGGCCAAAAACACCAAAGACAATTCTAAGTATTGATGTCTAATGTTTCTGCATGGCCGTCCGCTACATAGTCCAGCGGACGGCCTAAAACACCAAAAAAATTATAAGTATTGAAGTGTAATTCTAAGTGGCCTAAAACAACAACAAAAATTTAAGTGTTGATGTCTAATGTTTCTGCTACGTCGTCCGCTACATAGTGTAGCGGACGGCCAAAAACACCAAAAACAATTCTAAGTATTTGATGTCTAATGTTTCTGCATGGCCGTCCGCTACATAATCCAGCAGACGGCTTAAAACACCAAAAAAATTCTAAGTATAAGTGTAATTCTAAGTGGCCTAAAACACCCAAAAAATTCTAAGTGCTAATGTCTAATGTTTCTGCTACGCCGTCCGCTATATAGTCTAGCGGACGACCAAAAATACCAAAAAGAATATTCTAAGTATTGATGTTGAATGTTTCTGCTATGCCATCCGCTACATAGTCTAGCGGACGGCCTTAAACACCAAAACAATTCTAAGTGTTGATGTCTAATGTTTTTGCTACGCCGTCCGCTATATAGTCTAGCGGACGGCCAAAAACACCAAAAACAATTCTAAGTATTGACGTCTAATGTTTCTGCTACGTCGTCCGTTACATAGTCTAGCGAACGGCCTAAAACACGAAAAAAAAAATTATTATTAAGTGTTGAAGTGTAATTCTAAGTGGCCTAAAACACCAAAAACATTCTAAGTGTTGATGTATAATGTATCTGTTACGCCTTCCGCTACATAGTCTAGCAGACGGCCTAAAACACCAAAAAAGTGTTAAAGTGAAATATTTTTGCTACGCCGTCCGCTATATAGTCGAGCCGACGGCCAAAAATACCAAAAAAATTATTATAAAAATTTCAACAGACTTGGTGGCTCATAAAAGATTATTACAAAAAAAAAAATTTAAATTAAAGGTACACTGCATCTTCTTCTTCCTCGTCTTGGAAACCCCCTGGACTTATCCCCAGTGCCTTGTAATGGTTCCGCTTGTCATGGTTGGTCATTTTGTTGCACAGAGCACACCTTCTTAGCTTTTTAGGTTGAGTTACTTGTTCAAAAGAGCACATCCGTGTAGATTTCCTGCGGCCTTTCGTTTGCGATATAATTGGATCCAAATGTTGGATATCATTGTCCTCTTCCTCAATCGGCTCATCATCTTCTGATCCCTGTTCCGGCTCAGTGTCAACCATATTGGTGACTGAAGCTACTTCAAACTGGTCGACAATCGGCTCTTGCTGCTTCGCTATCTCGCGGAGATGTTTATATCCGGCCATTGCAGCAGCACCCTTTGCAGACAAACTGGTAAACATTGTCACCAGATGATTATACCACAACGTCTTTGATTCTTCAAAGTCAGTATACAGATGCTCCGGAAAGGCAATGGTACCGTGGAACCTGTTTGCAACCTTGGTCCACCGCGACAAGACGTATTTATCAGGGATTGCCTTGATATTCTTTTGGGTGAAAAACTGCAGAATGTGTCTACACAACATGCCATGGAACTCAAACTTCTTACAAACACGTGTCACTGAATCCGTCAATGTGTCATGGCTCACCGTATACATTTTACGCAGCTTCTCAGGGACGAGGTCGTTCATAAGCGAATAAACCTTGTACTCACGTGTAGACTTTTCTGCCACCTTGTTTATACTGTATCGTCCCAATTTTTACAGCTCTACTCGGTATTGCATGAACATCTCCTTCGTATAGACTTTTGCACCGTTCACCTTCAGCGGGGTCTCAAGCAACCTTCTCCTTTGTTTGTACGTGCTTGCAAAGTCCGCGGCCCTTTCTTTCACGAATAATTGTGCAACCGCTTTTTGGGCAGATGTGACAAAACTTTTCAAACTTATAACTGTACCTACATAACTATCAAACAAAGCATTCATGGATTCACTCATGCTCGTCATTTTCATGCCCGCAGAAAAATACCTTCTCATGTAAACGCCAATCCATTGCTCTTTGAGCTCATACAAGTGTTAGAGCCACTCTTGGTCTTGCAATGAGTAATCTTCAACAAGCTTTTCCCACCTCTCCTCAAATTCCTCAATCCTTAACGACTTGTTAACACACCTGTCAAAATCCAGTTTAAAGTCTGGATACTTTGCATACACGTGATGCAGACGTTCAGGGTATTTGTTGCTTATGTGCCAAGTGCACAAGTTGTGTCAATCATCTGGGAAGACAGTAGCAATAGCCTTTTCATTGCCAAATCGTGATCGGTGATGATAACTTTAGGTGCTTTGTTGTTCATGGCTTCCAGCCACGTCTTAAACAACCATACAAAAGAACTCTCGCTCTCACCCCTTAACAATGCAAACCTAAACAGGATGGAGTGATAATGATGATTGATGCATGTGAAGGGAACAAACGACATCGAGTACTTGTTGGTACGGCATGTGGTGTAGAAAGTCACAACATCCCCAAAATGCTGATAAGCAAGTCTTGAACGACCGTCGACCCAAACAATTATGGTAATTCGATGCTCGTCGTCAAGTTTATACTCATAGGTAAACTACAGGTCCTCCATCTGCATCCGCTTCAATAGGCTCATTATTGATTGAGCATCATTGATGTCATACACTGTGCGTCTTTGGGTTCGAACCGCATTACGAACTTCTGTCATGTTAAAGTTCAGATTCTGAATTCCCCAGCCTGTTCAGCAAGAACATTAACAATGTCGGTAGGTCATATCCACGTATTACTCATTGTGTGAATCAGGCTCTTTGCGACATTACCCAACTTCTTGTGTTAATGCATCTAACTTACTTTCGAATGGGTTATTAACGGGTGATTGTGTGCCAATTCCAAGCTAGTAATAAGTCAATGATCTTGCTTGGGTTTATGGCTTATGAACATCTTGACCTTGGAATTCGTGCGCGCAAAGCAGTCCTATCTTTTCCCCACATATCATATTTTGTCATCACTATCATCATTACCTACGTGTATCTCATTTTGCAATGGGTGTCTACTCCTATGACACTCGTACACGCGAGAGCATATTTTTTTTGTTATGTTGCTTGTTCTAGTGTCTTGATTCGAATGCTAAAACCAACCTTCAACGAATACGCTCGAAAACATTCTTCGGCTTCCTCCAATGTTTGAAACGTTCGCCCTAGATACAGATCACTAGCATCTACAAGGGTGTTGGAGCTTGACACGAAATCAGACATTGTGAAACAAAACCTATGTAGAAATAGATTACGTTTAACTATCAAATTGTAACATTTTTAGGCATGGAATTTAATTAAAAAATGATGTTTCTTGAACATAACAAATCAAAATTACCTTGATAAATAGACTAATTTAGCATGACAAATATAACAAACATAATCTCAAAAGTATCTCCAAATTAACAATTATTAATTTCTTCAACATAACAAATTAAAATTAATCTGATGAATAGACAAATTTAGCATGCCAAAATACAACAAACATAATATCAAAAAAATTTGAATATAACTATAATAAATTTCTTGAAGTTACCAAATTAATTTCTTGAACATCATAAATTAAAATTACTTTGATGAATAGACTGATAAGTACAACAAACATAATCCAAAAAAATATCATATATTGATCGGGAAAAAAAAAACTTCAGCATTCTACCCATAAAGAAAACTTCACCATTCACAAACTTACCTTGCTTGAGTGAAGCTTGAAGCAAGTGTTACTTGAAGCTTGGAACTTAAAGGGAGCTGAAAAGGGAAGCAAATGAAGCTCAAGGAAATGAAAATGGAAAAAGAGTTAGAAAATAAGGCACTTTTGGGTATATCTGCCATGTCGTCCGCCACACTGTTTGACAGACAAAGTGGGGGACATTATGTGACAATTGTCAGCCAAAAGTCGTCCGCCACATTGCCGCCACATTGTGTAGCGGACGACTTTTAGACTAACAATTGTCATGGTCAAAAAGTCGTCCGCTACAGAGTGTAGCGGACGACTTGGGCGGGGCATTTTGGTAAAAGAAATTGTCCGCCACGCTATGTAGGGTCCGCCACACTATGTAGAGGACGGTTTCTTTTTTTTTTTTTTTAAAGATCTGGGCCGTCCATCCTTTAAGGATGGATGACCAGATCGCGCGAGCAACTTAGCCCCATTTGCCCGCGCGGTCAACGGATCAGCTATATATATATATATATATATATATATATAAATATATCTATATATATATATATATATATAAGAGAGACTACAGGAAAATTTAAGTTGAACAACCGTCTGTACGCACAAGGAGCATGACATAAAAAACAGGGAGAGTAAGACAAAGAAGAACATCAAAGCTTTCATGTTTTAAACAAACCCAACATGGAAAATTTATTCATTGGTTTGAATTATTGTACCACGGACCAAAAATTGTAGTTCTAATACAATAGAGAAAAAAAATACAAGGAAAAATCCTCTCCCCCCCCCCTCCCCTCTCTCTCTCTTACACACACACACACCACCCCATCAACAGTGGACTGATTCAAAAATTTTGAACCATAAAGAAATTGCATTGAGGACCATATTGCTAGGCATGCCATCTTTACATGTTGGTAAAGACCTTAGCTTTTTGGATGCACCTTCACCTATTGAACATACTGATGCCAAGAAAGCAGGTTCGGATCCACGGATCCAAATAATATAGTCCAAGTCAAAAGTTAGGTATGCTGATTTCGGACAGACTAAGGATGAAACAAGAGTAGAGACTAATACTTTCCAGACACAAAGCCTGATGAGTCGCAGTGCTGCGACGGCAATAGGCGAGGGGCGGAGTTACGACGGACCCAGGAAGTTAATTAAATTGTAGTGTGAGAGGGGGGGGGGGGGGTGTGCAAAAAGACATAAGCAAAAATGACTGCTAACATAAAATAATTCACTAGGTTCATGTTTACATAATACATGAAAAATAAAGAACGTTAAATTTAGAAGTTGTTCATCAAGGCTTCATAAAAAATGAGCAACATAAATCCTAGAAAAATAATTTTCTAATGTCTTTCTGTCAATTGTCAAAGCAGAACTAAACATTCTTTATAGTCATGAAATTCATCCGTAATCGAGTATCTTCCTCAATGGGCACAATCAAAGAATTCATGAGAAAATAAATATGCTTAACACACAACGTACATAAACATGCAAAATAGATCACTCACTTTGGGTACTGATTATAATTCACGATCACTTACCACCTATATAAGATAGTCAATAACAAACTACCAATCTTGCATAAAAAAAACCTAAACCAATACATGTATAAAACATTAGTTACATGATGAGTAAACTATTCGATGACCACAGTACCCTTATAAGTCAATATACCATAAGACTTACATTTTTGTAATTTAAACGGCAAAAAAGTAAGTAAATTAACCTTAGACCATCATTGTTTGTTTGTAATGTAAATATTCAAAAAAAATGAAGATGGAGTAGCGAAAAGACAAAACTAACTTTAACAACCGGTGGCACAGAAACCTCACAAAAAGAAAATCATATATAATGGCACTTTAGTAATTACGCCAAAGCTGGTAACCATTATATAAAAACATAAAACAAATTTTAGAGAATTTGGGAGGTGAAACCACCCCCCGGCCTGCCCTTGCGCACAAAGGGTCACTAGTCCGGCACTTAGGGCTAGAGTTATGGTCCAGCACAAAGATCTAAAGTCCACAACATTTCTTTTTCTAGAATCCTTTAGCTCTAGGTCCTAGATTGAGAAAATGGAAGGTTCAAATAAGCTTTCTTTTCTTTGAAGATGAATTCTCAAGTTCACTATTTATAGAGGTTGAGAAGGTGATATCATCAAGCGACACGTGACGCTCCTTGGGGACTCCTCACTGGGGCCCACCAGGGGCAGAGCACCCCCCGGGGGGGGGGGGGGGGGGGCATGGCACCCCTCAACATTTTTTTGATTTTTTTTCTTTAATGAATAAACATATTTAAAATATTTACAAAAATGCCACTATATTGTAACATTAATTTATTAGGATTTCATTTTATTGTGTTTTTTTACGCTTTGTGCTATCGGCTATCATAGTCTTTGTCTTTGTCATTCTCTTGCTCTATCTTCGTTCTTTCAAATCCCAAATTCTAAATCTCCAGATTACACACACACAAAAAAAAAAGATAGATTAAGTTTAGTTATTTTTTGTTTAGTTTAAATTCTTATAATTTGTTAACTTATACGTGACTAATGTACTCATACAATTAATAACAACATTAGTAATATATCTATGTAGTAAGAATTAAACTTCTTTCACGTAAAATTAGTAACTTATTGTTGACTAATCTTAGCAAGTTAAATAAATCGCTATGCATAGTAAAAATATATTGTTAGTAGTCAAATTGAGCAATCTATTTTTTATTTAACGTATTCAATAGTGATGCCAATTATAATATTTTTTTGATTATTCTTCTTCTATGTGAACTTGAACCTTCTGAGTTCTTTTATGCTAGCCATCAAATCCTTTTTTATGAGTTTTTTGGCAACCCCTGATTAGACTTTCTAAACCTGCCCCTGGGCCTTCAATGGCTGGTGCTCCATGGACTATCAATTCGCATATTCACCCCGCCTGCCCTGCATAGTTTTAATCTATCTGTTTGGAAAAAGTGGCTCATATAGCATTGGTGTGGCCAGATAACCCTTGATCTAGCCACCAAATCAAACCCTTACACAAGAGTGCCAAGTGATACGGAGAACTAGGGAAAGCCTGATGCTCAGTTGCCAGCGGACTCGGTGTGATGCCATCCTAAGATCTTTTCCCGTCTCGGAAGTGGTCCCAACAGGTGCTGATGAAGATCACCCCCCCCCCCCAGTGCCAGAGCATGCAAACTAATCACACAAAACGCCCTAACAAAAATAGTGTCATGAAGGACTCACTTATCGAGCGGGTAAAGTTCTTGTGCGGGAGAACTCAGAGTATGCCAAGATTGTCTCCCGGAGGAGTCGTCTATCCGAGGAGCTAATTTAGTATCCCAAAATGAATTCTTTTGGTTGTTACTGATATCATAAGAGACATTTAAGTTTCAAAATGCTTTTAGTATCAATTATTTAGTAGCTCTAAAAGTGCTATTGGGAACTGTCATCTTAGGGGTTAACAAAAGTGTATCAATTATAGTTAGCGAGCATTAGTTGTCGTTATACTTAATCTTATAAACCTTTTATTTTTAAAAAGGGTATTTTTAATAATATAAATTTTAAGCCATTTCATCACTTGAGATTGTTTTATATACGCCGGGGCCAGATCTTAACCCGTTTGGGGTTATATTTATAGTCTTTTATCACTAAACAAAACGCATTAATGGCCTTTCAACCTCTTTAGTGAAAAAATATTTAAAGTTAGCCAAAAGTGTTATAATTTAGCCTCATATTTTTAAAATTCATAAGCACCCTCGACACGTAAAAACCTTTTAAACTTAAAAAATATGTTTAAAGAAAAAAAAATATTTAATCATTTAACCCTTTACATATTAAAACTTGAGAGTTTTCAAGCTAAAAGAAATTTGTTAATCATTTGAGATCATATAAATTGAAGTCTTTATCAATTGGGTTTTACCTAATCCTATGACTTATAAGAGTAAAATACACGGAGACAACAGCCATATGAAAAATATGTTATTATGCACATATATGTTATTCCGGACTACAGTGGATCGTAGAAAGACAATAATCACATGAAGAATATATTGTCATAAAAATAACGGTATTCTAATAACTCAAATAAAAACATAAGATTATTTACTTGCCACGAACTCAATATAATGAGGAATGGAATGGTATGATCTAGTGATTTTTATGCATTTAAAAATATCTAAAATTCTCCAGTTTATGATAGCTTTCTTACAGCAATATCTCCATATTTATCTAGAATTAAACTTCAGTTTTACAATGGTTTCAATGTATTAAAATGTTTGCATTGAAATCTATATACATGTACAACAATTCAAATCTATATCATATGTATAAACATAAAAATACGAAATAAAAATTTTAAAAAAGAAAGACCGAGTTCCGGAAAAAATATTCAATTTAGTTTAGGGTATATTACATTTCTTTTAGAAGGCTATAGAAAATTCTGTTAGCTGCAAGTTCTTCTGTAATCGAACTTCATGGAAAAGATGTAGCAACTCTAAGATAGTTTAGTTTTAACGTGAATAGAGAGTAGGTTTTGATAGGATTTTTTACCCTAATCAGAGAACATTTAGGAGATTAAGGGTGATTTTAGAAGATTTTTATAGTTTCTTTCCTTTTTTTCTAGTCAAAGTCAAAATAATCCTTAACTCCAACACAAGCATATATTCCAATAAGGATATTTAAAAAAAACAAAAAAAGAGGCTTGATATCCTAAAATAAGTCAACAACTCCCTTATTTTTAATAACATTCTAATTCAAGATGGATATTTAATGGATAAAAAAGTTTTAAGTGAAAAACACCCCTAATTACAACTAATCTTTTATAAATTCGTCAATTTTAAGGGCATCTTAAGGAAAAAATAAAATTAACCATTTAACCCTAGGACATAGTTATTAAAGGCGCAGGCGCACCTAAGGCACAAAAGACCTTTGGAGCCTAGGCGCAAGGCGCAGTCGCGGGCATTTTTGAAGTGAGACTCAAAATAAAAATAAATAGATATTAGTGCATAAAACCAATATAATCACGTAAAAAAATTCAAAACATGACAATATTTAAACAAATTTTCAACACTAGAAATTTTTTCAAATCCAATAAGAAATAGTTAATTCTAAGTGAATATGACAACATCATCCTCATTATCAGTGAGGGCTAAGGCAACAATGTTTGCCTCAAAAGGAAATCATAGGCTCCCAAGTCTAGTTGAGATTCCTCTTCAATTTCATCTTCTTCATCTACAAGGTGAACTGAAGAAGTAGATTTACTTAAAGGAGAGTAGGGACGGGACGCTAGTATAATGAACAATAATAAGAGAATAGATTGATTAGGGATTTGGAGTTTTAGGTAACTTTATGGTTTACATATTGATTTATTATGTTAGGAAACAAAGAATCAACAATAATGAACGGTTGAGATGATGCCACGATGTAAAAATAAAAAATTATGATTTTTGGGCTTTTTTTTGCGCCTCCACCACCGGCTTGCGCTTGGGTACCTAGGTGCGCAAGCCGCGCACCTTTTCAAAGGAGCTGCGCCTAGCCCTAGGCGAGGCACAGGGAGTGCGCCTTGCGCCTAGGCGCGCCTTTGATAACACTGCCCTAGGATTACATATACCTTTTAAAAATCTTAAAAAACTCCAGCTTTATGATAGTTTTCTTATACCAATATGTCTATATTCAAAATCTATAACTAAACTTCAAGTTTACGATAGTTTCAATGTACTAATATATTTGCATTGAAATCTATATACACAATAATTCAAATCTGTAGCATACACATCAACGATCATATATTAAATACTTCGTTCGTCACTAAATAATTGATCAATTTTTCTTTTTGGTATGTCCGAAAAGAATTGATCACTTTTCAAATCTGAAAAGATTCTCTAGGTGTTTTTTTATATTTATCTTTTTTACACTATTCTATTTTATTTCTTTCTCCATATTTAATATTTTACCAACTCATTATCATTTTTCCTGACCCACTTTCTTCCTCCATTTCTCTCTGCAGATTTAATCTTTCACCAACAAATTTTCTCTCTTCTGTCCCACTTTTTTCCACCCCTCTCTCTTTAGGGGAGAAATAGAAAATACATCATATATAACTTATATTTTAATATGCATGCCAAGTCAAAATTGAACAATTATTTTGGGACGGATGGAGTATAAAAACTGAAATAATTATGTTTCTGACAAAATATTAAGTTTAATTTAGATATATTACATTTCTTCAAAAAGACTGTAGACAATTTTGTTATATACAAGTTTTTTTGTTTAAACAAATTTAATGGAAAAGATGTAGTAGCTCTAGGGCAATTTAATTTTAACGTGAATGAAGGCGGTAGATTACGATATGTACTTTTTCAGTACTCAGAGAGCATGTAGGAATTCAATAGTGATTTATTTTTTGTGTAGAAATATCCTCCAGTTGAGATTTTAAATAATCATTTTCAATAGGAACTTTAACTTCTCTGAGAAATTGGATTTCAGAAGATAGAAGAGAATTTTCCTTCGTAGAAGCATTTAGATTATTTTCTAAAGAGACATTTTCAGATATATAAAATTCAACTTTTTCTTGCAACTCTTCATTTTCACCTTCCAACTCTTCAACAGTATTTATCAAAGAAAGAGCCTTATTTTTTAGATTAGCATTTTTAGTTTTTAATTTTTCATAGTTTTTACTGAGTTCGAGAAAAGCTGACTTAAGTTCGTTGAAATGTTTTTCAGGGGTTACCTTGGGATCATCATCGTTGGCCATGAAGCAAAGTTGAGCTACGTCTTCATCCTCACTGCCCTCCTTATCGCTTTCATCAGAGTCATCCCAAGTCAGCAGTGTTTTTCTGGATTTGAACTTCTTTTCCTTGAAGTCTCGACTGTTGCTACCTGCGGTCGTGTTCCTGAGTTGTGGGCAGTATTTTTTTATGTGCCCAGTTATGCCACATTCGTAGCAGGCATCGGGATTTTCCTTCACATTCTAATCACTGTTATTTCTTTGATGTGATTGGTTCGTTGGATTTCTCCTAAACATCCCATCCCTCTTGTTTACAAGAAATTTCTTGAACTTCTGAGTGATTAGAGCCATTTCAGGGTCAGAATCGTCACTGCTCTCTGTTGGTTCATGAGAGGTCTCAGCTTTAAGAGCTAAGTTCTTCTTCTTGGAGGTGGTTTCTTCTTCGTCATGAATTTTCATTGTAATTTCATGAGTCATTAAAGAACCCACCAATTCTTCAAGCTTCAGCACATTCAAGTCCTTCGCCTCTTGAATGGCTGTGAGTTTTGCTTCCCATCTTTTTGGGAGAGATCTGCGAACTTTTCGGACCACTTTCTTTTCTGGGTAGATTTTACCCAAAAGCCTCAGCCCATTAATAATGAGTGTGAATCTGGAGTACATCTAATTTATGGACTCGTGCTCCTTCATCTTGAAGGCCTCATACTGCTGGACCAACATGTTGATTTTGGTCTCTTTTACTTGATTTGTTCCCTCATGAGTAACCTCCAATAATCTCCACATTTCTCTAGCTGTCTCACATGCTGAGACTCGATTGTACTCATTTATGTCAAGGCCACAGCTAATAATGTTCTTAGCTTTATCATCCATGGAGAAAAGTTGTGCCTCATGATTATCCATTTAAAGAATTCCTTTCGAAATCTTGGTTCCATCCGGTCAATCCTTCATAGGAATTATAGGACCATTTTCAACTGCATACCATACGTGTGTATCCTGCCTTAAAAAATTCCTCATGCGATTTTTCCAGTAGCTGTCATTCTTCAACAAGGGTGGCCTGGTGGTTGCTGATCCTTCTTCCATAACGCGATCTTTAGCTCTTGACGATTAAGTCACAGAAGAATACCAGAGCACACGGCTCTGATACTACTTGTAGGTCCCTAAATACACTTAGAGGGGGGTGAATAGGTGTTTTACAACTTTGAGTATGAATTTAAAAAATGAGAATACAACGTAAAGACAAATATAAGAGTAACAAGTTTAACACAGAGATTTATACTGGTTCGGCCCCACCAGTTTACGTCCAGTCCTCGAACACTTCACACAAGGGAGACCTACTCGAGCCTTTCACTAAACCAACTAGCTTCGGGTGCTAGCTCAAACCGCAGTACAATTTCCGAAACCCTTCCAAGGTTTCTAACAGATTACAAATGAAAAGAGATTACAATGTGAATAGAATAAACAGGCTCCTTCTTGAGCATATAGTATAATGAAAGTTTAAAGCTAAGCCTTCTTAGGTGGGAAGATCTATATCCTTTCAAGAACAAAACCAAGAAGCTTGCAAAGAACTTTCTCAAAGGTAAACTCACTCAAAATACAATTGATAAGAATAAGAGATTGAGATGAGAGAGTTTTTTAGGAGTAAAAAGTTCACGTGAGAGAAAAAGTAATAAATGCTCTAATGGACTCCCTATTTATACAGGAAAGAAATAGTGGACCGTTAGGAAGAAAAACCAAACGAGAAGGATTCGACTAAAACATTTTGGATTCGACTGAAAATCTTGACTTCGACTAAAACATTTTGCTTCGACTGAAAGTCTTGACTTCGACTAAAAGTCACAGCTTCGACTGGAAGTCTTAGCTTCGACTAAAACATTTGGCTTCGAGTGAAAATCTTGACTTCGACTAAAACATTTTTGCTTCGACTGAAAGTCTTGACTTCGACTGAAAGTCACAACTTCGACTGAAAGTCTTAGCTTCGACTGAAACTTTTAGCTTCGACTGAAAGTCTTGACTTCGACTGAAAGTCACAGATTCGACTGAAAGTCTTAGCTTAGAATGAAAGTCTTGGCTTCGAAAAACATTTTGGCTTTGACTGAAAAAAACTTGATTTTGACTAAAAATCTTGGCTTCGTTCTTTACTAGAATTTTCGTTAGATCTTTAAGAAAAACTTAAAGAAAAACTAATCAATAAAAAATATACTTCAAGATCTTGCATCTTCGTCTGTAGTCCAAAACTTGAGTCCAACCAAGTCCAAAGTCTTTGTCATCCATGTCAAGGTCGTGCAAAGTCTCTGTCATCCATGTCAAGGTTATGTCTTTGTTTGATTATGATAAAACCTGAAATATTTTATCTTTAATAATATTGTCAGATTAATGTTAGATAAGATAAGTCTGAAAACATCAAAAACAACAATTCAACAGAATCAAGCGAACTTAAGAGATTTAGCATGACAGATATAAAAACTGAACTACTTAGGTAACAAATTTAGTAGTCCTAACTTTCAATGATCTTTGCAAAGTTTTTCTATCTTTGTTTTTAGAGTTTTAACACTTTTTTCTGCAAGCAGCAACACTAAAGTTCAAAATATCATCGCTTATGATTTTCAGTATCATTCAGTATCCATCTTGTTTCTTTATGTACAATGATGGCCATTTCTTATAGGGATGATTATTCAGGGTCAAAAAAATATTACCCATGACATAAGGTTTTGAGAGTTAAGAAAATGCTTAAATGCTTAATTACACCCATGAACTTGAGATTATGGTAAAATTACATGTGTGTCCATTAAGTGAAATATTAGTACTCGTGTTCGTTGACAGATCGAACGATAATACTTAAAGATGAAAAGGCCAGAATGTCCATCACATAGGAACACAATTCCTCAAATGTCATTCCTCGTCCCTCCATCTCCCCATATAGTGTAACGCCCCGAAATTTCCGGAGCATTATCTGATCAATACATCAAATCCTTAATTGCCCAATTAATTCAATACTACTTATGATAACCCAACAACATTCAAATCAGAGCACTACAGTCCATCAAATAACTTAACAAACCGTCTCAAAAACAATGATAAAGTACTTAAAATATCGAATTACATAACGATTCCCTAGCGAGGCTTGATTAAACAAATAAATGAAACCATAAACTATTCTAAAAATTTAAGCTCGATCATCTTGAAATCTTACTGACAGTTATTTCCTGCAGAAAGGAACAGAAAAGGGAGTGAGCTTTTGAGAGCTCAGTAAGGTCGCTCAAAACTCAAATAAGAGTACAAACGATTTTTGGGAAAATTTAATATCAATGATAAAAATGGAGAATAGTATTCTCAATTCAAAATTCAATAAATACACTTTCAATTACACTGAAGCAATGCGGATAATATTGAACATGAGTATAATGCAAAGCCACAAAGGCAGTGCAGGGTAACACTTAGCAAAGCCACACAGGCAGTGCTTACTAACAATAAGGTTGCATATGCATATGAACACTAGCTAGACCCTTAAGGTACTAGCATCTCCTGACAATAACAGACCATCCTTATACCACCCCCGATACAGACCATCCTTATAACTCCTCGATACACTAACTCATGTCAATATTTAGAGTACAATAATTGATAAAACAATGAGAAATTCGATGCATAATGAGAAATAAATACATAGCATCGAAAAGGAATTTCAATAAACATACAAGGCTCAAAGCGGCTATTAATGGCAATCGATACAATGTAATTACAAATATAAGTGAGTCCAATGAAAACGTTAATAACAAACCAGAAAGAATATTATGATATCAATAGATGAATAGGGTTTCGGAAGAAATCCCTTACCTCGATCCAAGCGCTGAAGCTAAAATACTTTCGAACAAATCCTCGAAGTTAACCTAGGTTGGCAAAGCCATTTATCAGAACACTTATTCACGCCACTACATTAAAATCTTAATATATTATCCATAGCGTACCCATAAACTCTCAATTTCCCATTTATCTATACTCCCTCACAACTGCAGAACCCAACACCACCATACCATATATGCACCATGCAAGCACACACAATACACAGCACACAACCCAGCACACAACCTCACACATGCACACCCACACACCAAAACACAGTTCACTCACACCTGCGCACACACACACACACAGCTGCTTCGGCAGCTTCACACACGCACACATATACACACAACGCACACACTAATGCACCCTAACGCCCACACACAGCTTCCCTCCTTGCACCATTTTAATTCACTCCCTCTCTCTATCTTCTCTTCCTCTAAACCCATATAAACACACAGCACTTCAGCCATGATCTTCTTGTCTTTGCTACTTGATAACTGACTTTCATACCCATTGACAAGTGGTACAAACGGGTGGGAGTGGAAGGCCACTGGGCTACCTATTTCATTTCTTCTTCCATCAAGAAATTCCCACACACTCATGCATGGTTTACCCACCACACACACAAACTCTCACTCACATCACTCCCACGGCAGCTACCTTTTCCTCTCTCATAATACCTACAACACACCATGATCTCTTCCTCTTTCACCCGCAGCCCACCAAGATCACTGCCATCAAAGACCTTGCATGATCATAAGATTATCTCCCTTTCGGCAGTAAACTTCTGACATAAAATACTCACAGGGAACCCTCCTTCCTCCCTCATTAGTCACCCTTAAACACTCACAAACTCTCACATAAACTATTACCCAGCGCACCTCATGCATCTTCACATTCTTGCAAACCCATATGATTTTTCATACCCACTGCCTCATGGCAGTGGGTCTATCCTTACATCCACTGATAACCCACAAACGCACGGCCATGGTGTCCACTGAACCCACTGCTTCATGCAGTGGTGTTCCTCTCATTTGTTCAGCTGTCCTCACCAACGGCACACATACAAAACACATCATTCATCCCCTCACCCATCCCCTGCACAATTCCTTTACATAGAAACTATACACACTTTGCGAAACCGTGCTACAAACAACCCACACTTGCACCCTCACTGGACAGCTGTGGCTGTCTACCCACAAAGTTTGCGCGCACGTACAGGCCTGCCGCAAGGCAGCCTCAACCACATACTCACGGCACAAGAAAAATACTAAATGCACCATCACGCTGCTTGGGAAGCTCCCCTGTCTTCCACACAGCACCACGGCAGCCCCATGGCTGCTCTCTCTCATCTTCCACACAGCACCACGGCAGCCCCATGGCTGCTCTTACTTCACGCAGTGCACAGCCCACGAAACCCAGCCCCTTTATTCCCGAAAAAAATAGTGAATAAATCGAGAGAAAAAGAATTTGATGACTTACCGGAAATTCTATGCCGCTCGCCGGAAATACTCGTCAGCTATTCCCTCTCGATGTAGCTCTCTGTATCCCTCTTTCTCTCTCAAAACGTATTCAGATGGAGGAGAGAATGGAGGCGTAGACGGCTGGTCCCAAAACATAAAACCCTATATTGGACAACTACCAAAAAGCCCCTGAACTTCCGTTAGCCATTTTAATTGTACCCGCTATTTTCTCTTATTATAAATAGGTCCTAATTAACTTATATGCTATAGTTTTTGTGTTAGAAAAACTTTAATGGGCTTGTTAGATAACCCCGCTACACTAAAATTCAACTAAGTCACTAAATAACAAGCACAAGGTAATTGTTACAATAATTTATGCATTAAGGAATTTTACCTACGGATTATTACACTATATCGTTTGACCAAAACATCGCTATTAAGAAATTTCTAAAACGTCGCCAATAATTATGCCGCTACTGAAATTTTAATTTGTCACCACAAGGAAAAATATTTCAAATGCTAAAAATGTAATTTTTGTCGCTAATTATACCTATTTAAATTTATTAAGCGTATTTTAAGGTATTGGGGTATTACATATAGCCTCACCACCATCACCCCTTTACACTTCTTTAGCTTCAACACATACATACACAGACACGCTCCTGCACATACACCCCTATAATCGGCCACAACCACAACCACAATCAAGCCCTTCCATTATCTGTTCTTCAGCTTTCTCATCTTTCTTCACCCTTCTCCCCCCAATAAATTATCACAACTTTCTCACTCCAATCACTTGCAGCAAACCATAACGATTCAACAAATGAAAATGCAAATATGGGGTTCTAAATCTAGAACCATGATAGCCATTGTCATTAACCATCACCAAAACAGTCTTTCACCACCACTAATCAACCTACCACTACGTCCAATCATCCCACCACAGCCTGAAATCCACCTTCTACAAACCACAATCACTATCAATCAGCCTTTCAGAACCCACCACGCCTCTAGTTAACAGGCCTACACACACACTCAGCCAATGTTGGCGGCTTTGAAATTTGCATGTTTATGTTGATGCCAAGGATGTATACGGCGGTGGAGGAATCTGGACGGATGGGATAATGTGGAGGCCGATGTTCGGCGACGCTAGGATAAGGCGGGTGAGGCTAAGCCAATTTGCCAACTTTCAGACTGAGTGCTTGCCGAGAAAAGTAAGTTGGCGAGGTGGGGGAGATTTGGACTGAAAGCCTAATTTGAAAAATTAGGATTTGTAAATTCTTATATTTTATATATCTTGTAGATTAAAATGAGGGCAATATTGACATCTAAAAAATTACGTATTGATGACATAATCAAAAAAAAATTATTTTTTTAACAGATCAATACGGCTTTACCTTTTAAAACTTAGTGTCAAACTTAGTATCGTTGATTGTAATTTCACCCTAAACTCAGGGACATGGATTATTTTGATGTTGAAAATTTTTAAGGTTATTTTTTTATAGTGTTTTCTTAAAAAATGGACAGAGTCTTAGCATTATATTTATAAGAATGGGTTAGGACCACTCCCACATTTTTATCATTTAAAAAAGGCTTTAGTGAACTTTTAACCTCTTTACCAACAAATTATTTATATTGAGCCAAAAATTATAGTTTAGTCTCACCCTCTTAAAAGTATAAAATACACTTAATTTTTGTAAACCTTTTATTTCTAAAAAGGATATTTTTAATGAAAACATATTTAGCCATTTTAATCCCTTGAGATTATTTTGAACGCTGGAACCAGATCTTTACCTCTTTTAGTTATATTCATAGTCTTTTGTCACTAAAAGATGCATTAGTGAACCTTTTTTTAGTGTCAAAATATTCAAAGTCAACCAAAACGGTAGTAAGTTAGCCTCATCTTTTAAAAAGTCAAACTATTTAGAAAAAATTTAAACTTGAAAAAGAATAGTTTAAGAAAAAATAGTTATTTAATCTCTTGCATATCAAAACTTAAAAGTTTAAGCTGAAAAAAAATTATTAATCATTTGAGCAGAAATAAATTAGAGTCTTTATCAATTGGATTTCATCTAATCCTATCACTTATAAGAGTGAAATATACACAGACAATAGTTATATGAATAATAAATGATCATGTAAATATATGATATCTCGGGACACAGTAAATCATAGAAACACAATAACAATATGAAGGATATGTTGTCATGCAAATAATGGTATTTCAATAACTCTAATACGAATATAGGATTATGTACTTGACACGAATTGAAGCTATAATGATCTAGTGATTTATATGCATTTGAAATTTCTAAAGCTCCACTTTTACGATAACTTTCTTACACCAATATGTGTTTGCAATTGAATTTAGAATTAAACTTTAATAATATAATAGTTTTAATGTAAGAATATGTTTGCATTGTAATAGATATACATGCAAAATTATTGAAATTTGTAGCATACACATCAATATACAATTATGTTATACATAATTAGAAAGGATCAGAGTTTCTGACAAAATATTCAATTTAGTGTAAGTAGATTATGTTTATTAGAAAACATTTTCTCTGCAAGTTGTAGTAGTTTAGAGGTATTTAACTCATTAATCGAAATTGATGAAGAAGATGTAGTAGCTCTGAGGTATTTAGCTTTAATGTGAATGGAAGTTGTAGGTTTTGATTAAAAAAAAATCGATAATAAAAGAACATACATGAGTTCAAGGGTGATTTATATATTTTCAATGTTTTCCTTTTTTACTAAAAGACAAAAAAAAGCTCTAACTAAAGCATAGACTCCTGTAAGGATATTCTAAGGAAAGATGCTTGATATCTTAAAACA
This sequence comes from Escallonia rubra, assembly GCA_033065855.1. Classification (NCBI taxonomy): domain Eukaryota; kingdom Viridiplantae; phylum Streptophyta; class Magnoliopsida; order Escalloniales; family Escalloniaceae; genus Escallonia; species Escallonia rubra. The sequence continues at coordinate 292,363 of JAVXUO010002032.1, read as the reverse complement.
AACCAAATACACTCTTATTTTTTTTATTTTTTCTTAACAAAACTCTAATTCAAAATGGGTATTTGATGGGAAAAAGTTTTTAGTGAAAAACACCCATAATCAACACTAATTTTGAATCCCAAGGGGTGGTGGAGTAGCAAAGGGCCTTGAGGAATGACCTTAAGGTTTCGAATTCGGATCCCCATACCGATGGGCCATATGAATTGTTGTTCTCACTATTTAAAAAATTAAATACTAATTTTGAATGAAGACTTCAGTTTCAAAAGGGCATCTTAAAAAAAATTGAACTTTATTTAGGATTACATATGAATTTAGAAAATCCTAAAAAACTCCAATTTTATGAGATCTTCCTTATACCAATATATGTGTACTCAAAATCTAGAATTAAACTTCAGGTTTACAATAGTTTCAATGTACTTATATGTTTGTTTTAAAATCTATATACATGCAGAATAATTCAAATGTGTAGCATACGCATCAACATACAAATATAAAAATTAAAAAGGATTGAGTTTTTGACAAAATATTCAATTTAATTTAGGTATGTGTCATTTCTTGAAAAAGGCGATAGAAAACTCTGCAAGTTATTTTCTTTAATCAAATATGATGAAGAACATGTAATAACTCTAAGGTAAATTAGTTTTAACATGAATGGAGGTGGTAGGGTTCTATAAGAATTTTTTCAATAATTAAAGAGCATGCAAGAGTTCAAGGGTGATTTTATAGAATTTTCATATGGTTTTTTTTCCCCAATAAAAGTCAAAACAAATCTTTACTCTAACAAAAGCATATATTTCAATAAAGAAATTTTAATGAAAGAGGCTTGTTATCACATGAGAAGTCAAAAACACCCTTATTTTTAGTCACACTCTTATTAAATATGTATTTAATGGAGAAAGAAAGTCTTAAGTCAAAAGTCAAAGTAATCCTTAATTCAAACCAAAACATATATCCCAATAAGGGTATTTTAAGGAAAGAGACTTTATATCCTGTGAGAAGTCAAAAACATCCAAATTTTTAATAACACTCTAACTTAAAAAAGGGTATTTAATGGAAAAAAATGTTACTGGTCAAAAACACCCTTACTCACCCTTAACCTTTTATGAAAAAATCAATTAGAGAAGGGTACTTTAAGGAAAGAAAAGATTAGTCATTTAACCACATCCGTGCTTTTATATATGTATAGATAAATATAGATAGATAGAACATAGAACATAGAACATAGAAACAGCATCAAAGACGGTATAGATGGCATATTGGGTGGGTCGTCGGCCGGCCACTCGTTACTCGGTATGTCTACATCACCGCGTAAACTTGCGTCTACTTGACATACAATTGCATGCATCGATGTAATCTTGTATCTTCCTAGGTGAAAACAAGATGTTTGGATGCCTTTGACAATTACATAGAATATTCCTTTGTTTCCTTATACCACAGATGGGGTTACACCTATAAAGATGTACTTCCCCAAGATATTCTTGCTTATTGTTCGTTGGTTGCACCCTTTACGTATTTGGCGAATGTCCTTTCCCGGATGCGAACAGCTTTTGTCCTTTGAGGTGTCCTGCCTTGATTGATAAAGTAAGTTTCTCACTGCTTGTAAATGTTTCGTCTGCTCGTCCATGTTGACTTGGTACGTAGAACTCAAGGGTAGGGATGTTTAGAGATGAAGTTTCGAAAGTTTGTAAAAGAGAAGTGTGCTGAATTGATATCGAACAGTATGGAAGTTCGAAAATTGCATGATTTGGTGAGCTTAATTATTACCAGAAGAAACAAGAACATTTCTGCTCTAACTTCTCGCAATAGCCTTAACTCGTTCTCCCTCTAGTTGTCTTCTTCTCTTTCTCTCCTGTAGGTTTGTTCTGGGCACGTGCATGACAGAATTGTGCAATTACACTGAATCTTAATGCGTCGGTTCCCAATCAAAAGACTGACACTGTATCTTACCTAAGAAATATTTAATGTAGAAGTTTCAACATAATACAATTGTGTTACGTACTACGCTTGGGTTGTTGAGTCATTGTCCTTAAATTTATCATAAATCCAAGAGACATCGCCCCAAAACTCTTCAGCACGGTTCCCCTGCATATCATCTGACACGATTATCGTTATGTTCCGGCCTTTGCGTGGGAAGGCCGACCAAGCATCTCATTCCAGTAGATATATTCAATGTATCTTTGTCTCTTCCTTTTTTTGATTGTTTCATATTCCCTCTCACAACTTGGGTAGTTCTCTTAAATCTGTGCACAACAGACTTTCTCAGCTTCAATGGGTAACATAATCATCTCACGTATCCATCAATTGAGACACGGAGAACATGAAATCAAGGACTTTATTTTGTGTATATTATCAATTTTGTATTTGATTGTCTTATTTTTCTGATACTTGTGACGTGCATCCTAGTTTGAGAATGGCAAGGACAGGTGAAGGTCTAGCAATTGGAATTGATCTAGGAACAACCTACTCTTGTGTGGGGGTGTGGCTACACAACCGTGTTGAGATCATCGTCAATGATCAAGGGAACAGAACGACACCATCCTGTGTCGCTTTCACAGATACCGAGCGTCTAATTGGTGATGCCGCCAAGAACCAGGATGCCATGAACCCAATCAACACTGTCTTCGGTGAGTAGTAAATGCTATGGAAAAATTAATATTGTTCTTTTATGTGGTATGTTCAAGTGGTAAAAATATAAGTACATCAAAAAGTTACCTACAAATTAGGATATACTGTTGCACTCTAAAAGCAAATACAAACTTCGGATGGGGTCATCTCTGATGTTTTGCTGCAAAACTGACTGTACGAGTATTTCGATCTATGTTCATTCAGAACTGAGAGTTGAATTTAAGATGCGTCATTTGCAATTATAACTTTTTCACAAAAACAGCATTTTCCTTTTGCGCATGAGGAATAGCCCTTTATTACCGGTACTAGAACATATAAAAATGTTTTGGTTATGCAGTCTCTAAAATGTTAACTAGAGCATAATTATGTTCCCAGAAAAGAGAACAGTCCTTGATGATGGATAACCTTGCATAGCTATGTCTTCCCTGACAACTAATCGACATAAACGAAGGAAAATGCACTAAAAAAACATGATGGTTACACTTAGAATATTATTTAGCGCCATCAATGGTCATACAAAATGCTTCCTTTATATAGTTTTCATTTTTGGGTTGTTTCAACAGATGCCAAGCGATTGATTGGTAGGCGATTTAGTGATACGTCTGTGCAGAGCGACATGAAGCTCTGGCCATTCAAGGTCATTTGTGGCGCCGATGACAAGCCCATGATTGCAATCAAATACAAAGGCAAAGAGAAGCAACTTGCGCCTGAGGAGGTCTCTTCCATGGTCCTTGTTAAGATGCGTGAGATTGCTGAAGCTTTCCTCGGATCAAAGATAAAGAATGCTGTTATTACTGTCCCTGCCTATTTCAGTGACTCTCAGCGTCAGGCCACAAAGGATGCTGGGGCTATTGCAGGCCTCAATGTGACACGCATTATCAACGAGCCTACCGCTGCTGCCATTGCTTATGGTTTTCTCCAAAAGGAATCTATTGCTGGTGCAAAGAATGTGCTTGTTTTCGATCTTGGTGGCGGTACTTTTGATGTATCTCTCCTCACTATTGAAGAGGGTACAATTGAAGTGAAGACCACTGCTGGTATTACTCACCTTGGAGGAGAGGACTTTGATAATAGAATGGTGAACCACTTTGTGAAGGAATTTAAGAGGAAGCACAAGAAGGACATTAGCAGAGATCCAAGAGCTCTAAGGAGGTTGAGGACTGCTTGTGAGAGGACTAAGAGGAACCTTTCAGCTACTGCGCAGACCACAATTTCAGTCGATTGCTTGTTTGAGGGTATTGATTTCCAGATGACCATTACGCGAGCCAGATTTGAGGAGCTTAACATGGATCTCTTTAGGGAGTGCATGGAACCGGTTGAAAATTGTTTGAGAGATGCTAAGATGGAAAAGAGCAGTGTCGATGATGTGGTCATTGTTGGTGGTTCTACTAGAATCCCCAAGGTGCAGCAAATGCTGCAAGATTTCTTCTCAGGAAAGGAGCTTTGCAATAACATTAACCAGGATGAGGCTGTTGCCTATGGTGCTGCCATTCAAGCTGCTATGTTAGATGGGAGGTTTCATGAGCTGTCGCTCTTGGATGTCACACCTCTCTCTCTTGGATTAGAGATCAGGGAAGATGATATGAGTGTTGTCATTCCAAGGAATACGAGAATTCCCACCAAGAAGGAGGAGGAGTTCGTTACAAATCGTGACAACCAGGATGCAGCGAATTTTCCTGTGTACCAAGGTGAAAGAGCGCGAACCAAAGACAACAACTTTTTGGGTAACTTTGAAATTACTGGCATTCCACTAGCTCCAAAAGGTTGTGTGAGCTTCAATGTCTGTTTTGAGATTGATGCAAATGGTATATTGAGGGTCTCTGCGGAGGAAAAGTCCACTGGTAAGAAGAACAAGATCACTATCAGCGATTTTGAAGGAAGATTGTCAAAAGAACAGATTAAAAAGATGATACAGGAGGCTGAGAAATACAAGGCCGAGGATGAGGAGCACAAAAAGAGGGCTGAAGCAAAGAATGCCTTGGAGAACTATGCATACAAAATGAGAGACACATTTGAGGATTCCAAGTTCCCCGAAGTTGACAAGAAAAAGATTCATGATTCCGTTGGCCAGGTGACAGAGTGGTTGGACAGGAACCAACTTGCAGAAGCTGACGAGTTTAAGGACAAGATGGAAGAGCTCGAGAGTATCTGTAGCCCTGTTATTGCAAACATGCAACAAGATGCTGGTGGTGCCCATTTCATTAACTAATCGTATTCAGCTTTGCATCCATCATATATGGTTATATACAGCTTTGCGTCCATTTTATACTAATCGATTTCATTATCTTCTGGTATAGGCCCGACTGTTGGTACCCATCCCAGCCATCCGGATCACAAACTTGAGTTGAAAACCTACAAGAAGCCATACACATGCGATGGTTGCAAGGAACAAGGGTTTGGATCAAGATATCGATGCGATGAATGTAGCTTTGAGCTCCACAAGGATTGCATGTTCAACACTCAACTCACCTCCCACGACTTTTATGAGGGATGCATCTTCAAATTCTTCAATCAACAACCTAATAAGTTCTTTAACAGCTGTGATGCATGTGGGAAGGCGGTAAATGGTTTTCTTTATCTTTGTGAAGCGGAGGGGAAGAGTTTGCATCCCTGTTGTCGCAACCTCAAGAACGCGATATGCGTTCAAGGAGGAAAAGGAAATGGAAAAGACAAGGAGGAATTCGAATCTCTGACGTTTCAGCTACATAAGCAGATGCTAGGCCAGTGCATATGGTGCGACAAAAACAACCTAGGTGGAAATTCTTCTGGCATTGGTGGTTGGTCTTACGTGTCTGAGTGTAAAGATTATCATTTCCATGTGTACTGCACAGCAGAAATGGTGCTTGAATGTTGTAAAACCAGAACACTAGGTGTGGATAAAGATAGTGGTGCTGAGAGCAAAGTCGCGAAGGTGTTCTTCGAGGCCATAGCGGGCCATCTTCTTGGAGATCAAACCACAGCAATTAGTTTGGTTCTTAACGATTGATGGTCCGATCAGATTGTTAAATCTCTCTGTCCTCAGCCAGTTATTATTAATAACAATATACTATCATGCGTCTCTTGTCAGTTATAAAACATAAATGACGATTAAGAAATGGTTATAGTTTTTCTTTAAATCCAGACTTCGCGGTTGAGTTTGAAACTCTTGAACAAATTATTTGCATGGCACGTCATCACAAATATAACTTTTTTATTTGACATGTCATCGCATTATGTATCTAACGTGAAATAGAATTGTAAACATTATAAGGTTCTTTAAAGGTCTCAAATATTATTTTGGATAGGTTATTATTTCTTGATAAGTTTATCACCATATTAATAACTCTTATATGATTGAAAAATTAATTCTAAACATTCTCATACTCTAACTGATAAATGAATTAATTTATTAGGACTTAATTCTAACTATTGTATTTTTAAAACCATTCTCTGATATGAATTTAAAAATTCATATATCTAAAAATCGAAAACAACATATTAGATTTAGAAGAGAAAAAAAAATAATGTTACATTTCTATAATCGATGTATAGATTATCAATATAATATATATTTTTTAGAATCATTTTCGTAAAATAAAAAATTGACTTTTTTTTTGGAGAAACCATGTGACCAACAAATAATTGTATCATTGTTACTAATTAAAATTATAATATTAAAAAAGCTTATTCATAAATCAGATAGTTGAAAATGATTTAAAATTATATATTAAACATGTCGGTTTATCCAAAGGTATGCATATGTTATTTTGGATCGGGTCGTTATTTCTTGATAAGTTAATCATCATATCAATAACTCTTATATAATTGAAAAACTAATTCTAAACATTCTCAAACTCTAACTAATAAATGAATTAACTTACTAGGACTTGATTTTAACTATTGTATCCTTAAAACCATTCACTGATATGAATATAAAAATTTATATATCCAAAAGATGGAATAATATATTAGATTTAGAAGGAAAACATAATGTTACATCATCATAATTGATTGATGCAAAGATTGATCGATATAATATATATCTTTTAGAATCCTTTTGGAAAAACAAAAAATTGACTTTATTTTTCGGGAGAGACTATACGACCAACAAATGATAGTAACTTTGTTACTAATTAAAATTTCAATGCTGAAAAAACTTATTCGTAAATCTGATAGTTGAAAAGAATATCTAAAGGTATGCAACTATTATTTTGGATGGGTCGTTATTTCTTGATAAGTTAATTACCATATCAATAACTCTTATATAAATCAAAAACTAATTCTAAACCTTCACAAACTCTAACTAATAAGTGAATTAACTAATTAGGACTTGATTTTAACTATTGTATCCTTAAAACCATTCTCTAATATGAATATAAAAATTTTTATATCTAAAAAATAAAGTTACATTACCATAATCGAAGTAAAGATTTATCAATATAATATATAACTTTTAGAATCCTTTTGCTAAAATAAAAAATTGACTTAACTTTTTGGGAGAGACTATGCGACCAACAAATGAATGTATCGTTGTTACTAAGCTAAATTACAATGTTGAAAAAGCTTATTCATAAATCTGAGAATTGAAAATGATTTAAAGCTATATACTAAGCATGACGGTTTATCTAAAGGTATGCAAATATTATTTTGAATGTGATTACTATTTTTAAGTTTATTTAATTTTAGAGGAACTATATGATGTTTATATTAGAAAGCCTTTTATAATTTAAAAACGAATTATAAAACTCTAAATATAGTAATTTTTTAGGATCTGATTTTGACTATCTTAATTATTCTTAAAACTAACTCTTTCATACGAAGATAAAAAAATCATCTATCTACAGAAATAAAACAACATGTGAGATTTAAAACAAAAAATAAAATTATGTTACAACTAATATAAGTTTATTATAATTCAATAAATGAGATGAGATTTAAAACAAATATTATTTTGGATGAGATTTAAAACAAATATAATTTTTTATGGGGTCATTATTTCTTGATAAGTTACTTACCATATTAATAACTCTTTTATAATTAAAAAACTAATTCTAAACCTTCTCAAACTCTAACTAAGAAATGAATTAACTTATTATGACTTAATTTTAACTATTGTATCTTTAAAACCACTCTCTGGTAGAGATGTCAAACGGAACGGGCGGCCCGCGGCCCAGCCTGACCCGGCCCTGTTATGAACAGTGTAGGCCCGAAATTTTAGGGCCTTGGACCTGGGCTTGGACCAGGCCAAGGTTTCAGAAAAAATGGTCCGGCCCTAAAAAAGCCTAGCCCCGAAACAGGCCCAAAATTGGCCTAAACTCGGCTATATTCCCCACTAATTCAAAAAAATTCCACTTTTACCCCCCCCAACAACTATATAACGGCTACTTTGGGGGGTATTTTGGTCCAAGTTAACTTTTTAAAATCTTTTAAGGTTTTTTACACTTTTACCCTCCCCAACAACTATAAACGGCTAGTTGTTAGAGGTATTTTGGTCTTTTGTGAACTTTGAACTATCTAAAAATTCACACCCTTCCTTTCTAATTTTTCACACAAATCTTCTTACTCTCTCTTATCTAAACATTCTACATTTCTACAAGCTTTGCTATTATTTTCCTCTCCAATTACTACTCTTGCTAATTACTACTCTTGTTTATTCATTAGTACTTTTGCTAATTACTACTCATGTTTACTAATTACTGCTCGTGTTAAATTCTAATTACTAACTATTCCTCTTATTCATTTGTTACTCTCTAATTATTTTGTTTACTAATTAGTAATTAGTGAATTCTTATTTATTAATTACTATTACAAAGTTATTTTTAATTACTAACTCCGGCCAATTTTGAATTACTAATTACTCTTATTCCCTAGTTACTCTTCAATTCTTTTTAATTGTTATTTCTAATTACTTATTACTGCTCTAGTTTTATTTTTTCAATCTAGTAAAAAAGTTTAGCGTCAAATATTTCTGGACTACTAAAGAAATTCAGGCGTGAATCATCATCACAAAAAACACCACCACCAGGTCAAGCACCACCACCAGCACAAACACCACCACCACGGCCATCACGAACACCAATCCAAGCACCACCACAACCATTCGTTCCTGGACGAATGAGCTATAAACTTTTATTGGCCCCATGTAGCAAAATCTGAAACATTTATTTAATGATGAAAGTGAGTTCAAGTATATCTTCCCCTTCCCCTTGTCTATATGTTTTGCCAAATTAAAATCCTAGTTGCAGCCATGATTTGAAAAGAGGCTCCGTCTGACAAATGACAATGGCTCGATGACTAGACAAAATGTTAGTGATCAGAAAAATAAAAAAAACATGATGTTAATATTGTAGATAATAATGTTTCGAGATTTTTAATATGAGTTAATGATTCCGACGATTGCAACCTCTTTGCAGTGGTCATGGTTTTACAATAAAGATAAGGATGTGTATAGAAAAGGAGGAAGTAGACAAACTAATGAGAGAGTCACCCATGTTTAACTGCTAGTGCCCCTCTTGTGTAACGGGAACTGTACTACAACGTCAGTGGGGAACCTCTTACACTAGTTTCATTTGGCGATTGAGGCTTTTGATGTTGCTCCAAGTTTCCAACCATTTAATTTATAAATTTGAATAACGAGTTAAGAATAGGGAAAAAAACCAAAAAACAATTTGGGCCTGGGCCGGCCCAAGCCCGACCCTAAAATATTGGGCGTAGGGCTTGGACTGGGCCCAAGTATACCAGTTTTTAGGTCCGGCCCGGCCTGGCCCGGTTTCATTGGAGGCCCGCTGGGCTTGGGCTGGGCCGGCCCATTGACATCTCTACTTTCTAGTATGAATATACAAATTCATATATCTAAAAAACGAAAAAAAAATTTAGATTTGGAAAAAAAAATGAGTAACATGAGCGGTGATTATTGTGCGAATTCAATAGCAAATGGTTGATTAACACTCGCAATATAATATTAGCCTAATATAATGATATTTGTTATCCTTTGCAAGCTCACTACAATTATGGGTATAACCCGACAAATTTTGATATTACGGTTATATTATGTTGTGATAAAATAAGCGTTAAAAATATCATTAAATACATATAGTAGATATAGAAATTATAACTTGGCGAAAAATAATAGTCATGAAAGATGTGAAAAATAATTTCAACACACCAAAACGAGGACAATATAATTCATCTTCAACAACTTGAATTTTCTCATTATATATATATACATATATATATGGGAGCTGATCCGTTGCTAGCGCTAGCAGCGCTAGCACCGTCCGCTATATAATGTAGCGGACGATGAATTATCGTCCGCTATATTATATAGCGGACGACAAAACAGCGCTAGCAACATGCTAGCTCTAGAAATGGATCACGACCATATATATATATATATATATATATATATATATATATATATATATATATATATATATATATATATATGTATGGGAGTTGATCCGTTACTAGCGCTAGCACCGTCCGCTATATAATGTAGCGGACGGTGAATTATCGTCCGCTATATTATATAGCGGACGACAAAACAGCGCTAGCAACGTGCTAGCGCTAGCAATGGATCACGACTCTATATATATATATATACATATATGTGTGTGTTAACCCTACGGTTATTTAACCTAGGATTATATTTGGTTTTGATGATAACTAACATTGATGTTTATGTTGTCTAATATGCATTGAGTTAATGAAGCATTAGGAACAATCTCATACTCATGCAAACGGACTATTAAACGAGCAACACGGTCAAACACTCTCAACGGAACGCATCAAAGAAGGAATTTGTCGATTGAATTTTACAACGCTTTATTTCCTTCTTTGTAAACTAGACGTAGTGAGATGATCGTTACGATGACTGTATACCTAGAACTTACCCATAGGTTTCCCTTGCATGCATAAAAGTTTTTCATTCTTTAAAAACTAGGAAACTGCATTTTCTGGATTGCAGTCGACTGCATTGGATTGCAGTCGACTGCAAGTTGGGCAGTGAGGTATTACAGTCGACTGCATTAGAATGCAGTCGACTGCAATACTTCCAGTAGCCTATTACAGTCGACTACATTGCATTGCAGTCGACTGCAAGTTGGAAATTTGAATTTCCAACGGCTACTTTGGGAATACAGTCGACTGCATTTACCTTTTGGCGCATTTAATGCTCCACCTAACTCCAAACGGTCATATTTATTCCCACCTCTATAAATACTCATCTTGGGCATAGTTTTGATTCATCAATTGCATTCAAAGCTCTCTTATCTTTCATATTCTCAAAGATCAAAACAATTGTTCAATCTCTCTTATTTTTCATTGATTTCTCATCCATTTCAAGAGAGCATTTATTGTGAGCTTACATTTGAAAGATATACACTTTCATAAGTCATCATACACTCATCTCTCTTGTTCTAGTGCTTAAACTTGTACTCATCTACTTCTTGAGAGTGAAATCTTGTACACATTTCTTCATCTAAAGTTTCTTCTATCAAAGCTTGGGGTTGTCAAGCTTTGGAGCTTTGGGTTTGTCAAAGCTTGTCCTTGATGTGGGCATAGCATCAAGAGATTGTAAGAGGTTCGATCTTGACCTGTAAGGAAGATCATACTAGTGGATTCTAGGGCCTTTCAAGGGACTTCCTTGAAGGGGTGGACGTAGGCTTGAGGGTATATCAAGCCGAACCATTTAATTTTCCTTGTCAAGTATCTCTAAACCCTTCTCTCTTTACATTATCGTTTTACATTTGTGTTGAGATTGGTTGTTTGCTTATTTTAGTTATTGATATTGAGGTTTGTTGTTCGTTAATTTTTTAAGTAGTCTTAAAACCCTATTCACCCCCCTCCCCCCCTCTAGGGTTATTTTATTAGTTTCAATATATATATATATATATATATATATATATATATATCTATAGATATATATATATATTATGTGGTCGTTCTGTTAAAATTTATTTTTGCAAAAAGTGATAATTTATTTGAAAGTGATAAGGTGTATACAGTCCTGTTAAATTTGAAATGCAACTTTATTCTTTTAAACTTTCTACTTAATCATTATAATAACTTGTATCCTTAAAATCCCTCTGAAGTTAAGGAACTAAATTCATATATAGCATTTGCAATTCAAAAGGGGTACGTGATAGTGTTACCATTTTTAGTTACAACTACAATCGTAGTCGTTAATTAACTTTATATGGCGTTGGCATGATTATTTTATTACTCTAGGTGTCAAGCCAATATTCATTTAAAATACTACTTGATAACTGATAACAAAAGCTGAAAGAAAACAAGTAACTAGCGGCTTCACTGTATCGCTATCTATTCTTTGTCTTTCAACTTACAACATAAAGAAATTGCAGGTAAACACACATGTACATGCAAATATCTCATAATAATTGCATGCATCCTATACAAATAAACAATGTTGTTTAATAATCGAAAGTTCGGAGTAATGCAGGTGAATTAATTTTTTGATATTTTTCTTAAGTTAGTCGTGACTAATTTAGGTACAAAATTTATTTTTTATAGTCAAATAAAAATATTTTTTATATTGTTAATGTCTTTTTTATCTCACGATATGTGGTACGCAATAATACACTTTTTAAAACTTCATGCTATATTATAAACCGACCCGAGCTTGACTCGCGTTACAGGGCTAGTATTAATGGTTTTGTTACTTTGGTGTCCTCCGAAAATTTATAAATTTCAAGAACTTTTTGACGCCATTGCTCTTTTTCAATATACACGAAATTATTCATACCACTTAACAATCAAGAAAATCTAACACTTGAATTTAATTTCACTTCTATTGCTATAGATCTATAGTAATACGTCTATTCCTTTTAAGATTAATTTATGAATTTTAATTTAATCGTAAAGTGCAAGTACAAAAAATAGAATGCAAATTTTATTTTTCAAAACAAATTTGTAAGTTTCATCTTTATTAGTTTTGAACCAAACATGTTAAGATAATTTTAAAACCTTGGTGCCCACCTTATACAAAATTTCTGGCTCCGCCACTGGTGGACTCTCTGTCATTAAAGTAATTTATCTCACATGCGACACGAGATGCAAAACACTATGTCATTTAACCGGCAAAGCCCTAATGGGGCCACGGTGTCTGAACACCACCCTTATTACAATGTTAAAAATAGAGTTGCACTTTCGTATGCTTTATTACTTGGGATAATATCATTTTACTCCCCTGAACTATTCTCATTTTTTTATTTTGGTCCCTGTACTTTAAAACTCGTTAAATCAGTCCCTGTACTTTACCCCGTCATCAAATCGGTCCCTCCGTTGGGATTTCCCCGTCAAAAAGGACCACGTGACAGGCTCGAGGCATGTTTTGAGGGGTAGTTCTGGTATTTCCACCTGCGCCCTCACCCAACCCACCCCACCCAGCGCGCCCCTTACCCAAGCCCCACCAGCAACTGTAATACACAGAGACCAAATCTGTCAGTTGAAATACACATCGGGCCTACACTAGATTGGCATCACCACTGCCGAACCACCACCATGTCGTTGCTGCCGTCAATGGACAATCACCACCGACGCCGGTCTCATCACGGTCTCGTCGGAGCCAACATCGCCCACCAGCAATCGATCGCGCGGAACCAACATCGTCCACCTAAAACCACCACCAGATTGGCCTCACCACCGATCGATCACCAATCACCACCATCATCAACCCATGCCCAAAGCCCACCCACCACTGTTAACCCTCTTTCTTCAACATTGACAACCAGGAACACTCACTACTGCTAACCCTATTTTTGGGTCAAAGGACTTGGAGCACCGTGGATTCGACCGAGTTTCATTTCTTGCTCTTTTTACCGACCCACGTGTTGGGTTAAAGGACTTGGAGTAGGCTGAGGCAGACGTACCTGGTTTTCGTACAAATTTGGGTTAAGGCGAAACCCGAATGAGCGGTGATGGACCAGCAGGAGCTGGGCCAGGTAGTCGGGCAGGAAAGCGAGGTCGAAGAAGAAGAGCCCATTTTTGTACGGCGTGCCAGGTGGGCCGACGATTGCAGCCAGAGGGGGTCGATGCACTGCTCGTACACGCGCACGTAGATCGTGCCCGCTCTTTCCGGCAGTTGCGGCGTTGGTGCGGTACCCAAAGGGAGAGGGAGAGAAACAAGGAGAGAGAGAGAGAGAGAGAGAGGGGAATAATTGGTGGGACTCAGTCCATTTCCGAAAATACCTCTCAAAAAATGACCCGTGCCTGTCACGTGGTCTTTTTTGACGGGAAATCCCAACGGAGGGACCGATTTGATGACGGGGTAAAGTACAGGGACTGATTTAACGAGTTTTAAAGTACAGGGACCAAAATAAAAAAAACGGGAATAGTTCAGGAGACTAAAATGATATTATCCCTTATTACTTCAAAGGCTGTTTTTTCAGTCACGTACTTTTTCTTATTGCGAGGGTTTAAACTGCGCCCGCGAGCATCAACAGTGACGTATAAATCATTTCATAAGCAAGGAATAAAATTCACAGCACCCTGCGACTTGAAATCACATCTAGGGTTCTGGTGCAGCATCCTGCCGATTCGGCATTGCCTATTGTCTCATGATATTCGGTCACACAATGACCTCGATCAGTGAATCAGAGCACATCGTCAGCCTCTGCTAATAAGCATCACTAATATGCTAGTACCACTGCAAGCACAAGCTTATGCAACTAGCAAACTGAATCTAATTGCTTCTCCGTATATCGATTATTGATCACTCAGTGATATCCTGCTCAGACGGACTTTGTGTCCTTTATCTTAACTGACTATCAGTGACATCTTGCTCAGACGACCTCCGCGTCCTCTAGCTTTATATGCTCGTCCAGTCGAGCAAGCGGATTACGGTTTTCTATATTGCTCCCATAGGTCTTCTTGCGACCGGGCCTTACATATAGGCTGAAGAGCCGTATTTATATCCGCGCCTTCTCAAAGGCAGGGGGCTCTATATCTTATGGTATCAACAATATTACAGGCTTAAATTCCTTGTGCCTTTTGATACAAGGGGGCTTCATCACGACAGTCATAATGCAAGCTCAGTGTCTCGTGCCTTTTTATTTGGCACCGCGGCAACAAGTACAAGAAATCTAAGTTCCATTGAACCCTCAAGGGTATTTTCATGAACTTTGTGCTTTGTCAGCCCTCAAGAGCGCATATAAGAACTCTGAGTTCTACCAAGCCCCCAAGGGCATTTACATGAGCTCTATGCTCCATCCACCATGTACGAGAACTCTAAGTTCCGTCAACCCCCAAGGGTATTTACACGAGCTCCGTGCTCCGTTAGCCCTCAAGGGTGCGTACGAGAATCTATGTTCCATCAAACCCCTGAAGGTATTTATATGAGCTCTATGCTCCATCAGCCCTTAGGGGCACTTATCAGAACTCTACGTTCCACAAGCCCCCTAGGGCAATCCTTTGAGGGATGAACACCCCCAAGGGTGACAGGATAGAGCTCGAGTTCTATCCGAACGGTTTAGCAACAGTTCTAACCCATGAAACGGCAAAGCACCATTTGGGACTTCATCCCCCCACCATTCTTTGTCAATTCAAAACGTAGCCAAGTATGACTGCAAGACTTCTTTGCCAGCTCTTAGCTGATGATAAGAGTTCGCGTCAAAGTAAAACGCAAGCATGATGTGGTCAGCTCAAGTTAAAGAACAAACACTTGCACAAAATGCCTCCAAATGAGAGGTGAAAACTACATCGTCGAGTGAAACCCCTCGAGGGGACATTCAAACACTTAGGAAAATATGTACAAGCACATGCAATGACTTGCATGCACAAATTTGTGTCCTCTCCCTATAGAGGCTACCATGGGGCACAGCCTCCAAAGGATCTCGAGATCCCATGATTCGTCTTCCCAACAACGATTCCGAAGAGCCTGCTTAGGCAATATTCTAAGACCTAGCTCTCAAGAGCTAGAGTTCTAGCACCCTATTTGGGTACAGTTCCATGGCTTAAGCTCCCAAGACCTTAGGTCCGAGCACATGGAGCAGAGAAATATTATTTACCTCTACAAGCGGATGGAGAATCCTTTACAAACCTGATGCGTGTCAAACATTTTGGTATAACTTCCTCAGCCAAACATTTTGGCTAAGGAAGTGTGGGGTTTATGATATAACTCAAATATAATTTCCAATAATTTGGGGACACTCGGCGATCCTAGTCAAACTGGAAGATTGATAATTATCTTATTAGGATTCTAAAAGAGTTCTCAAAGATTGTGACGTGATTCTTAAGGATAACACTTCTGGTCCACGGCCCAGTCCTACTAGGGGTCTTCTACCTCCAGCTATATTAAAAGGGCTACCCCGAGGTATGTAGACAATGACACTTATAGACACACAATCTTTCATGTTTTTTTCAGATATATTACCATGTAACTGCGCTCTGACTTAAGTATCGGAGAGTTCTCCGCCGGGAACCCCACCTAGCGCTCACTCGTTTTCTATCTTGCAGTTCATCGGTCCAAGCTGGGGTTCTGAAGCATATGCAGAACATATTTTTAGCAACAACAGCTTTAGTTGGCCGGTACTTGCCTATCTAATCCATTGTTTTGATTTATCTGTAAAACTTGGAGCGTGGAATATTTGCCATAGCAATAGAAGTACTTGAATTAATGGGCATTTGGTGATGATAAAAATGACAATCGCATTGGCTTCTTGTTGTTTGCTACAAGGAAAAGATCAAAAAGAAAATTTTGAACTAGTGAGCTTGAGCGACAAGAATTGTCTGCCATCATAATCTTATTCTAATTGCAGTGATGTTTTAGCCACCGAATGCTTAGTCTCTACTGCTGATAAAGCTTCTTAAGGCCAAATAACCTTCAGTCTGGGGACAATATCAGTTGGCTAGTAATGGAACGCCACGTCACCCGTATAGGTGGTGTTAGACTGCCATTAACATTTTGCCAACTCAGTAAAGTGATCACGCAAGACAACAATAGCAAATATTAATTGAAGGTAACCATGGTTAGTGAAAAATTAGAATTCAAATTTTTGCCAAAATTTAGAAATCCCCCTCAGCAATTTTCTGCTAGTAATATATTGCGGGTGACGTGACGTTAGATAACTATCGAATATTTTGTCCTTGTTATTGGCCTAACTTCCTTTCACTTTAATTTCCTCCCCCCCCCGCACCCCACCCCCAGCTCTGCCTGTCCGTACACACAAACACACTCACTCACCTTCTCCTCAAACAGCACAAAAGAAAGTACTTAAGTAGCAACGCCTGATGGCCGGCTAAAAGGATCCTCTTCACTCGGTTGTCTACATCACCGCGTAAACCTTCCTTGCGTGGCATATCTTTGGCGATGTCCTTAGGTTTTGATGCCATAGCAAGTGCCAAGAGAATTCCTTCGTCTTGCATGTGTTAATACACCCTTGCATCTATAAGTATGTATCAGTCTAGCTGATTGTCTTATTGGTCTACTCAGCTTGGTGAATGCATCTCTTATTTGATCAGAGAACAACTTTGAGCTCCCCTCGATTGATCTACAGTAAGTTTTCTCACACAGCCCTATGTTCATAAGTTGGTATATACTCATGGATGCCAATAGAATTCCATAGTAGAGGGAGAAAAAGTATACATTAGTAACTTAATTGAATTCCAAAGTTTCAAAAATTCAAGCAAGAAAATGTTTGAGTTTCAGCTACACCAAGATACAACAATCTACATATATATATAGTACTCAATCATTTCCAGTTTTGTTTAGCAATAGTCCATAGTAGGTCCTATATAACACTACATCTCTCTTGGCAATAGGCCACTTGAAATTTTGTTAGTTTAGCATTTGCAGACCACGATGATCTGTGAATTATTTCAATTGCAATACGAGAGAATTCAATATAAGCCCAAATATCGGCCATGTATCGTCAGGCATTTTTTTGGTGGCCAGCCTTGACGGTCTCCTTCACTACCTTGTAGTGTTCTCTTGTTTCGCCAGTTGGTCAGACAATGCCCACTGACCACATCTTCGCACGATAAGCTACGGATCTAATCAGAGAGATGCAATAGACAAAGAAAATAAAAATCTCAGGCCCAATCACCCTCACAAAACGTACAAGATGTAACAATAAAAACCTCATTGTTACACAAACTGTGGGTCGGTTTGGAGAACAAACACACAAATATTCGCCCATAAAAGCTGTAGGAACATTGCCAGTATGTCCAACTGTGAGGTAGCCTAATCCTACATGCAGAAACCGTCTAGAGCGTGCACGCATGAGTGTGGCGTATGTCACGTGTTGGCGTAATTCTACATATATCACACTCAAGCCACATGGTGTATATATGCATATGTATCTCGGTGTCAGTAGTTAGGGAATTAGCAGACATATAGTTATTAGTAATCAACCATCTCTATTTCTCTTTCCCTGTTTCATGTCTTATTCGCAATTGCATCATGTATCGCAGCCTTCATTTCTACTGGTGCTCTAATTGGTATGCTCTCAGTGCGTATATAGAGTTGCTTAAAACTGTTTTCCAGGAAATTAACTTAATCCCTGGTTTTCTCTGTAGTGTCTTCTATGTCACTGACATTTCAATTCAGTAATTAACGAGGTAAATTAGGGTGCTAGCTCTGATACTTACGGATGCAACTTGAAATGTGTCTCTTGATGTGTTCATTACTAGATTGTGAGGTAACCAAGATTTATCATATTGGGATCCCTAATTACTGCAAAAAAATGGAATTTCATGATCACTCCAAAGTTTTCAATCCTCCCAGAGGCAGGGTGGTTTGTCTATGGATGTAAAGCATGCCTAACTGCCAATAGCAACAACAGAATTTGAAAGAAGAGAGCAGCTAAGATATTTCATTAGTGCCTTGGTTCTCTGAAGTTGTATCTATTTCCAACTGTGCCTGGGATTTTGTTTGCTCACAACAAGAGAGATCTTATTTGAGGTTGAGCTTAACTCTCGAGTTCAAGACTTTAAATTTCTTCATAAGCTTAAATACTCGTTTATAACAGTTTGTTTGCAAATGTTATTGTCCTTTGACGTAGAAATGCACCAAGAGGCATCTTACTCTGACATGACATTATCTAATTTAGCAACTCCATTGGTTTCATCAACACCATGTCATAATTTACTTGTTGTCTTTAGCGTATGGCCTCTCTACCACCATGGTTTTCATTCCATTGTTATTGCCCGATGTAGGTCATCCATTGTAAATGCAGTCCAGTAGCCAGCTTTCTTTGCTCAAAATTGTTAGTTTAATACTCCTTGTAGGCCACGATACTGTCCAGAGAGTTCACGACAGTGGTCTCTTTTGTATTGGTTAACAGAGATTTCACATAATATCTTTATGAAGTCATGGACAACATCAAAGGAAAGGGTCCATGTTAAAGTTTTATTAGAGGTAAACTAGCGAAGGTCTCAGAAGTCCTAATCATCCACTCTCATCTCAACAGTAGGCTAAAATTAGTTTTCCAGAAGATGTGAAAGTTTCTTTGGAAGCGAAGTAAGTGTTTTTATATACTACTTTCAGAAACCTTAGAAAAACTTCTAATGCCATTATCTGGAGACTTCAAGTTCATTTTCTTTGATTCTCTCTAAGGTTTAGGATCTCTGTGTATGCAGTTCGAGAATGTCGAGAAATGGTGAAAGTCCAGCAATTGGAATTGATCTTGGGACAACCTATTCGTGTGTCGGGGTGTGGCTACACAACCGTGTCGAGATCATCCCCAACGATCAAGGGAACAGAACAACACCATCCTACGTTGCTTTCACGGATACTGAGCGTCTCATTGGTGATGCTGCCAAGAACCAGGATGCCATGAACCCTTTGAACACCGTCTTTGGTGAGAGTACTCTATTGTTCTTGTTAATCTAGAAGTGGTGAACAAGTATAAATTAAAGCATTTAATTGCAGAAATATATGCTGCATTGAAAACAAACCTTTCGGAACTCGGAAGACAAACTTTTACCTTAGAGTACATGAAGTTTTATGGTCACTTTTTGATGTTTCCATAAGGTTCTCGACTGGGAAGTACATTCTGTGTGCATTTAGTTTCAAACTTCACTTAACGGTCTTTATTTACAGATTAAAATTTTCATTCCCACGAGAGATTCACTTGGATAGCTGTTAATATATACTCAAGAAGAATAGTTCCTATTAATACTTAACATGTATCCAGAGAAGTTTTTATTCATTAATCCGGACTGACCTGTGTATAGGTGAAAAGCTGACTTATGTATTTGTCTTAATGACAGATGCAAAGCGATTAATTGGGAGGAAATTCAGTGATGCATCTGTGCAGGGTGACATGAAGCTCTGGCCATTCAAGGTCATTGCAAGTGCTGATGACAAGCCCATGGTTGCTGTCAAATACAAAGGCCTGATAAAGCAACTTGCACCTGAGGAGGTCTCTTCCATGATCCTTGCTAAGATGCGTGAGGTTGCTGAAGTTTTTCTTGGAACAAATATAAAAAATGCTGTTATCACTGTCCCTGCCTATTTCAATGACTCTCAGCGCCAGGCTACGAAAGATGCTGGAGCTATTGCACGTCTCAATGTAACGCGCATTATAAATGAGCCTACTGCTGCTGCCATTGCTTATGGTTTTCTCATAAAGGAAAGTATTGTTGGTGTAAAAAATGTTCTTGTTTTTGACCTTGGTGGCGGTACATTTGATGTATCTCTCCTCACTATTCAAGAGGGTAACATTGAAGTGAAGGCCACTGCTGGTATCACTCACCTTGGAGGAGAGGACTTCGATAATAGGATGGTTGACCATTTTGTGAAGGAATTTAAGAGGAAGCATAGGAAGGATATTAGTGGGGACCCGAGAGCTCTTAGGAGGTTGAAGACTGCTTGCGAAAGGACTAAAAGGAACCTGTCAACCACTGCGCAGACCAACATTTCAATCGATTGCTTGTTTGAGGGTATTGATTTCCACATGACCCTTACTCGTGCCAGGTTCGAGGAGCTTAACATGGATCTCTTTAGGGAGTGCATGGAGCCGGTTGAAAAATGTTTGAAAGATGCCAAGATGGACAAGAGCAGTGTCGACGATGTGGTACTTGTTGGTGGTTCCATTAGAATTCCCAAGGTGCAACAACTTTTGCAAGATTTCTTCAATGGTAAGGAGCTGTGCAAGAGCATTCACCCAGATGAGGCCGTTGCCTATGGTGCTGCTATTCAAGCTGCTATGTTAGATGGTAGGTTTAATGAGCTATCGCTATTGGATGTCACACCTCTGTCTCTTGGAGTGGAGATAAATGTTGATGAAATGAGTGTTGTGATTCCAAGGAACACCACAACTCCCACCAAGATGGATAAGGGGTTCACTACAAGGTTTGACAACCAGGTGGTTGTGACTTTTCAAGTGTACCAGGGAGAGAGGCCAAGAAGTAAAGACAATAACTTGTTAGGAAAATTTGAACTTGCTGGTATAGCACCAGCCCCTAGAGGTGTTCCAAAGTTCAATGTCTGCTTTGACATTGATGCCAATGGTATCTTAAATGTGTCTGCGGAGGACAAGTCCAGTGGTCAGAAGAACAGGATCACTATAACTGATGTTGATGGAAGATTGTCCAAGGACGAAATTAGGAAGATGATAGAGGAGGCTGAGAAGTACAAGGCCGAGGATGAGGAGCATAAAAAGAAGGTTGAGTCAAAGAATGCCTTAGAGAAATATGCATACAAAATGAGAGACACATTTGAGGAATCCAAGCTCCCTAAGGCTGAAGTCAAGAAGATTCACGCCGCAATTGACCAGACCATCAAGTGGTTAGATATGAATCAGCTAGCAGAGGTGGAAGAGTTTAAGGACAAGATGGAAGAACTCGAGAGTATCTGTTGCCCCCTCATTGCCGATACGTATCAGGATGCTGGTATAGTACTCATCTCATTGTGCTTGAGCTGGCTTCACACCTTTTTTCCCGTAATGCACACTCCAAACATGATGATCAAGAACAGTTTTGTCATTAAAGCATCATAGTAACATTGGATTGTCGATTTAGTTAAAAAGTTGGCGAGGATTTAGCTCCTCTCGATATTATTCCTCTTTATATATAGGTGACATTAATTTATAACTAACGCTGCTCCATACCTCTCTTGGTCATAGGCCCGACATCCGGTACTCATCCTAGCCATCCAGAGCACAAACTCGAACTAAAAAACTACAAGAAGCCTTACACATGTGATGGATGCAAGGAGCAAGGGTTTGGATCAAGATACCGATGTGACGAATGTAATTATGAGCTCCACAAGGACTGCATGTTGAATACTCAAGTAACTTCCCACGAGTTTTACAAGGGAGCCATCTTCAGATTCTTCAACCAACTATCTAAGAAAGTCTGCAAGAGCTGTGACGCATGTGGGAAGGCAATAAATGGTTTTGTTTATCACTGTGAAGAGGAGGGAAAAAATTTGCACCCTTGTTGCCGGAGCCTCAAGAACACGGTAAGCATTGAAGGCGCAAATGAAAATGGAAAAGATAAAGAGGAATTCACTTCTGTGACATTTAAGCTACATAAACAGGTGCTAGGTAAGTGCATATGGTGTGACAAGAAAAGCCTAGGGGGGAGTTCTTCAGGCATTAACGGCTGGTCTTACGTGTCCGATTGCAAGGATTACCATTTTCATGTGTACTGCACTGCAGAAATGTTGCTTGAAGGTTGGAAAAGCGGCACATTTGAGAACTTGGAGTTCCTCCCTCAGCCTAGTGGAAGTAAATTTGGTGGGATTGGGGGCAAGTGTTCTAAAATTGGAAAGATTTTCTTTAAGGCTATTGCGGGCTATCTTCTCGGGGATCCTATCACCCCAATTATTGGGGTGATCAGTTTGGTTCTTAACAATTGATGGGTATATTTTCTATGCAGGATTAATTTGCTTGTGGTTGTGATTGGGGGCAAGTGTTCTAAGATCGGAAATATTAAGTTGCTTGTGATTGTTTTCAACGATTCCATTAACATGACAATTGCTGCTGGTCTTTGTTCTCCATGCTTCCTCAAATAATCTGCTGGACTTTTCAAATTCAGGGATGCAATCTGCTGAAGATGTTTGCGCTTTTTTCCTTGCATTTTTTCTTGATCTGTTTTTTGGTTTTGGTTACCACCAGGAACCCTAATTAATCGGTGTCTCTTACTGTGAAAGCTTAGAAACCTGAACAGAAACTCCCCTAGCAACATATGCGTATATATACATTTAAACAGAATTTTTGAAGTTCAATCGGTAAAACTTCTTGACACAGTACTTAGAAACTTGAATGGAGTCTCCCTATTTGTGGTCATTTTACATGTTAATGTACCTAAAAGTTTTAAAGATGATAAAAAGAAATATATTATTTTAATTATTTAAAATGCTAAACTTATGCAAAAAATAAAAATAAATAAAGTCAACGCATAAAATCAACACAAACAATGGTTTTTATTCTCACTCTTTGGGATTTTCAAAGTCTCGATACTTTCAAAGCTTTGAAGGCACATATGCGGACAAGAGAATACCGTCTCCTCCTCAGTGACCTCACCGCCTACCGGCCTTACCTCAGTCCTCACGTTGGCACGCCCTCAATTGCCAACGTCACTGCCTCCACTAATCGGTCCACCTCCGGCAGGTCACGGGATCATGAGTCACGGCACCCAAAGCCCAAAGGTTACGTCTTCACATGCTCAGGCATGGCCATTGGGGCGATTCACAGGCTCACTGGCAACGGCACTCATGGACAACAGTCGACAGGTCAATTTCTCGACGACGGCACTAATGGTCACGACAGTCGGTGAAAGCATGGTAAAAATCAATAATTAATTTTTAAATTTTCTACTTTTCGGAACCCTTTCTTTTTTGTATCAATTTAGAATGGGACAATTGAGTTTTGGAACTTATAATTTGTAACTAAGAATTAATAGAATTTGACGATTCCTGTTAATGAGATTGTTAATTTCAAATTGAAATTTTGGTACCTAACTGAAAAAAAAAAATTGGCTCCGCCACTTCCTGGGCGCGTCCGTCCGGCCCAACCTTTTTATAAAAGATATTTCTTAAAAATCTTGTGAATAGTACATATTTTTTGTAAATAGTTTTTGGATAGACGCACCAAAAATAGAGAAATGTTTTAATCTTCCGTCAAACAAAACGTCCGATGGGAAGAGAATTTCACTCGTCTTCTCAAAACTCAAAAGATAAACGCGCAAGCTTCAAGAAGCAATCAGCGTCCCTCTCTCTCTCTATTCGCTGACACACAATCGATCGGCCATGAAGACCAAACAATCAGCCTCTCTTACCTGAATATTCAGTTACAGGTACTTATTTCTCCGTCTCTGTCTCTGTCTCTCTCCCTCACTCGCTCTATCTCTCACTCTCTCTTCTGAAGAGCTAATCTCTTGTGTGCTTGTGGAATAAAAAGATTAGCATGGAAGGACTTCGATTCTGAAAAGATTCGAGCCCTTTGCTGGAGAAGAAAATAAATTTCTTTAATTAGTGGATAGTTTCTAAAGAGCGCCCTGTCAAACGATTGGATTAGATTTTTCTTGTAAACAGAGGTTTAAGCACGATTAGTTGGATATCTTTGGTCTGTTCTTTTACCTCCATCTTTGGTTTGTACTGGGAGGTCTACTAATTCTAAAGAAAGAAGCAAGTTCAACTTTTTGTGGCATTTTTTCTGTCCAATTTGATTGATAATGTGGATCATTGTATCGTTGGGCAGTAGAGAAACCATTGAAAAAGAGTACGTCAGTTTAGCAATTGCAGCCTTTTAGTGATACAATGCAGTGGGAAGTCACAAAACCTTCTTACAATTAGCATATTTTTGCAATTACATGTTTCACTTCTACGAACGGTACTGTCAATATAGAACTTCAGTCTTAACGTGATATTGAATTCTGTTGCCACGCAAGTCAAGCTTAATTGACAAACAAAGATCAATTCATCGAAGAGTTTTGAAACTCAATACACAATCTTGGATTGTTGAAAACTATCACAAGCAAATGAATCAGCTGTATGGATAATATACTCAAAGCATACTAAACCATCAATTGTTAAGGACCAAACTGATCACACCAATAATTGAGGTGATAGGATCCCCCAGAAGATAGCCCGCGACCACCCTAAAGAAGATTTTTCCAATTTTAGAATACTTGCTCCCAACCCCACCAAATGAATAAACTTTGGCTGCTACCCCGGTTGTAGGAATCTTCCTTCAACCCCACATACAGTGACAATTAATAGTCACTAAATGTTTCTAGTGGCTTTTCTGTTAACACTTTCAGCGACAACTTTTAACGGCACTTTTTAAGCGTCACTAAATAAAAGCCACTAGAAAGATTTGACAACCATTAATTGTCGCTACATGGGAGGTAATAAGAATATTCCTTCAACCCTGATAGCAGCCAAAATTTTTCCCCACCAAATTTACTTCCACTAGGCTGAGGGAGGAACTCCAAGTTCTCCAACATGCCGCTTTTCCAACCTTCAAGCACCATTTCTGCAGTACAGTTCACATGATAATGGTAATCCTTGCACTCAGACACGTATGACCAGCCGTTAATGCCTGAAGAACTTCCCCATAGGGTTTTCTTGTGGCACCATATGCACTTGCCCAGCACCTTTTTATATAGCTTAAATGTCACAGAAGTGAAGTCCTCTTTATCTTTTCCATTTTCATTTCCGCCTTCAATGCTTATCGTGTTCTTGAGGCTCCGACAACAGGGGTGCAAATTCTTTCCCTTCTCTCCACAGTGATAAACAAAACCATTTATTACCTTTCCACATGCGTCACAGCTCTTGCAGACATCCTTAGGTAGTTGGTTGAAGAATCTGAAGATGGCTCCCTTGTAAAACTCGTGGGAAGTTATTTGAGTATTCAACATGCAGTCCTTGTGGAGCTCATAATTACATTCGTCACATCGGTATCTTGATCCAAACCCTTGCTCCTTGCATCCATCACATGTGTATGGCTTCTTGTAGTTTTTCAGTTCGAGTTTGTGCTTTGGATGGCTAGGATGAAAACCGGATGTCGGGCCTATAACCAAGAGAGGTATGGAGCAGTGTTAGTTATAAAGTAGTCTCACCTGTAACAAAGGCATAATAATGAAAGGAGCTAAATCCATGCCATTTTTTACTAAATCGACAATCCAATCGTCACTGTGATGCTTTAATGAAAACATTATTGTTTATCATCATGTTTGGAGTGTGGATTAAGAAAAACTGGTGTGAAGCAGCCTCAAGCACAGTGAAATGAGTACTCTACCAGCATCCCGATACATATCGGCAATGAGGGGACCACAGGTACTCTCAAGCTCTTCCATCTTGTCCATAAACTCTTCCACATCTGCCAGCTGATTCCTATCTAACCACTCGATGGTCTGATCAATTGCAGCGTGAATCTTCTTGACTTCAGCCTTAGGGAGCTTGGAATCCTCAAATGCGTCTCTCATTTTGTATGCATAGTTCTCTAACGCATTCTTTGACTCAACCTTCTTTTTATGCTCCTCATCCTCGGCCTTGTACTTCTCAGCCTCCTCTATCATCTTCCTAATTTCTTCTTTGGACAATCTTCCATCAACATTAGTTATAGTAATCTTGTTCTTCTGACCACTGGACTTGTCCTCCGCAGACACATTTAAGATACCATCGGCATCAATGTCAAAGCAAACATTCAACTTTGGAACATGTCTAGGTGCTGGTGCTATACCAGCAAGTTCAAATTTTCCTAATAAGGCTAGGTTTGAAAAAAAAAATTTCCTCTTTTTTTTTCAGTTTTTAAAAACTGAAAAAAAAAGGAGCGTTTGGTAACCATTTTTTTTTCAGTTTAAAAACCAGTTTTTAAACTCAAGAGTAAAAAATAGTAAAAAAAAAACTCCAGAAACTGGTTTTTTTTTTCACTTTTGGTTTTTTTTTCTTAGACCACCACTACCACCCTCCCACCGCCGGCAGCCACCTCAGGCGACCACCGCCGGCAGCCACCTCCGGCCGCCGGCGACCACCGCCGGCGACTGCCGGCAGCCACCTCCGGCCGCCGGCCACCACCGCCGGCGACTGCTGGCAGCCACCTCCGGCCGCCGGCCACCACCACCACCACCGCTGCACCCCACCACCGCCACCGCAAACCATAAAAAAAAAAAAGTCAAAATAAAAAGGGTTACCAAACACAAAAAAAAAAAAAAACCTAAAAAAAAAGGGGTTATCAAACACCCACTTGTTTTTATAAAAAAAAAAATTAAGCTGCTCTTTAAAAAACTGCTCTTTAAAAACTGAAAACCAAAAAAAAAAATTTGTCAAACGAACCCTAAGTTATTGTCTTTACATCGCGGTCTCTCTCCCTGGTACACTTGAAAAGTCACAACCACCTGGTTGTCAAACCTTGTAGTGAACCCCTTATCCATCTTGGTGGGAATTGTGGTGTTCCTTGGAATCACAACACTCATTTCATCAACATTTATCTCCACTCCAAGAGACAGAGGTGCGACATCCAAGAGAGATAGCTCATTAAACCTACCATCTAACATAGCAGCTTGAATAGCAGCACCATACGCAACGGCCTCATCTGGGTTAATGTTCTTGTACAGCTCCTTACCATTGAAGAAATCTTGCAAAAGTTGTTGCACCTTGGGAATTCTAATGGAACCACCAACAAGGACCACATCGTCGACACTACTCTTGTCCATCTTGGCATCTTTCAAACATTTTTCAACCGGCTCCATGCACTCCCTAAAGAGATCCATGTTAAGCTCCTCAAACCTGGCACGAGTAATGGTCATGTGGAAATCAATACCCTCAAACAAGCAATCGATTGAAACGTTGGTCTGCGCAGTGGTTGACAGGTTCCTTTTAGTCTTCTCGCAGGCGGTCTTCAACCTCCTAAGAGCTCTCGGGTCCCCACTAATATCCTTCCTATGCTTTCTCTTAAATTCCTTCACAAAATGGTCAACCATCCTATTATCGAAGTCCTCACCTCCAAGGTGAGTGATACCAGCAGTGGCCTTCACTTCAATGTTACCCTCTTGAATAGTGAGGAGAGATACATCGAAAGTACCGCCACCAAGGTCAAAAACAAGTACCTTTTTTACACCAATAATACTTTCCTTTCTGAGAAAACCGTAAGCAATGGCAGCAGCAGTGGGCTCATTGATGATGCGCGTCACATTGAGACCTGCAATAGCTCCAGCATCTTTTGTAGCCTGACGCTGAGAGTCATTGAAATAGGCAGGGACAGTGACAACGGCGTTCTCTATTTTTGTTCCAAGAAAAACTTCAGCAACCTCACGCATCTTAGCAAGGACCATGGAAGAGACCTCCTCAGGCGCAAGTTGCTTTAACAGGCCTTTGTATTTGACGGCAACCATGGGCTTGTCGTCAGCACCTGCAATGACCTTGAATGGCCAGAGCTTCATGTCACCCTGCACAGATGCATCACTCAATTTCCTCCCGATTAATCGCCTTGCATCTGTCATCAAGACAAATACAGAAGTCAAAACCACATAAGGGTGGCGTCGTACATAGCAATCATACAGACTACACTTCAGCAGGTATGTTAATAATTCTTAATTCCTCGTCTGATACACGCTCTACATTAGTAGCCTTTTATATATTGGTTTGGCACATAAGTTATCCAGATCCAAAGTTGTAATTTGGAGTACATATGAAAACCTTTCTTGCTGATCTCAATTCATCATGACCTATTATGGGGATCTTTCCACTGTTGGTTGCCCAGATTCTCTCTCAGTAATATGACTGTCACAGAAAGTACATTTAGGGTGTCCGGCTTGTCTTATCCTGCTAATTGATCACTATGGCATAAACTCTACTTTTGTGAAGCATGTATGTACTTGCAAGAGGTCTGTTTTAGCTTTTCACCTGTGTATAGGTCAGCTCGAATTAGTGAATTAAATCTTTTCTGGATACATCTTTTATGCCCTGAATTCATCATCTCCTTGATGTAAGCTACTAGGTCGATATATCTTTAAATTACGAAAAATTAACCAAAAGATATGTGATGATAAGTAGTACTAATGGGAACTATTCTTCTTGAGTATATATTAACATCTATCCAAGTGAATCTCTTTTGGGAATCAAAATTTTTATGTTTGAATAAAGAACGTCAAGCGTAGGTTGAAAGAAGTAAATGCTCACAGAATATACTCCATAGTGGAGAACCTTATGGAAACGTCAGAAAATTACCACCAAATCCCATCTACTCTTAAGGTAAAAGTTTGTCTTTTGAGTTACACAAGTTATTTTCAGAATGCAGCATATGCTTATGTAACTAAATGCGTTATACTTGTTCATCACTCCAAGATTAGCAAGAACAATAGAGTAATCTCACCAAAGACGGTGTTCATAGGGTTCATGGCATCCTGGTTCTTGGCAGCATCACCGATGAGACGCTCAGTATCGGTGAAAGCAACATAGGATGGTGTTGTTCTGTTCCCTTGATCGTTGGCAATGATCTCGACACGGTTGTTGAGCCACACCCCAACACACGAATAGGTTGTCCGAAGATCGATTCCGATCACTGGAGTGTGTGCTGCTGCCATCTTCCTCTCAACTTTGATGTCTCTGAATATAGGCTTCTGATGAAGTATGTAGTGATAATATTCTGCCGAGGGCAATTGCCTCTTCTTACTTTTATAGCAACGCTTGTTGAGGTTGACTCTGGCTATTGACCAACCAATTCAATGAACGTGTGGACAAAGATTTTCGTTTTGTTCGAAAGCGCAATAGCTAGGGAGTAAACAATAGTGGCCAAGCATTGACTTCTCGTTGACATTGCTGAGGCTGTAAGTTGGGCCAACTGATTCAAGCAAATTGCTAGCTAGATGTGTTGTCAAGGATTGACCTGTTGATCACATGGCGCAGATTCCATAAAATTTGCGGCCGAAAGACTTGTGTCGTGTTTGAAGGAAATATCTTAGCTATAACCAGGATTTAGCAAGAGGTGCAACTCCATACAGCAACAGTATCTTTTATCATCGCTAAATGTTGGTGGCAAAAATAAAGTAACGCTAAAAAATGTTTCTAAGGTATGTAGCTGAAGACATTTCTACAAACAGTATTTCCTTTTGGCACCCCCTACTGTCAAAGCAATAAGGTAGTTAAATGGCAGTTTGAATTGGATCTCTTCATGCCCTAACAATCTACAGGAAGAATCTCAATTTTTCTTGCTTAGTTTGAATAAAAGTTTTCGTATGGGTATTGCTTAGGGAAGAGCTGAAAAGACAAATCATCGGTTGTGGGATTGTATGAGAATGACGGGAATGGATACATGGTAAAGGTTGGTACCGACCGCAATGACACACTAGATGAGCACAAGGCATCAACAAACCGTTCATATGTGGTGGGGCAAAGATCCAATAAATTTGATGAGGTTGCTTGGTGCCTGGCGGTGCTGGTGCCACGAATCTGTCCTGGTTGATTGAGAGCTTTGCCGTCGACACAACTCGAATCATCAATAGTCGTTGGTGGCAACTGGGGCTTCCGTTTCTTTTGGATACCCTACAAGCACTATTTTTCATTTTGGGTACCCATTCTAAGATTTAAAAAGTGAAACTTGTTGCCTGGACAGCAATTTTGACTCGGGGTTAGGATTCATCCAGATGAAATTTCAAGCAAGAGCTCAAGCGAAAAGGTCACAAAAAATATGGATAAGTTTCTACTATTCTTATATAGCGATGTATAGCAACAATTAACCATCGCTATAAAAGGTTGTTGGCATTTTTGTAGACGCCATCAACGACATATCTTACTAACACTTTTTAGCCTCATCAGAATTTTTTGACTTACCGTACGCGGCTACAATATGTTGCTACTGTATGTGAGCTTTGTAGGCTTTTGTTACAAACCTGGTTGCGGCTTTCATTTTCATAAAGGTTTATAAAGTCATTTTAATTTTCTCAAAAGCATCTCCACCTTTCGAAAACGACTTTTGCTAAAAAGACATCCAAAATGGCATCTAAAATGGCCTTGATACTTCAATTATTTGGTTGGCCAATTCAACTCACCATCATAATAGTTGGAAATGGACCTATTATTATTATTATTATGAAGTTAATGGACACGATCTAAAAATCCCAAAAAATGCTAGAAAAAGAAAATCTTGAACTTTCAATGAGAAATGAAGTTCTCAGTTTTTCCCGGGAGTCTGCCACCAGAAGCCCAATCACCATATGCAGGCATCCGAAGCCCATGGGCTCAACTGCTTTCACGTTTTGGGTAGTGAGTTTTGAAACCTTACGTGAGGATCCACAATCTCTTTATCCATATTCAATGGTAACGAAACTAGATCAAAAAATGCGTAATAACTCGCTGATAAAGTTTCTTGAATTTGTATGAAGAGACAATGCATAGATTCTCTTCGAGGCCACAGGGTGGAGAGAAGCGGCTACTGATTTGAAGAATACCAGCGTGTGACATTATCCGGATGAAATTTCACGTCGGTGAAATATGGGAAGAAGGAATAAGTTATACACATGAACGGGTTCCTCACCTAATAACTTAAGCAATTAAGCTGAGTACTATGTATATTTGGATTTGGACCTTCCACGATGAGGGGTCTCATGCCACACCGTTTGTAGGCTAACAAGAAAAAAAAACATTAATAAACAAGCATATGGAAAAGTAAAAAAGAAAGGAAATATATAAAACAATGTAAAATGGTTCATGAACAAAGGAGCGAGGAGAGCAGAGAAAAAAGGAAGAAAAGATGTAAGATAATTCAAATGAGAGGGGCAGCTCGTAAAACTTGGTGAAATCACAAGTGAGCGGGAAAATGTTGGAAAATACATCATGTTGTATTATGTAGCCCAAGTCTAAGGGGGCTTCCGTCGAACCTTAAAAAAGAAATGCTCGTACAAAAAAATACCATCCAAAATTATGGCATTTAGCCTCTAAACAAATGTTCCTAGACAGTATTAGATGGTAAATAAGAGTAAGAGGAAGGTGTAAAGGTTACTTGGACATTAACTTGCAGAAGGGTATATAAAGGACGGCCTAGAAAGTGTTCCCCTCCATCTTGCTAGTAAATCACATATACGAGCAGGTCCCCATGCTCTTTAGGTGGAGTAATGCCATGCAAATTTAGGTCCCTAAATCACAGCCTACCAAAGACAAACCGACCCATAGATTGGTCCAGTTTGTTTGGATCTCTACCTGGTCAAAACATAACGAGTTAGGGGCCTATAATGGCTGAAATGTATACAAGTACCACTGTACCAGTGCATGTGACATAATTATATCTGCTCCGTAAACAATTTTAGAGCTCGGACCACATAATTGAAACAGTGAATCAACAAGGCCTGTACATCTTGCTGAGCTTTCTCCTCTTTATTGGAGGGAAGAATTTGATAACCAACCATGTTACTTTGGCAGCAAAATGGCCTAATAGAGTCAGTTACATTACAAAATTCTAAACTTTTAAGGCCTGTACGTTTACACTTTTCGTTTTGTGTATTTGTATTGTATTTTTGTATCCAATCACAAATTATAGTTGTGTACTTTTATAATTTTCACCATTTTTTTTGTGTCTACCTTTTTCAGTTATTTTTGTATATTTACCGTTTTCATTTCCGTTTTTATTACTGTTACCACCATTTTTTCCGGTATTACCCTTACTGCTTCTTTGATGGATCTTTCTCTTTCTTTTACGATCGTATTCCCAAATCAAGGATGCCAACCGAAACCAAATCAATGGGGTTCTTTTTCTCGGCAGGATTCCCAAATCATAGAGGATGATTCCCAAATCATAGAGGATTACCTTCCTCTCATAGTTTTAACAACGTGAGAATCCTGAACTCAAGCTCAGTTTGTGATGAAGTTGATTCCGGGCATGTTTTTCTAGAAGATCTTTTTTCCCTTGGCAGTGGAAAAGATTGAAGCCCTCTTAATCAAAGGATTAATAATTCAGTCCAGCATGGCAGATGAGGAAGCGCCTTCAAGCATTAGGCTACAGTCTATTGAAAAAGCCTCTTTAAGCAAGGCTGATGCCGTTGACGATTGCGCTTCAGGCGCATGACTCTTAAGACCTATGGATCTTCCGCTAAATCCAAACTTCCATTACCTCCAACCTCCGCAGTGGAGTCCAACTGAGCCGAACATACTCTTGTGTGTCTCAAGTGCGTGGGTCTTCGCACTGGCGTCTCTTGCTTCTGTGCCTTGGCACATCATGAAGAGTTTTTGTTGGTATGGCCGTATGTGCAGCTTGAAGGGATGGGGTGAGGGGAATTGAAGATCCAAGTAATGGATCTGAAAATTAGAGAGAAACTGGGGTGACTTTCTCTGTAACGATGAAGAGAGAGACGGTGAACAGCACCTTTCCTCTGTAACGATGAGGGAAAGGGTAAACAGTGGCGTGGGGTGGATTTCTCTGACATGGATTCATCTGTGTTGGAAAAAGGTGAAAATACCTCTAAGGTGTTTTCCTTTTTTCGGCACTATTTGGATTTTGTATCCAAAATGATAAAAGTACAAAAAGAGCATCTTTTTTTCCATCATTACAAAATTGGAATACAAAAAAAGATAAACATATGCCCCTTAGCTTTCGTGATTGCACACCTTAATTTCATCAATACCACCATCAATTTGCCGCTACATAATTCTGCATCATCTCTATCCATAATATGCTCCTTTTCACCAGAAAATACATGTCCCCTCCTTTTTGTGGTCACCCTCCAATTTTGTCACCACTGGAAGGGGCAGAGTTGGGAGATGTGCATTTGGGTTGCGATAGCTATGGTTGGCGGCCGGCGGTGGTGGATTTTGGTTGTGGTGCGTAGACGTGGTGGATATGGATAGCTGTCGCGGCTAGGTTGCAGTTTGTAAGTGGTCGTGCGAGCTCTCTTGTTCGTACATGTACGTGCCTCTATGTGCGTTGTTGCGTGGAGAAAACGGTGTGACAGTGTGCCTTTATGGTGGTGTGTGCCTCCCGTGGGTGATATGGTGAATAAGAAGGTGGTGGTGCGCTACAAGGGTGGTGTTTGGTAAAGGTGATGGTGGTGAGTAGCGGTGGACACTAATGGTGAAGGTACAAGGGCCAAAATCTATACATATATAAAGCACATATAAGGTTAAATGGCTAAAGATTTTAAATCGTGGTCTTCATAAATAATCAGGGGTGTTTATGACTTATAACTTTTTTTTGTTCCGTATGATACCATTTTGGGTTAGAGTGTTATTAAAAAATAAGGGTGCTTTTGACTTCTCAGAGGATATCAAACTTCTTTCATTAAAATAATTTTATTGGAATATACGTTTTTGTTAGAGATAAGAGTTATTTTGGCTTTTACCAAAGAAAAAAGTCATATAATTATTCGAGCTTGAATGTTTATTAATGATGTTTTTACAACTTGAAAGCTCTTAACTTTTGACAAGCAAGGGGTTAAACGGCTAAACATTTTTATCCTCAAAATATTTTACTACATATAAAAGATTCTAAAGACTACAGTTGTTATTGACTTTTAAAAGGGTAAGGTTAAATTACAATCTTTTTGTCTAAACTTATAGATTTTGTCATTAAAGAGGTTAAAATTTCACTAATGCATCTTTTAATAACAGAAGAGCATTAATTTAACCGAAACAGGTAGGGATCCACCCTCACCATATAAAATGATTATATGGGATGATTATAAGGGGTCAAATGGTTAAGCTTTTTTTTCCTTACGAATACCCATCTAAATTTAAAAGGTTTACAAAAATTAAAGGTGCCTTTCATTTTAAAAGGGTGAGCCTCGAATATAATTGGCTAAATTAAACATTTGTCTGAGAGAAGGTAAAATATCATTTATGTATAGCTTAGTGTCACAAAAGCATGTTTAATTATAACGGGTGTGGATCTAGCCCTAGTGTATAAAAATAGTCTGAATGGGTTAGATGGCTTAACATTTTTTCCCTTTCATTAAAAGAAGCGTTTTAAAGTTAAAAAGGTTTAGACAAATTAAGAGTGATTCTGACTTTTGAAATGGTGAGACTAAATAATTAATTTGTCGTTAAAGAAGTTAAAAGTTACTAATATCTTTTAGCTCGAGAGGACTAGGTAGCATTAACTCGAACTCTGTAGTTCCATTTGCCCAGAAAGGAAAATTTACAACAAAGTGAAGACAAGAGTTTCGTGCCATAATCTATTATGCCTTTTGCTCAGATAACTTCCTCCAAATTCACAATCCATCTACTCGACTCTTTGTGCTCTTTCAACCAACCTCAATTGTGCCACAAAGGGCCACGGTGGGTACAAAATAGTATAAATTCAATCAAAACGAGTGTAGATCTGACCCCACTGTATAAATATGATCCCAATGGGTTAAATGTCTAAACATTTTTCCTTGAAAATACACTTTTTAATTTTTTGTTACTTATAATGCCCTTTTTTAGAGGTTTATTTTTTGTTTTAAATTAAGGGTCATTTTAACCTTCAGCATGGTATTAAGTCTCTTTCCCTAAAATACTATTTTTGACTTTTAGAACTTTATAAAATTAAAGGTACTTTTTTAATTTCGTTCATTAAAGTACCATATTTGAACTTTACAGTTTGTTAAAATTATGGGTATTTTGTTACTTTTAGTTAAAAATCTTCATGAGAAACTATTTAATTGATATCTGTATTAACAAGTTCCAATCTTTTTTCGTACAGAGACCTTTTAAAAACAAAAAACCAGCTGACAACCAAGTTACACTGTTTTTACATAACATACAACTTGCATTAAATCATGTTACCCTAAGCTTGGGATTATAGATGAGTTCTATTTGTGTCTTATAAATAAATATTTCAAAAGAATTTCTTTTAATAACATAATATTTAGTAAGCTGGAGTTGACAAAGTAATATATATAAAACTTGCAACTGCAAGAACTTACTCAATTATATACATAACCTTGAGAACACACTATAGCACACATCCACCATTCTAATAAAGGAAAATTGAAAACACGTCATTTACAAGTTTAGACCCTATAAGAGCAATGCTCACTCAATCATCGAGACTATGTTATTAAGATTTTTTTTTCTCACTCACTTGTATATTTGAGACGCATCCAAAAGTCCATATGTTGTGGTAATAGATTATAACATTTTTGGCTGAATTTAAATATCTTGTCTAGTTTAAAAATTCAGTAATGCATCTTTTTCTGATAAAAGATTATGAATTTAACCGATATGGGCGTGGATCAGGTCCTATGTATAAAAAAACCATGGTAAAATTTAACCTTAAAAATTACCTACAAGAAATCGATAAAAAGAACACCTCAAATTCTGCTACAAAACTTTAAAAGTGAATGGTAGAAAATTTGGTAGAATTCTTGAAAGGTACAGCTATTATATATATTGATTGATAAGCAATTGAGTTTTTATATGTGCCCTTCTAGGTCTCTTGAGTTCATTTGATTATTGGTTTTAAAAATACAACATTTACGCTCTTAAGTCCTTCCGTTCTACAAGATTTGTTATACATATATTAATCTCAACTACTTTCTATCCTACACTTTACTTTTTACGATACTTTTTGGAGTACAAAATTTAAATTTCTTTTGATAACATTTAGTTATAATTCAAACTTCTTCTCGGTTCCTAACTTTTATCTCATACTTGCTATACATGCCATAAAATTATATTATAAGAGATTGGACAACTCCATAAACACATTACATTACATTTTATATGTGTCAAAGTGTCTCTAGAACACATTTTTCACTTTTATTACTGCAATGCCCAACTTATAGTGTTTGGAGAGAATTAAATATTTGCAAAAAAATGGTTTGAAACTGATTACAACAAAATGTAATATAAAATGGTCAGGATCCTTTTTAGTGGCAACTTGATGTGACAAAAGAAACGAGTATGATAAATAATGACATATATCAATTGGGATTAGCAACTTACATTTGAACGTAAGATCATACTTTTTGCAATGAACTTTTCATGCTTCTAGTATTCGCAATTCACAATCGATTAACTTATATGGTTAGTTAAATTAATCGTACTGATTAACTTTAATAGTGTTTTCTGCTAGGTGCATAACACTTTTATTTTGAATCGCATCTAACGTGTTAAGCACGTGATACTTACTAGTAAGAGTAATTACATTTCTTGAGTTTTTAAAGTGCATAACGAAAGCACATAATAACTCTAAGGTCATTTTTCTGCTTTTAACCATAACATTATATGCACCCACCCAAATTTCTCTCTTGTTGGAGTATCTGGGACAGAGCTCTGCGCGGATGGCTAACTCTCAAGTAATATCTGTGCTACTGTAACCAAAAAAAATATCTGTGCTACGATGCAAACATTAATGTAGTTATGAGTAAACAGAAAGGAACAAAAAAGAAGAGTTGGGCAAAGCTCTTAGGTTGACCAAGTGCCACTGCACGGAAGCAACTAGGAAGTCCTTACTGCCAGTAAATAATACGAGTATGAACTAAACAGGTCCTCTATGGTCTTAGCTGTACTAATGCCACCAGAGATGTATATATGTTAAATCTTAGGCTACACCTAAGACGGACAAATAGATTGGTCCTCTACCAAAGGATATTGTAGGAACAAGCTCCCCACCAATTATTGGTATCCCATTTTGTCACATCTCTCCTTGGAGGCCTTTTAACATAGGAAACGTAAATCAGTGAAGTCTATTTGTACACTCCATTATAGGTTTTCATACATTATATTATCGCTACAATATGGCATGTACTAAATGATGTTAAAAATAGTATAAAAATCTGTCGAGTCTGCAAGTAGCATCAGCGTGTACGTACAGAATGAAACATAATATTTACCTTGGTCATAGGTTAGATGCACCCACTCTACAAGGAGTTGAAAAAAGATCGAAGTGTGTAATTCCATCCATTTACGTGCGGAAAGCTACTCGATGTACTGTGTGAGTTCTTTTTCTCTTTTCTTTGAATTTTTTTTAAAACTCATGACTTTTAGGTTGCAATAGAACAACTTTATGTTGAACTAATCCTCATAGAAGAGGTGATTTTAGCACTATATACTCAGAACAAACAGTTGTTTTACATATTCTAAATAGATGAAGGTGAAGACCAGACATTAGCATGCATAGAAGGACCACGCCACCTTTCAGGCTTTCACCTTTTATGTGACATCATCCCCCCAATAAGCTATTTGACGGGAAATCCAATCCGCGGCCTTAGAACTGAACTCCAGAAGTAACAGTCTGAATTATAGAAGGCATCAAAAGATGTTTTGACAAAAATATCGCCCATTAATTGCCAATAGAACAATACCAACTATTAAATCATGCAAGGTAATCAGTCTGATTGTAAGAACTGAGTCTGAGTGAGAACACAACCAATAGAGAGAAATGATAAGAACCAGATAACTAAATAAATAAATAAATGACTCAGAGTAAACAGTACAAAAACTTGCACCACGGAGTTTCAACAACGAATAGAGCCCAAACAAATTTTTGCCACCTTCTAAGTGCCACGTAATGCATTTCGAGCGCCTCTTAATTTGATAATTTTTTTTGTCACTAAAACCTATACAAATATAGGCATGTGCTTGTATTTTAAAAGACCGTGATGGGTAAGGACTTGCATTGGCAACTTTTTTCTCAAGCATGTCCATCCCGAAACACGAGTGTGTTCAACCTTTTATGACATATACAATTTTAGCACGTGGCTTCTTTTTTGTGAACATTTGTACCTTTCATCAAACAACTGACCAACGCCCTCCACCAGCCTAATAATTAAGCCCTCGACCTAATAAAGCAATGGTATCTTTATTGTTTCTGGCCATTTTTATGCTATTTGTCGCGAAATTGGGCATCGTATCGAAGGCACGTGACACATGAACGGCAAACTGACGGGGCGACACGTGTCTCGAAGATGGCACTCGGGCGCGAGCAACGGGGGTCGCAGAGTCAGAGCCTGACCACGGGCGACAGGCGTCGCGGAATCGGGCATCGTGGCGGGGACACGTGACGCAAAGACTGTACTCGGGCGCAGCGGCTGGTGTCACGGAGACGGAGTCATGGAGCATGAAGCCCCCCTCGGGAAGGAGATAACAAATGGTAAAGCATGAGCTCCCAAGGAGAGGGAGCCCTCAAAAGGTGAGGGATGAAGAGTGCGAGTCTCCGAGCGATGAAGTAAGGAAGCAACAAGGGGTGAGGAGAGGAGTCGGCAAGGGGTGAAGGAAGAAGGTAGACCGACCGACCCCCTTGAGGTCGGGGAGGCCGACCCCCTTAAGGTCAGGGAGGCCGATTTGATACTTAGAGATTTTATGAAAAAAAAGAAAGACGCGCATATGACTTGAGCATGCATGTTGGTTTGACCGGTTTCGGAGCGTTGAAAGCAAAAAATAAAAAACTGAAAATTGAAAATATAAACGAATAACCCACATTTTCTGAAGCCACCAGAAAAATATTAGGATTTCCCCTTGTATTCTTCAACGAAACTTTCAAAAGTAAATAAAATATGACTGAAATGATCGGAAACATCTTAGTATGTTTCTAATTTTTAAGTTAAACGAAACAGTGAGTCGAAAAGAAACTTTGGTCCACTTTGATCCATACTAACACTGGGAGCTTTATCCTTTTCCTGTTATTATCAATCTGATTGTCACCTTTATCATTCGTATGGCGCAAACTCACCACCCCACCAGCATAAATGTGTAGCCTGTCGCTCAGTGCTCATAAACGGGTCCCAGCTAACCTAATCAAAGAGAAGAATGCTTCAAATCAACTCTACTTGCTTTATACTTTCCTTAGTCATTGAACTTCTGATATCTCCCTGTTTTTGTGTCGTCGTTGTTGCAAATATCTCTAAAAGATTTTCTCTCTCGATGTACTGCATGGGGTGTCTAGGGCTGCAAATGGAACAGGTTCGTTCGTCCCTTTGTAATTACTAGACGAATTGTGCTTGATTTCAGAATTAAAGTGCATCTAATATAGGGTCTGGCTTAAACACTACCTTGTCGTTTATGGTTATGCTCGTGAACAAGATCGTTTGACTCATTATTTTATGATATTTTAGGGAAACTATTATTAATCCAAACTAATTAATATTGGTTTATGTTGTTACTAGGCCTTAAAATCTGTTTGAAATTGGCAAAAGTCGGTTAAAACACGTCAAAACTCGAGCTCAACCTCTCAAGCTCGACTCATTTTCTTAAACGGGCAAGATGAGCCGATCATATGTTCTCGTTAATCTTTACAAACACAACGAAGAGCAAAATTTAATTTTCTTCCTCCTCAAGAACACGAGCATAGCCGAAAAGGCTCGAGCTAAATCTGGTCATTAAAACTTGAATACGTTTAGGCTTCTTAACTAACTTTTAGAAGTAGTTAGAAGTGGCTGAAAAGTCAAAGAGACTCAAACAATCCCAAATTTTTTGGGTATTTGTTAGCCGCACTCATATTTTTTTATCTGCATTTTATGACTATGGGTTTTAGATGACCCTCTCTACTACCCTTTAGCGACCATTATTATACCTCAAACTTGGGTCCAAGCGTTACAAATTGCAAGTCAGAGCATTTTGAAGTATCGGTAGCATGCGGCTAAAACTTTTGAGTCTCAAATTATGGTAGCACAAGAAGTATCAGTTGGTGGTAATCTGGCACAAAAAATTATTGAGGGGGTACATGTGGATCGAAGAACGTGAGATTCGAACAGAGAGGAAGAGCATAAGAAGTAACAAGGACATCTCTAAAGCGAAAGCTGCCATGGGATGCGTCTTACTTCACGCCTACCTATACAGAACTCATGCATGTGGCCATCAAGATATAGAACAACACATACATACATACACACACACACACATGACAAACAAGAGCTCTCTTGGATTTCTGGGCTCTTCTCCTCCTCCTCCCGTATCTCTTGCCTTTTCACTTTTTCTTTCCGCAGATACCCTCATTTACATGGTTGACAGTTTTGGGCAATACGGCCCGCCGACCAAAAAAACGAAATTCATCACTGTAGCAGACATATACTGTACATATAAAGAGAGCTGGAGGGAGGGAGGGAGGGAGAGAGAGAGAGAGTTGCTTTTTTGACGGTTTTGTGAGCTTTATTCCTTGCTAAATGGGGGCCTTGGATGTTGTGAAAGCCAGCCTAGAATCCCAGATTCCATTGTTTTAGGACAGCTAACCAACTTAGTTAGGACCATCACTATATAAAGCTAAACTAAATGTACCAACACATTCTACATGCATACTATGAATTCTTGGTGAATATAGAGAAATGAGTTTGAAGGTTGGTCTTTGATTTTGATTGCAAAGCGATCTATGAGTTTATATGAAGCGTGAGTAATGCAACTCTTCCTATCTCAACACTTAAATTCTCAAATTAATGTGTCACATATTTTTGTGTAGGTGTGTGTGTGTGTGACTCTTATCAGCTTGTTTTTTGGACTTTCTATGACTTCCCAATACCTTAGTTTTCACTAACATAATATGCCAGAAGGAAAATCGTACTCAGGTCTTGGCATGGTTTTGTTTGAGTGAAATTTTGGCATTTCTTTACTTCCTCTTGTTCACCTCTGCCAAAAATCTCTCTTCCCACTCTCACTACAAATACATCGAATATGTACTACTCTCTTATATATCTTCCTTTCTCCCCTTATAATTCCAATTTTTTTGCAAATCTCTCTCTCTCTCAGAGTATGGACATAACTTAAATGTAAGTTTGAACAGTTTTTTTCAAATTGTGAAAAAATAACTAACCTCGGTAAAAACTCCTAAAAATATGAGACATGGAGGTATCTTGGAATAAGGGATTTGCCACACAAGTGATTAAAGAAGCTGAAGGTACCATGTCAGCAATGACACAATTCAACTTTCAAGCTTAATATACATTGATGAACATAAGCATGGTCGAATTTAACATCAGCATTGCATTGAACTCTCTTCCCGAATGATGATTTTGCTTTGCCATTGAAAAGGCTACCCAAGATGTGGAAATTGCTTACTGTTGGCCTAAAACCAGCAACTTGAAAAGTGCTCCCGAGTGTTTATATAGGAAAAATCAGTACTGCAGGGCATGGGAGAGTCTTACAATGAATGCAGTCAGTCATTCATTCAGGCTAAGTTAGTTATGGACCTGCTCTTCATGGCCAAGCATGGAGTGTGATCACTGGGAGTGATAGTCTTGCATTACTGACTATCTAAAAATGGAAATACATGTTGAATCAGAGGAGTTTTACTTTCCATCAAGAGACTTAATGCAGCCATGCAACTCCTTTTGACATTCCATCAACTCAGCCGAAAGAAAATCTAGGTTTTGAACAGCATGCCTTAACAATAAAACTCTTTGTGTCTTCTCTCTTCCCTTTGCTTCTTTGTAACTTTATCTGCTCTACACGAAGCTTGTAATAAGCAAAATTAGTCAATCTCTTCGTAACAACTGAAGAAAGTGAATGCAAATTAAACAAAGAAAACCATACACTACAAGCATATCTCGAGATCAATCAATGGAGATCACTTTCATTAGTACATACCGCTTGATCAGCAATTTAGCCCTCAATGGCAAACCTTAAACTCTAGCTATAAGTACATAACCCTACTTATGTAAACATACCCGTACGATACCCACAAAAAGAAAGAAGCATAATAATAATAATAATATAAAAGCAGAACTGAACATGTCTCACAGCTTAGGGTTTTTAGCAGATCCTGAGAGACGTGCAAATTCATCAAAGATGCTTCGTCATTCACCTTCTTAAAATCTTTGACTGCAGTGGCAAT
The DNA here is from genome assembly GCA_033065855.1 of Escallonia rubra. NCBI lineage: Eukaryota > Viridiplantae > Streptophyta > Magnoliopsida > Escalloniales > Escalloniaceae > Escallonia > Escallonia rubra. The sequence goes on along the minus strand of JAVXUO010002032.1, from coordinate 250,121 downwards.
TTAAGCTTATCATAATCATATTTCTCTAGAAATTGAACTGGAAGAGGGGAGATCGGATAGCTAGCTAGGGTTTTGGAGTAGAGTGAAGAGATGGGAGAAAATCATAAGGGATGGGTAGTGGAAGAAGAATGGTTAAAGCCAGATAGATCATTCCATGCATTGCCAGTGCCACTCCAATACTGATGATCAGTATTTCCTGGATTGTTAACACCCAAAAAAGTCCTAGGCAAATTCAACACACTGTTTAAATTTTCTTCCATCTTCACTCCAGCAAACTGATTAGCCCCAGAATCCAAAGCTTTTGACCCAAACTGCTCGGCCACATAATCTGCGGATACACCTTGTTCATCCTCAAATTGGTGATACATTCCATTTCCAGCCAATAAAGGAAGCTGCTGAACTTGTTGCAACCTCCACTGCTCCTGAATTTCTCCAAAACCTAACCCAATTTCTCCAGCTCCATATTCATGAGTAAGTGTATGTAGAGAGGGGTAGAAAGGTAATCGTGGCTGTGGAGGAGGGGGCATATGGCCTAACAGGTTGCTATTAGTAGAAACTCCACTAGTAGTTGAGCTAGTTGTGGTGGCTGCTGGTGACTTAGACCTACTTCTACCCTTGCCTCTCTTGTTCCTCTGGCAGCCGCCACCAACCGGCACGTTCCTCAAAGCGCCTCCTCTAGTCCAGTACCGCCTGCAGGTCTTGCAAAAATGGCGCGGCTGTGACAGGCTGTAATTATTGAAGTAGCAAAACTTTGTATTGGTCGATTCGCATCTCGGACATTTCAGCTGTATCTCCGGCTGTGGCAACTTGGCTAACCTAGCTCGCTCAGTCATCGAACCTGGCCTGATGTTACTTGAACCGGTCATGCCACCATCTCCAAGTGGTGGAAGCTGATTTGGTTCCTGCAAAATTGAAAGCAAGAATTATTAAATTATCTGGTATATTCAAGAGGAGCTTAGGAAAACAAAGGTAAGAATATTATCTTTTCTAGTGAGCTTTTAGGGTAAAGAAGCTAACGAAATGAGTTGAAGAGAACCCCTTAATTACCTGTTGTGGTTGTTGTTGTTGCCAGTTGGGAGGATCTAGATAGACCGGAATGGATGAAAAAACCATGGTGGTTGACTGTATCTTTTTCTTTCCTTTGTCTAAAGAGTGATGGGTTGGTTTACTGGTGGAGAATCACATCAATATCAGCAAAAGAGTTGCAGGGAGGGAGGTAGAGAGGTAGAGCTAGGTAGAGAGAGAGAGAGACTGGAAAGATAAAGGTGGTGTTGATTATTTATCTTCTTGTTGTTAGCCCTCCCTCACTTTTTGTTTATGTTAATCTTTTTTGGGTTTCAATAAGGGAGGGAAAGGGTTCATTAATATCATCTTTAAACTGTAAATGAGCCGAGAACTCGGGTTGCTTAGCTGTGCTCATGTTCTGGCATATTTAGCTGATGTCATGGTTGGGCTCAGCTCGTGTTAATATTGAGCTTATGCTTGTTATTAGAGCTCGTGTTTGTTAAGCTTAAAGAGAACTAGCTAGGGACTCTAAATGAGCCGAGAACTTGGATTATTTAGCTATGCTCATGTTTGATCGAGCTCATTTAGCTGATGTCATGATGGGGCTCAGCTGGTGTTGGTTCTGAGCTTAGAATTGTTGTTGCAGTTCATGTTTCTTAAGCTTAACGAGAACTACTGATTGGCTTATTTTGCAAAGTGAGTCGTGCTAGTGCTTGAGCTCGTGCTCAAGCTTGAATCCTAGGTCATGACCCCAATCGAGCTTGGCTTATCAATCTTAATCAACTATGTTTTTTTTTCCACTTTTTTAACATTCAAAGATCAACCCTTGATCTATGATCTTCAAATTGTAAGTTTGACACCGGATTTGGTTGTATACTAGTACAATGTGTACAAATATAAAGACAGAGAACATTAAGCTAAGCAAGTACGTTCCACAAGCATCTCAAGAACAAGCAAGATCAATTTATGTTTGTTTAGTAAATGAACAAACAAAAGTGAGCTCTGAGAGTTATTTTACGAGCTTGTTCACGAATGATTGCTCATTTACGGCCCTACTCTTTATGACAATGTACGTAGTACAATGGCTGTATGAAGAGCATGGTCGCCAAATTAATCTTGTTCCGTAACTTATAAGGTGTTCTAATGAAAAAAAAAAGTATTGTCAATAGCAATGAAAGAAAAGGAGAGTAGTGTGGACATGGGCACGCGTGCGCGCGGGGGGTGGGGGGAGAGAGAGAGAGAGGGAACGTTATTTTTGTTACTGAAAATGAAATTGTTAAAACTAAAACAGTGCGATTATGCTTTACAACCTCGGATAGCTACACTAATATCCACAACATTCTTTTGACATCTGGGATAACGCTATGCTTTAAGATCAAAAGGCGCAGGTCTAGCTAATTGGTGGGGGTCAGCTTAAAAGTGCAACAATTTGCATTTCTTCTTTCCATGCTCATTTTACCAAGGGAAACTTGTATAGGAGAGTGCTCTCCACATATTTAATTTGTGCGGAAGTTCGATACACTAGTTTTGTAGGTCCACTTATGTCCTTTCCCAAAGAACTAGATAATCATAATTCAAAAATGATTATATCCTCATAGGATAGTTAATGTTGCTGCTAAAAATATGCTCCGAAATTCTAAGCATGACTTCAAGTCGTAGGGTGCCGTGAATTTGTTTCTCGCTTATAATGAAGCGGTTTATATGTCACTGTTGATGCTCGTGGCCGCAGTTTAAACCCTTGTAACAAGAAAAAGTACGTGACTGGAAAAAAAAATTAGTAAAGCATACGAGTTATATGTGTCACTATGTTTTTAACATGGAATAAGAGTAGTGTTCTTACTCTCTGGCCCCATTAGGACTTTTGTCAGTTGGACAATAGGGGTGCACTGCAATTCGTGTTGTAAGTGAGCTTAAAAAAAGTTGTAGCCTTTGAAGACGTGACATATAATGTGCTTGCCACAAAAGAACGTAAATCTAGGTAACATAGAAATGTACAGAGAATAGCCCTTGGAAGGCTTGCTAGTACCAAAAAGTCGTAGTCGCTTTATTTTTAGCAACGAGTATGCAATAAAATGCTCATGTACTTTAAATAATATGCAACATACGTGAATGAACTGAGACCCTGTGGGGTCTAAAATAGAAATATGCATTTGCACGGGGTGAAAATGTTCATGTTCTGAAAGTGTGTAACATATGTTAAATAGATAAAACCCTTTACGTTTTAAATCAAAATACACATTTTGCTTGGGTAAAAAACTTAATGTTTTTACGAAATGTGACTTAAGCCTAATAAGTAAAACCCTATGGGTTGAAAATATAAACAAACATATTTAGAGGGGGAAACAGAATTTTCCAAAAAGAAGGAAACCACCTGATTTGGACGGGTCTACCCCTTTTTTCTTTGACAGATGAGCAGTGCCTGGCGAAGCGGCGGCGTATCGGTGGGGCGGCCCCTCCACTCCTGCTTGTGCAATGACGGCTGGATCAAAGCAACCACGGCGTTGATGCCGCTATGGCCACAGCCGAAGATTTAGGGCCGGTCACGGTTGGTGTTTTCAAATTTGCGACCACTTCTCCTTGGGGTCGTCAATTACAGACGACGGCCTTGCTTTTGGTGCTCGCCGAGGTGGGGGCTTGAACGGATCTGTGGCCGTGCCATGTGTCCAACAACGGTGGGGAGTTCGACCGAAGTGGTGTCGGCTTCTCACAATCTACGCGAAGGGGTGCACTTACTGAGGCTGAGGTTTGGCGACAACAATCATTTTCAATTGCACAACGCCAATTGGTTCTGACGGTCGTGAGTCTTCTATGATACATCGGTGGCGATGGCACGGCTGCTCGTCGCAATGGTGTTAAGGGCAGCGCTTTTGCCGTTTTCTTCCTCCTCTCCTTTTATTTTTTCCTTTTTGGGGATGTTATTGGTGCTCTCCGGTAGCTTTGCAACGGCTGTGTAGCCGACTGTGGTGGTCGTGGTTGCGGCGACATTGCCCCATTGTCTGGTTTTTGTGGTTATGGACATTAGAGAGTTGTGGCGGCGGTGATGGTTGTGCGATTGACAGATGATCATCGGTAATTTTGCGGGCTTGGAACAGCTTCTCTTCTGTGTGTTGTCCTGTGTTATTGCCGCTCTAGCAGCTTCGCGGTGGTGGTCGGCAGTTTGTGGTTCCCGTGACCCCGACGGCGATGGTTGTGCCGGGCGTGGGCCTGCCTGTGTTGGCACTGTTGGTTGCGGTGGTGCCGCAGGTGGTTCTGCCATAGGGCTGCCGGTGGCAGCTCACTCCATTTTTCCTCTTTTTGTGACCCTAACGACAATTGAATCTGAGACCCCGGCGGCACGTGGTAAAACTGTGTCAATCTGTTGCTGCTAAAAACTTGATCCGGAACTTAGCCTGTAATGATGACCTGCAAAACAGAGAACAAGTGACCGCCGTGTGAATTTCCTGGCGGAAAACTCTCTGATACTTATGTCAGAGTGCAGGTATATGATAAAGAATCTTTAAAAACATGAAAGATTATAGCGTATTCCTTTTTTTTTTTGTGGGTTATTGTTGGTGCTGCTTCAAAGGCTTTGCAACGTTTGCAACGGCTGTGCAGCCGTTTGTGGTGGCCGTGGTGACGGCGGCATTGGCCCATGTTTGGTTTTTGTGGTAGTAGCCTTGGTGTGGCGGCTGTGACACAGGTGATATTTGTGCCTGCGAAGGCAATACAACAGTGTGGATCCGGTCCCCCCCCTCCCCCCGGCTACATCATTGACGTGGCCGTCATGGCATCGGCACGTGATGTTAGGGAGTTATACAACGGAGTGGCATCGTCGCTGCTGGTCGGTGCTAGTGATTGTCAATGACTGCGGACGGCGGCAGTGTCGTGGCTGCCGATAGTAGTTTTCCCAGATGTACAATCAGTTTTTTTTCTTTTTTGTGATGGCACCGTTGAAGACAACCGCGATAGATGAATTTGGGGGGCTGCGGCGACAGTGGTTTTGTCCGTGGTTCCAACGCGTTGCCGCTGGCAATTTGCGATACTACTGTTTGAGTTTTCTTTAGGTAAATCGGCTAAGCACGCGGGTTCCACGGATGTCACCAATCTGTTGATGCTAAAAATTTGCTCTGGAACCTAACCTGGAATGATGACCTTGAAGATAGAAAACGAGTGACCGCCGAGAGTGGTTCCCGGCAAAGAACTCTCTGATACTTAAGTCAGAGCGCAGTTATAGGGTATAACTCTCTGATACTTAAGTTAGAGCGCAAGAAAAACTATGAAAAAGCAAGAAAAGATTGTGTGTCTCTTTGTGTAGTTGTCTATGAACCTGAGAGTAATCCCCTTTATATAGTTATAGGAAGGAGAATCCTAGTATGTCTAAGATTTTGACGGCTGGACCTTGGGACCAGATCCATTAGGATCCTTGAGGATCATGACACTATCTTCGAGGATTCTTCTAGAATCATAATTATCAATAAGGTAATACTCAGTTTTGACTAGGAATATTGGGTGTCTCCCAATTATCGGGAGTTTAAATTTGAGTTATATCAGTTAATAACACATGTCAGTCACATTTAATCATCCTAAGTCCTTGATAAAGAATAGTTAATAGTGTGCTCACAACAAAATGCACAATTTCTAATCCACCTCTTTATATGTTATTAAGAGGTCAAAGTTTATCACTATAGTGTTGGTGGGGGGTGTCGCTGACATTTCCCCAAACTTAATTTGTAAGGCCTAAACGGTAACCGTACGATTTCCACCTCTAATTATTAAATACTCAAGGACATACAAGCATATAACACCTACCCTCCATGTGTGCCCATACAAGCTCATCTTCAAGATATCAAAATGTTTTTGCCATTGCTGTAAAAGACTTTCAAATAGATGTAGCGTTATTAACGCATGAACAAGAAAACCACTCTGCATGCGGTTCTAAATTAGGGTTTTTGAAACCGGACGAGAACTCGGCCACTTAGCTGTGCTAGGGCTATCTAGAGCGCATCTGGATATTGTCTCTGGTGGCAAATGTGTAGAGACGAAATCAGTTTAGCAACAAGCTGCTTTTGTGGCTAGATATGCAGCTTCATAATTTTAGTAACACCTTTAAATTGACACTTCAAGCAATAGATTCCTGTTGCATTCATTTTATTTTATTTTTGGTGCGAACTTGTTGCATTCATGCACCACAGATTATTCGGATCCCCCATCTAGGTAACTCAACTTGTATTAAACTGCCCTTATAGAGCAGAGAAGTAGAGCAGATATATAATTGTGGCATAGCAGAAATCAAAGTGAAAAAGGGAGAGGGGAGGGAAGATATAAGTCATCATCGAGAGACTCTTATTTTCACTCGTGCCGGTGAGTCCTATATTATACACTAACATCATCATGGCTATTGCCAAAAATAACCAGAATAGGTATGAATGACGTGAGAGACGACATTCACGCTCCACTTTTACACACTTTAATGCCAGAACTTGAGGGAATAACAGAAGGATTAGCTAGGAGGAAAGGAACCTTTTAGGGTTTACTTGAGTAAAGGAACTTTTTACTTGTATTAAACCCAACTATTTTCAACTGAATTGGGTTCAAAGTGTACTAAAATGGACATTGACCACCTTTGTTTCCAGAAACTTATATATGATCAACCACTAACTAATTTCGACTACCTTGCCTCTTAATCCTGACTACGCCCCAACTGGCGCAATTGAATTTTCTACAATTCAAACGTGTGAGAATGGAGTGAATTTTCTTTATATCCTTCCTTTTATGGGTCGGTGTTGTGAGGAAAGGCATTCTAAGCTCTTTCCCATCCATTTTATGGTCCCTGCCATGGTACATGAGGCTATACGATTTTCATGAGAGTCTGTCTGTCCTGGACCAAGACTTGGGAAGTAACGATCAGCATATAAATCGGCATCAAATCTTTGCCAACAAAGATCGAATCTCACCCGTTGATTCTGCAAATGTACCCACGCCCAACTATTCTCCGTAAGACATCCTTTGAATTTGGCAGCGATATTACTATGTCAATGCGATATTGCAACTATCAAAACTTTTGGGTGCAATCTGGGCTGTAGCATGAGGTTACAACCCTATTCCATCCTCTTCAATTCCCTATGTAGCACTTAAATGGTGACACTCTAAAAAGTGGCTAGATCGGTCGCCAAAGGTTTCTTAAAAAATACCACTGATTTTAATTAGCAATTTTTAATTGTTGCTATGTAGAAGATTGTAACTTCTTGGTACAATCCCCGAGTTAGTCCCAAAATTTTCCCAAATATCATTCCAGTCAAGACGATGAGTGCTAAGCCGTTGGTTCATTGAGCAGAAGAAAGAGGGTGAGGGCCGGATGTTCCCCTTTTAAAGTTCTAGAAACCTAAGAGTGAACCAATCTTGGGCCTAAAATGTGTAGTTGTAGAGCTGATTTTAGTAAGAGGTCAATCCTTCCAAGCATAAAGACGAAAAGCAAAATCTCCCTCGCTTTCTTTTTTGTTTGAAAAAAGCGAAAAAACAAATGATTCAACCCATCTCATCCCTGGAAAATCCAAATTGATGGCAAAACAATTGTTAAATCGGGTATTCTGCATATATTTGATCGCATATTAGGTCATTTCTAAAAGGCAAGCGAAAGAATAAGGTGAGGCATTCGACCTCCCATAAGACGAGGCATAAGTCTCAAGGTAATGGTTAATCATTGTAATCAACATGCAGGTCGATCTTTTAGGACGTACCCACGGCTTACCCAGTTGTAATAGTAACGCAGTGTAAATCTTCGAACACAAAAATAAGCGAAGTGTTGTAAACGTAGTGTAGTAAATAGAACAGTGAGGCAGTGAACGTGCATATTTCTCGTGCAAACCATAGTAATATGGATCAAATCCCAACCAGCAGGATCTCCTGCACATGTGAAGTAGAAAATGAATCAGAAACATTCAAGATTGTTGGTGGTGGCGTCGTCGGAATCTAATTCCCTATCTCTGCCAGAACATGTATGTGCTTTTTTACTTATTTTCATGCAAAAAGCAGCTGCTGGACTTGTTGTTTACATAACATAGTTGGAAAGGAAGCACCTATTGCAGCTTTTACACCATTATGTTGTTCACTTGCTGTCACCTCTCTCTCTCTCTCCCCCCCACAAAATTTCATCACAAATTAATGTTTACGAGTATCAATTTTTTGGTGACAAAACAAGCTAATATAGTTTGTCCCTACGAGCGTTTGTGCTATTGACACTGCTGCTGACGAAGTATCAACTTTTTGTATGGATTAGTCAAGAAAAAATTGATTCGAACTTCGTCCTACCTTTTGTTGCACCATTTGCAAAGCTTTATTTGTTTTTATGTCTATAAAAAACAATGAAAACAGGGCAAAAGTTTGTTATTAATGGAAAAGAATACAAAACTAAGGTAGCCAATTAAAGCCTTATGCCACTGCAATGTTTCTATGTTTAACTTGAGAAATATAGAAATTAACGTTTGTAATAGGCCTAGTACATTAGCTAGCAAAACAAACAGTAGCAGTGTAGCACGTATCCATTGTTGCTATATATGAAACACATGGTATAACTGGTATTTGCCACTAATATCCAATTGGGATATCACGTGGAGTAAAATAGATAACTCAAAAGCTGCATGTAATGGGGTAAGAAGTATAAGAACAGACAGAGTGTTCACGTGATAATCGAGGAAAGATGCTTCCATTGCAGATTCGAAGTAAGGTGGAAAATATGCTGTTTGAATCTTTAATAACTTTAGCCCGTCGTCAGATGTAGGCTCATGTCATGTGTGTCCCGCGGAACGGACTGCTAAATATCCACCAATCTTTGTGCTTTAACGCTTTTCACTTTTCCATATCTTCGTAATATACAATAGAGAGCTGATCAAGTGACACTGCCTGGCAACTTAACATAAGTTGCCAGCGACCATCCATGCATTGTGAATAGAAGGACCAGATTTGTTTTTTTCTTTTTTGAAGTAAACTTCATTGTTCGCTACATGTACTGAACAATGAAGTTTAGAAGACTGTCTTTCTGGGTTTGCTTGCGAGTCCCTTCTCGACTCATCAAATCACTCCGAGGCATTTGGTCAAAATTTCCGTCCGCTACATAATATCGCGGACGAAAAAAAAACTTGAATGAAACTATAATTTGGCATGTCTATCCGCAATTGATGGACAGCTAGATAGTTTTGGCAACTTAGATTAAATTGTAAAAATAAAAAAATAAACTTAGATTAAATTGTCAGCTATGTCAACGAATCAGGTCTTTATATAACTAGTAAAGTCATAAGTGCATTGAACTAGGGATTTCACTTTAATAAATTGAAATACATTGTATAAAATGCCTTGTTCGGATACTAATAAGATGAATTTACCAAATATTAGGAAGGATTTGGAAAGGAAATTTGGCTGAAATTCCCTCTAGAAATAACGGTCCAGACTAGTTATTTGTCAAATCTCTTTTATAAAAAGAGTCTCGACTAATTTAGGTAACTTCTTCCATAAAAAAATGAGACTCTCTGTCATTAGTTTGTACATATATATCATCAAATTATTTAGGTTCAAATTTTCAAATGTAAATCAACATATAAAATACTCAATCTATAAAATCGCTCAAACACTAAATTTGCAAATCAAAAAATGAATGGATTTTGAAGTGTAAGGTACTTTGAAATTCTTCATCCAAACACATCTTAGGCTAAAATAGAATTTATAAAAACTACATACTATAGATAACTTATCTTAGATGAGTGCTAACTTCTAAATCTATTAACACAATATGTGTAAACCTTACATAATATGTGTAAGAATTGTAGCCGGTATAACTAATGCGGTAATTGGAAGCCATAATGCAGATCAGTCAAAACGTTTTACAAGATTTTGTAGGTACAAGCATGATACGTGGTAGTTCTTCTTTTATTGGATACATCTGCTTGACATTCAATACCACTATAACAGACGGCGTTGGATGCATTCTTGAGAAGCTTGAAGCGTTGATAACTCTGGCCCACTCTGTGAATTGTCGAGGATAGACGATGTCGAAGGTAAGCGTAGAGACATTGTTTGTTTACCGTTTCTGTTTGAGGTGGTCACGATCAGTGCTAATGTGGGTAAGCAAATATCATGGTTCGAAAGATGTTGCTTACTAGATATCGATCATTGCAAGTCGAACCTTAATTTAATTTGAGGCTGTACGATCATATTGTCCTATGTATGTGTTTGCTAACTGACTAGCTGCACGAAATGTCTATATATTGAACATTTTCAAACAAACTTTTTGATTATTTTACTTACTGTCAAATTGTTTCGGGTGGTAGTTCCAATCAACGTCAAGCTTTGATTATATTTATCTTGTCGGTTTTTATAAAATCAACGCTCTAACAATTAACACCTAATAATTTAATAACCAACAATAATTACTACTCCGTTTTTTCTTTTTCTTTTTTTGGGAAGAGTCAACCATGTTCCATAGGGTACACTTAATATTCTCTTGTACTTCATAGTTTGGTAATTTTTGGAAAATAACATGGTCTAGTAAAAGGAAAAAGAAGATATTAGCAAATACAAGAAATTCAACCTATCAAAAGTTCAAAACAATGTGAATGCAATCAACTGCATTAATATTGAGCCGATGCTCTGCTAATATGAGAATACAGTCGACTATAATGTTAGAATTCGAATGACTATTTAAAGGGACTTCAGTTTACTACAATGGACTCGTACTATAGTCGACTGTATTCGCCTACTTGGCATAATTAATGCTTGACCAACTTTAAGATGACCATATATCTTGGAAGTATAAAAGTGATATTGGACATTTATAGCGATTATCCATCCCATTCTAAGCCCTCAAACTCGAAGCTAGTAGTACTTATTCAGTCTCTTTTTTTGTCTACATTGATTTCACATATAATTCAAGAGAATATTGGTTGTGAGCATACATTTGAGAGATTAGAACTTTCATTTTCGTCAAGACTCTCTCTCTCTCTCTCTCTCTCTCGCTCTTCTTGTTTTAGACCTTTACATTGTACTCATCGCCTTTGCAAGCACTTCTATTTATTGAAGATTAATCAAATTTTAAGGTTGTCAAGCTTGATTCTTGGTATGTGCATAAGTAAAGAACTTTTAAGAGGTTAGGTCTTGACTCGTAGTGAAGACCATGTAAGTGAATTTTAGAGCAATGGACTTATTTGAGAAGGGTGAACATAGGCTTTCTTATGGTACTTCAAGCCTAGGTGGAAAACTCGCACTTAAATTGCAAAATGTAACTTTGGTGCAAATGTTCAGCCAAAGCCTCGATTGGACCAAGTCGAATCCACAGTCTAAGAAGTCAGACAAGCACATGACCTTCACATCATCTAATTAGCGCATTACGTAGTGGCGCATGGACTCTACATGAATTGAGCTAGCTATGTAATGTTGCATTTCATGAATGTTATGGCTACTGTGGTTAAGACAGTAAATATTGTTGTGACTATTGTGGTTTTGGCAGCGACAGCGCAAATGGGGCTGCAACAACAAGGAGGTCTAGGCGGCAACAACTTTGAATGGGGTTGTACGAGTCGTGCGTTTTTTGGTGGTAGGCGAGAATGAGTGATGGTGGATGTGCATTTTTTGGTGGCAGACAAAGAACGTGCAGTGGTTGAGGAGGTGGCGATAGCGGCGGCAGTGTGAACGGGGTTACAGTGGTGGCATTCTGTTCTGTGTGGTGTGTATGGGGTCTATTTGGGGATATGACAGTCTGGAAATCATGATGGGTATGCTGACGGTTGTGGGTACTGTATGGAGGACACAGGAGTTGTGATGCAGCGAGACAGTGGGTGAAAGGGAGAGGATAGACGGGAAGGGGGAGCCAGAGGTCATGGCATCAGCAGTAGTGGTGGTAGGGGTGAGCACGGTTCGGTTTGGGGGTCAAACCGCAAACCGAACCAATGAACCTCGGTTCACAAATTCTTAAACCAAACCGAACCAAGACACCTCGGTTTGAACGGTTCGGTTTGAACGGTTCAAACGGTTCAAATTGAACGGTTCGGATCGGTTTGAGCGTAGTTTAAACATTATTATGTTTTCAAGAAAAAAAAACAATAACCAATAACAACTTTTCTTAAGATTAATTTATAACTTTTTTCGGCTACCGTATTTTTTGGGTGCTCATGGTTTATGGGAATACTTGCTCTCTTTCCTACATTGTTTGGGCTTTCAACATGATTACTACTTGAATAACATAACACCAATTTCAGAACTTACTTCTTAACAGTTGAGCAGGAAACTAGACCAAGAGGGTGTGCATCACAATGGTAGTAAAAAAATACAGATAATTTCCTAAGTCTTAATATCTAACAAATATGCACTTCTCTAAAGTTTTTATTTGTTGATTTTTCTTTAAGTAGGCATGACTTGTATTTTATCATTCTTGACTCTACTGTAATACTGGATATAACTAGCCTATTGGCTCCATGTTTACAATACAGGAGCCATAGTATAAATGATGCAATATATAATTAGTAATGGCTTTGAAAGGGTAGAATTAGAAGAGAAGGCTAATTTAGGGTGAATATGTTTTATTTTATCCTGGTTATTAGCTAATAAGGGTAAGGTATATATATATTTTTTATAATAATGTAACCCTCGGTTCGGTTCGGTTCGGTTTAGTGCCGGTTTGGAAATCCTAAACCGTGAACCGAACCAAACCAAACCAGCCTCGGTTTGAAAATCTCAAACCAAACCATTCAAGCTCATCAACGGTTCGGATTCGATCGGTTCGGTTCCAACGGTTTGAACGGTTCAGATCGGTTTTATTAGTTTGTTGCTCACCCCTGAGTGGTGGGAAGGTAGGCAGAAGGTGATGGCGGAGGCGAGAACATCAGTGACATGGTGAAACTAGGGATGGCAATGGGGCGGGTCGGATACGGATCTTGTTAAATCCGAACCCACCCCGCTAGTTCAAAAACCCCACTCCGCCCCGCCCCGCCCCAGCAGCGGGTCAAAAGAATGGAATACCATCCCCGATCCTAATGTAATTTAGGAAACCCGACCCCGCCCCGATCCACCCCGCTCTTTCCCGGCCACAACCAGAGTCTGAGCCATCAATGAAGTTCAGAGAGATCACAGAGCATGAAAAACAACTCTAACATCGTCTAATCCTCATCACAAAGGTTAACACTGATAAGCCAAAGACATATAAATACACTGGACAACGAGCATAAGATAACTTGGTGCAACAAATATACAGATCCAGATTATGAAAACTATATCCCATCCACCAATTAGAGAGTAGAAAATCACAGCTATTTTTTCTATAACACAGACGCGACATAAACGCAGGCCCGCAGTAGTAGCACTTGGCAAACTCGACCGACACTACTTTACTGTTGCACCTTCGCCGTTCGTCGTAGCCACAGCAGGAGCTTTGGCCGTCGCCGTTCAACGTAGCCACAGTGGGAGCTTCGGTCGTCGCCGTTCGGCGTAGCCACAACTTCGGCGCCGAACTGGAGATGGGTGACGACTGGCGGAGATAAACGTTGTACCATGCGGGGCAGAGAGAAGGCGACGTGAGGTGGTTGGTCCGTGGAGGCCGTGACCGTTCGGCGTATGAGCTTTGAGAGAACAAAGAGAATTGAGAGAATAAAGCAGATAGAAGATGGGGTGGCAGAGAAGAAAGGCAGAGGAAGAGATGATTTTGTCCACTATTTATACCATGAGATGGACGGGTGAGATTGCCTAGATCTAGGGTTAGGATAAAAACTAAATATAAAACATATACAGGGCTGCGGGGCGGGGCGGGACGCGGGGCGGTTAGACTAAATACCAAATCCGACCCGTACCCGCTGCGGGTTTAAAATTTAGATACCATACCCGCCCCGTAACCCGGTCAAAGTCAAGAAAACCCGCTCCTATAGGATCGGGGCGGGGCGGATATCCACCGGTTGCGGATCAAATTGCCATCCCTAGTTGAAACAAAAAAAAAAGAGAAGAAGCAGTGGTGCAGGAGCAATGGGTCACGGTATGGGTCATTCTGATGGGATTGGAAGGTGGGAATGATTGGTGGTGGGCACAGGTGCGCATTGTAGGCTGTGCATGGCAGAGGCTGCACCTCGCACGACGACGGTGGTACTGTAATACCGGTTCTTGAAGAGAAAGGGAGAGATAAGTGATGTTACCAAGGGAATTTCAACAATTGCATTGTAAATTAGGGACAATATAGTTATTTCGTCCGAAGCGTTATATATATCAATATTTCGTTCAGTCAAGAGACATTAATACTATTTTTCTAAACTAATTAACACACTTGTAGCTTCCGCCTAAGCTTAGGGACTTAGGTATAATTATTAGAGTACCTTTTCACCAAAACTTCAAAACTGAGTGGAGTATTATTCTTCGTACTACACAGGCTTGTTTCTCTCTTTCTCCACATTTTTCTTCTTCGTACTACCATGTATCACATCAATGTCCTTTTAAAGCATGCTTCTGGCTTTTCTAGCTTTGCTCATCTAAATTAGTATTACCCGTCCATCCTAAATTATTTGATCATATTTGATTTTTAACTTATCTAGTATATGAGTCATATGTTATGAGTTTTTCATTCTATCAACAGAGAGGGAGGGGAGGAGAGGTGGAGGGGAGGGGAGGGGAGGGGAAAAGAGAAAGTGAGACATGAAAGAGATAATTGGGTTTGGGGACAGTTAAATATAGAAAGAAAAATATAATAAAAAAAAGTTGGTAAAAGGGTAAACATGAAAAAACACTTATATAATATTTCTTAATTTAAAAAGTGACTAATTTTTTTGAGACAACCCAAAAAGAAAACATGATCAATTTCTTTAGGACGGAGAGAGTATAATTTAGTTGATACAATTCCGCAAATCTTTACTTTTTCATTTTTTTTCGCATATGCTTAGCTCTACTAAGGTTACGCTATACATTGGCATATGCAAAAATAGAAACAAAAAGAAATTTTGGTTGCTCCCACAAATCGTTAAGAAAGGCTTTCATGGTTTTACTCTTCGAATTTTATTGGGGAGATTATTTTAGAGAAGCTCATCGCATGGTAAAGTTTGTTACCGTATCCTATGATCTATTTTATACACAATTTATCTAGTTATTTAAAATTTTCCTATTTGGATGTTATGACCTTTAACTTTAAAACTATAGGTGGCAATTAAGACTCAAACTCATTTACCCACCCAAACCACCCACTTAAAACTCTCTCAAACACACCCATTTAATAATTGGGTTTTAAATGGGTCACTCATTTTAAAATCCAATAGCCCGTGAATTTAAATGGGTTATAAATGGGTGCCCATTTAACCATATACATAATATGAGTTAATAATTGAATTATAAATGACTGCCTATATTTGTTTTTGGTATTTAAAAAGTCTCTAAAAATCCAACTAATGCCACAAAACCCGTTGAACCACCATATAGAAACCAGCCAACGACTGTCAATTAGCACCAGCCAACGACTGTCAAGCATCGGCCAACAACCGTCGACCACCACCCGGTACAACCGCTAACCACCAAATAACCACCTCTCTAACCACCGCACCACCACCCAGAAACCAACAACCATCACTGAAGAACCCATAAACACTTCAATAAAAATCACAGCACCACCCACACACCTACCAACAAACACCACACCATCGCAGCAACACCCCCAACCAAAACCCAACACCGCACAACCATCGTGGAATCGGTGGATGAACGGAAGATTGAATTGTGTCCTTGGTAACAGAAAAAATTAATGGGCCACTTTACCGCCAGAGTCGCAACAGTAGCAGGAACCTCTGTCGGAGACAACGCCGGGGTGCTCACCGGCATTTTAGCAGACAGAGAAGGAGTCACCGGAGATGGAACCGGAATGGCCGCCAGAGTAACAGCTGCGGGGAGGTAGCCGCAGGAGACTGGGCCGACGAAACAGACGGGCTGGCCGACAGGAAAACTGGCACTGCCGGTTAAACTGACGAAAGGTTGCTGCAGACGGCATAGCAGCCGGAGACTTCGAAGGGGATGTGTGAGGCTCGCCAGAATAGTGAATGGAGGGACTGACGGCGCCACAAAACTCGCTAGGGGAGACCCATTGCCAGACTTTGGTGCTGGAGCAAGGGCAATGATGCGATGTGCCGCCGTTCCGGAATATAACCAGAAGAGCAATGGCAAGAAATTTACAGATCTTAGGGCTTCAAATAAGGAAGAGTAGCCTGAGGGCAGGTGGTGCTCCGGTGATCGGCTTTAATGGACATGGTGAAAAATTAATGGGTCACTTTGAGATTAATGTGTCAAACCAACTCATTTAATGAGATAAACCAATTAACCCATTAATAAATGGGTCAGTTACTCATTTATACCCAACCCATTTAACTTGCACCCAAACCCAACCCACCACCCCCCTTGCCACCCCTGTTTAAAACACACCCTTTGTGAATTCTTTTCTCCTTTTTTGTTCTTTCCATATTTAGAGGCTGGGTTTTTGCTTTGGTTTATCACAAAGCTTATTTCATATGTCATGGATATAACATAGTTTTGGCCCGTCCTATCTACAAACCAATACTACTTTCTCTTTTTTACCTGTCTCTCCTACGATATCACAAAATTGAAACTGTTCTTTCTTTTTGGGCAACTGATCCTTGTTAGATGGACTTAAAGAAATATCAATAGTGGAAAGTAAACCCATTATGCATCGTAGCGACAATAATTGGTACATTCTTTATTTAGGCTGTTGGATTTCCATACGCATATTGGTGGGCAATACTTATTTCAATTCTACACAATATGAATGAGGAAATTTAAAATGCTTATGACAATTTAATTGCTTACGTTCCTATTCTACCCACACTCGCATATCTCTTTTAAACTCTAATTACAATTCCGCAAAATATGGAGGGTCCAACTGAATTTCACAATTGATGCCTTAGCAAACATTCATTCTTTATATATTTTGTCCGATCGTTGAAGTCGTCTCTAGTTGATCTTAAATTTGTTGAATCACAAAATTGTACCTTATTATTATAATTTTGTTTACAATAATTGACCAAGATAAACTTTTTGTACTATTGCTTATACTATCAGCATGACTGTAATTCAATTCTTGATTCAATTTTTCTAAAGTAAAAAACTAGTTGCTTGGTCCTTAATTTTAATTCCGAATGGGGTATATTTATTGGTTAAAAACATTGAGAACTTTACCCTTGCATTATCCTTTTGGCACGTCTACATTTTAGAGGATGTTTGTGATTTGATTCTAAAATGGTCAAATCTGATTAAATTCATATTAAATCGGGTTTGAAGTGTTTGGTAAAAAGTCAAGAGGATTAAATACGCTCTAATGTGCTCAAAGTTGATTAAATTTATAATCTCAAATTTGGTCAAGAGAATTATCAAATGCACAGCTCCCTTTCAATTTGACTATGTTATATGATAATTTTACTAGACTAAATATACTTTAATATCTTTGTTATCTACTTTAATATCTACTTTAATACCTTCAACAAGTTTTGATCAACTATATACCTAATTTTAAATTTTGATTTTGATTTAATGAAAATCTACTCCATCAGAAACAGTCACTTACTCGTTCAGTCACTCCCCTCCCAACCACCACCACCACCACCACCACCACCACCACACACAATCCAATAGCAGTTGAAATTTAAAACCGTATTACCTATATTTTTAAGTTCCAAAGTATCCTAATAATTTTGCAATTCTTAGAATTTTTATCAAATGTTTACTCTTTCACTTTTCTCCAATTGACACCTGAATTTTTACTTTTTCATTTTTATTCGCATTTGCCCGACTGCATATTCATCCTAGGGCTATGCTGCCTAAAAAAAATTAAAAATTTGTTTGTCCTCACATATCGCTGAGAGAGGGTCTCAAATTTTATTGAAAAGATTATTTTAGAGAAGCTCATAGATAGTAAAGTATGTTATCGTATCCTATAACCTATTTTCTACTTGGTTATTCAATTTTTCTCTTCTTTCGATGCTATGACCTTTTAACTTTAAAATGCACATGTTGTAAATTCTTTTCTCCATTTTTCTTTGCAAATTTAAAGGCACAATTTTTGCTTTCGTCCATCCGGAAGCTTATTTCATACTTCTGTTCTGGTATATAAAGCAGTTACTTTTTGGCCATTCTAGTTACAAATTACAATTCAATGTTGCTTTCTCTTCTTGATCTGCGTCATCTAAAGTATTCCGGCATCCAAACTGTTTTTTTTTCCGAGCGGCTGATCACGGTTAGATGGGCTTGAACAAATATTAATGGTAAAAAATAAAGCCGTTACGCATCACAATGATAATATCCTATACATACTTTTTTTATGCATGTTGGTTGGCAACACTTGATTGATTTCTACGCTTGGACGAGGAATTTAAAATGCTTTTGACAATTTAATAACTTACGCGCCTATTCTACCAACACTTCCACATCTCTGTTAAATCCTAATTGCTATTCCACAGCTGAGATCCAACTGAATTTCATGATTGGTACCTCCGTTAACATTCACGCTTTAATGTTTGGTTCTACTCTAGAAGTCGTGTCTGACTAATCTTAACTTGGTTGAATCACAAGATCGTACGTTACAATAAACATATTTACAACAATTGATCGGGTACATTTTTCGTACTATTGCTTATACTATCGGCGTGACTTTACTTAACTTCTCGAACAAATTATCTAAAAATTTAAAAATTACTGAAGTTGCTTGTCATTAATCAATTTTAATTCCGAATGGGCTATATATTTATTGGTTAAAAAACATTGAGAACTTTTCCGTTGCATTTATCCTTTTTGGTACGCTCCACATTTTACTCCTTTCGGTCACTTTCCCCAACACGCCCCACGCGGTTCCCCACCGTCCGCCACCGCACACAGTCCTTCCCGCGCTTCTCTGACACCCTCCACCACCCCAATGGTCTCCACGGAAAACTCAAATCCACCCCCTTCAGACCCAAAGCGCCAGCTGACCAACGCCCAGCGCCAAGCAGTCTACCAACACTTGCTAGCAAACTACGCCGACGGCAAGCTCAAAAGAGGCGCAATCGCCGGCGCCGCGGCCTCGTTCAACGTATCCAAGCCGACCGCCCGCCGGATATGGGGGCGGGCAAAGCCCGGCCTGGCAACTGGGTCGGCAGTCGACGTGTCCGCCAGGCACGGGAAAGCTGGCAGGAAGAGGAAGATCCAGGTGGACCAGGCCCGGGTCGCGGAGCTCCCGTTGAGCAGGAGGAGGAGTATTCGGTCGTTTGCCGATGCCTTGCACACTTGTCGGTCTCTTCGGCTCATAGGATCATTAAGGAGGGGGCTTTGAGGCTTCATTGTACCGCGATTGTGCCGTATGCAGTTGATCAAGACAAGAGTTCCAGGTGAGGTTTATTTTTTTTTTTCTTTTTATGCAATTTAGTGGTTTTTTTTTTTCTTATAAGGTTCTGGTTTGTTTACAAATTGCCTGAAATGGGTTATGCTAGGGGCCTTTATCAAGGCTAAGCACTTTTCTGGTTTGGGGGTGAATTTGAGCCTAACTTATTTTTAACGAAAATTTTGTGATAGGATGAAACTCAGGGCTGTAATTTACGTCAAGTTACGGTATTCTTTTAGGTTGATTTTTGTTCTTTCTTCCCTTTTTTCCCCTCTTTGCTATGGTATTTTAGTGTTTTTATTGGCTAGAAACTGAGATGAAATGGGTTTGTATGCGTTGGGATGATTTTGTGCAAAACTCGGTTGTAAAGAGAATACGTGGTGATGTGAAACTCACGGCTGTAATTTATATCAAAATATGCATATCATTTTCAATGATGATAAACTACTTTGGTTTGATATCAGGATAATTGGCTATCAAACTTACTTTGAGCTGCCCCGGGGGACATTGCCAGCCATGGTGAGGATTCGCGTCCCACTTCAGCTATGTTGTAATATGCTAATTACTCAAATACAGCAAGTTATGAAAAAGAACTCTACCTCAGATCCAGCCCGCACAATCTTCTTAACCGTTTACAAATTGAAACATACACTCATGTACTGAAGATTATAAAGAAGTGTCCGTGGTAAAAGTTTATTGAGGCAATCAATGGCAGAATTAATGTTCACGCGCTGAAGATTTTCAGGAGGCAACTCCGAGATTGACTAGTTGAAAATTATTTGTAGTCTAGAATTTTGTCTTGAGGAAGTAAGAATGGGAAAAGACTATAAGGAAAAGAGAGAAAGAAAAAGACAGATGTCTGGTAGAATTAAATCCCGAGCTTTGAGCTGTAATTGCACGTGTAGGAATTTTTTGATGGTATCTACTTCTTTTGTTGATGTGTACAACATCATGTTTGAGCGTAAGTGGTTGGACCGTCTCTCAAAATTACCTATAATGATGGGGTTCCCTGTCTTTCTTCTTCTTCTTTTTTCCATAAATCTTATGGTTGGAGAATTTCACGAATGGGAGGGGACAAGATTACACCCGAAGAAACCAAAAGCAAAAAATGAAAGAACGAAAGTGGAAGAAGGAAAATCAATGTATCCTTTTGAATGTCTGCAGAGCTTTTGTGATAGTTCAATTTGCAATAGCTTTGGTTCATATCGGCATAGTGTTAAACTCATTCAAGTTCTGGTACCATGTTCCACGTCTCATTAATTTGAGCTCTGTACTGTCAAGATTGTTGCTATTAAGTAATTTTGCTTCAGCTTCAATTTCAGCTGCTTTGTCCTTGTAGCAGTTGTGTCTCCTCATAAGCACGTCTCCAGTTTAGAGCTCCGAATAGGTTTCTTCTTCTCTTCATTTAGGTTGTTCATGTAGCTTTGAGCGAAAGTTTGATTTTGAACCGGTTCTCGAGCACTCAGATTGGAGCTATTTGAAGTGCGGTTAAAGAGGAATTTTTATAATGTGACTCCATAGCTGCTTGGTTGTTGCGCCTAATCCTTATAAACACTTGTTTCGGAATGTAGAAACATTGGTCTTGTAGTACCAGGGAACTCTGGGGTTGCTTTTGCTTTTGAAAAGTGATTTTGGTAAAATGTTAGATAATTGTGGGATCTAGATCACCTAGTTGGGTGATTTTGCCTGCACGCAACTACATCTGGGCAACTCAATCTGAAAACAGTTAGCAGCGGAACTTGTATAGCAACTATGTTGAAGCTCTAGACATGCTTTTTGGTGTTCTCA
The DNA here is from genome assembly GCA_033065855.1 of Escallonia rubra. NCBI lineage: Eukaryota > Viridiplantae > Streptophyta > Magnoliopsida > Escalloniales > Escalloniaceae > Escallonia > Escallonia rubra. The sequence continues at coordinate 228,985 of JAVXUO010002032.1, read as the reverse complement.
AGCGCAATGCCTAAATGACACTTAGGTCACTACTTTTGAGCTTTATCTGCTAAGTTGCTCTTGGCCGAGAAGCATTTGAGCGCATCTTGCAAACTCGAGTTATTTTTCCTAGCATACAAATTGAAGAAACTTAAGAGAAAAAAGGTAAAAAAAAGTATATTCAGGAAATGGATACAGCATCTTTCGTGGTTAGGCCCCTTCTTTCATTTCCTTATCGCAAACCAATAATTATGCCAATCAAAAGATGGTAACTCTTCCACAAATTGTGTTTTTGTTTCTTCAACGATTGCTCAAAAATCTACTTCCTTTAACATTATAAGAGATATTATCACAACTAGGTGTTAGAAACAACTCTACACAAATAACATGTGAAGTGGATTTTTTTACACTATGAACAACTGTATAGTTCTAACCAAAGTCAGGACAGCAAAGATCATGCAACGGTCATAAGCACGTATTCTATCTTGTGGAAATTTGGTAAATTGCTATTCTATTGGCAATTCCTAGCAATTTTGGTTTGACAGTTACCTTTCAACTAGCTACAATTGTTTGACCTATATTTATACCACACTTGGCTTTGCTAATTAACGAAGCCAACATGTTTCACCATAACTGCTAAACAGCTGGGTAATCTGTATATATCTAAGCTGCCTCTGGTTCCATTGTTCAGATTGGTGTCGTTTCCGCCATTTATCTCCAAGTCTGCATCCATACTTTGGCTGGCACTGGAGGATGGAGTAATGACATTGGCTAAGCTTTTGGATGGGGCTTCCACTACTTGGTGCTATTTAAAGCTGGAAGTAGAACATTGCAGCACCTGTGTTCTTATTCCGGCTAGTAGCTTCTGGCTATTTGTCATGCAATATCATAGGAATATGATGACCTCGAAAAAGGAAGTGAGTCGGGATGATTCAGCATGCTAAATGGATGTCATTCAACGCTTTTGCCAGATGACTTGGCTTTGCATCCCTGGTGTCACGTTGTGAGTGAAATAAACTTTTTGAAACATTCAAAGGAAGTATTTATCGGGAAATTATGTTAGCATCCAGTTGGAAAGGCTAACTGGCAAAAATCTTAAAATGGAAGATGAAATAGTCAATCGGTTGTGTTGCTTGTCCTGGAAGGGTTTGATGGTTTTCGATTGTCATTTTTTGGTTTAGAAGCTTGTCTTCCTGTGGGATGTACTGAATACTTAGTTTTTTCTGGTAAATAGATGTTCAACCTTTCCAAGAAAACATGGTAGATCATAGAGAAATCTAGATTGCAACATATTACTGTTGCTGATTGAGCCTGCTGCTTTCTGGCACTGGTGGTGTTTTGGCTTTAGGCTCTTATTTCCTTGTGAGGTTTGCTGGAGTATAGTTCTTGTAGATTTCAACTTTCAGTGAGTGGACAAGTTATTTCAAATTTTCATGTAGGGCCATCATAAGCTGTATAGTTACGATATATTACCTACATTCTTTTAGCTGTTGCATTTTCTGGGGTATGCCCCCATCTGACATGTTACAAGTTCTGGAATCATCCTCAATTTCTTAATCTGGCTTATTTACAATTATGTATTATGATCTCATTTTTTCTTCAAACATATATTTTGCAGTTATTTAGGGAGTCGAAGAGATTTGTTGCCGAAACTTGAGTTTGGGACAATTGAGAAGTCTGGACAACGGTAGAGGTCCTTAACATCCGTAATCACGTGTATTTTGTTCTTATGCTTCATAAAAAGTAATTATGCTGCCACCATTTATTTAGTTATGCTGCAGTATTTCTGTTTCTTGCTTGATTTACTTAAGTTAGAGAAAACAGGTTTCTTTCCTTCACAAAAAAAAAGTTGTGCGCCACAAGCGTGATTGTATTTGTCGATTTTTCTGCAACCTTGCCACTGAAACTGAACCAGTTTTTTATAAATAAGCTTTATGGGCACTTAAAGTAATACTTCCAGCCTTTGATTGGAATTTTGGCGATAGGTGCGCCAAAAGTTACTTGATAGAATTGTTGACCTTTATTCACAAGTTTGCAATAAAACATTTCTTACCTATCTGGCTTCTATTAGTACATTGGTTAGTATCAATATTGCTAGAATACAGATGCTTTTCAACACTAAAATCATCTTTACCTAGATACTTTAGATAATCTTTGTTGTGATAGTGCTTTATAAGTTTTTTACCATCCTATTCTTGCATCAGTATGTTCTTTAGTCCTTTACAATTCTCTTGACCTTCATTTCTTTTCTCCCTATGATGCTCTCTTTTTTTCTGTGTTCTGCAATTGATTGACAACAGCCTGATATTGGGAAGAAAATGTGATGACACAATCATCGGAATTGATCTTGGTACGAGTTATTCATGCGTTGGGGTTTGGCAGCATGACCGCGTTGAAATAATTGCCAATGACCAGGGCAACAAAACCACGCCGTCTTACGTGGCTTTCACTGATAGTGAGCGTCTGATCGGTGATGCCGCCAAGAATCAAGTTGCTGTGAACCCTACCAACACCATCTTCAGTAAGTTCTACATACAAGCTTTCTCTTTTGTTTTTGTTGTCATGTCATTGATCTGAATATGTCTTACCCATTTTCAGTATGTACAAGCATATTCACCTCCATGTGATGGATGTATATACGTATAGATTAAACCTATGTATAAGAAGGAAGTGCGTATATCAGCCTTTGGATGTTAAGTGCTGTATGCGTATGTGTGTGAGAATGATGTATATACGAGAATAAGTAAAAATGTATGTGAGCTGTTGTCTTATTCTTTTTTTCTTTTTACTTGTAACTCATATGGTGTTCGCTAGAAAGGTCTGGAGGTCTTTTGATGGTAGTCATGAAACCCTCTCCAGGAACAACTTTAAATAGCCTATCCTGGCAAGCTACTTTTATATTGAACTTTTTTTCTGAATGAAGAAGTTGCGGCTTATGTAGTATAAATGGACCGCGTTCTGAGCTGTCTAAAAGCTCAAGCTAAGCAATCAGTGACTTGACATGGCTAGCAAGGTTTTATGCTCTGTTCTTCTTACTTACATTTTATTTCGCGTTATGTTGGTGCAATTCCAGTTTAATTGTGCACTTGGTGGCAGTGCACCTTGATTTGTCACTCCGGTTGGGTGTTGGGTTGGGGGTGGGGGGTTGTTTTGGGGGGGGGGGGGGGGGGAGCATTAAGCTTGATATAATTGGTATGGTTCTAGAGGAGTTGATGAGTTAACATGAAATTGTGTTTCCTTGGTTGGATTTTAGGAATGATGTTTTAGTTTAATTTGTTTGCAATTGATAAATAATTACTGTGATGGTGCTTATTAGTATATAGCCAAATATGTGGAAGCTAAACTGCATCTTTCTAGCTTATCAAAATTGCAATAATGTCATAATCTACCAGTCATTTGATGTGCATCTATATATGCATCCAGTAATTGGTTCAAAGGTATGCATAGAATGTAGATTTGCATTTGCATGGAAGTGTTGGATGGGTAATGTGGTTTGCAGGGTTTAATTTCGACCACCGCTCTTTTTCTCTGTATTTTCCTTGAGGGAACCAACAGTTCAAGTAATTCAAAAAACTATGTTGCTCTTATCTTTTCCAACGCTTTATAAGGCACTTTGGTTTTTCCTTTCAGAAATAGGGTCTTGAAATTGTTAGTAAATCATATTGTTCTTTTATATGCTTTACATTTATATAGAAGTAAGAAACTCTGACTTTGAACAATTGAACTCTATATTAAAATCTTGCGAGAAACCTCATGTACTCAATTGTTTTGTGATAATGAACATTTGACCACCATAATTGAGCCTCGTTTGAGCTGATATTGTTTTCTTCTTCATTATGAAAACCAAAATGATTGTTTAGTCATTTAATTTGATGGAAGTAACTTGATATACGCTTAGATAGCTTAGATGTTTGTAATTTTTTGAATGACAGATGTCAAACGACTAATTGGTAGGAAATTCTGTGATCCATCTATTTAGAATGACATCAAGCTCTGGCCCTTCAAGGTTATTGCTGGTCCTGGGGACAAACCCATCATTGTTGCCAACGACAAAGGTGTGGAGAAACATTTTGCTCCTGAAGAGATCTCTTCCATACTCCTCCTTAGAATGCGTGAGATTGCTGAGAACTTCCTAGGATCAAGAATATGGAGTGCTGTTATGACAGTCCCTGCCTACTTCAACGATGCTGGAGCTATTACTGGTCTAAATGTGATGCGTATCATCAATGAACCAACTGCTGCTGCTATAGCTTATGGTTTGGACAAGAAGGAGACTAGTGGTTCTGAAAAGAATGTGCTGATTTTCGATTTGGGTGGCGGTACTTTTGATGTCTCCCTTCTCATTATTGAAGATGGTATATTTGAAGTGAAGGCCATTGCTGGTGATTCTCACCTTGGAGGAGTGGATTTTGATAACAGAATGGTGAACCATTTTGTTCTGGAGTTTAGGAGGAGGAACAAGAAGGACATCAGTGGAAACGCAAGAGCTCTCTGGACACTGAGGACTTCTTGTGAGAGGGCTAAGAGGATTCTCTCATCTACTGCTCATACCACTATTGAAATAGATTCGTTGTTTGAGGGTGTTGATTTCTATGCAACTATTACCCGTGCCAGATTTGAGGAACTTAACAAGGATCTTTTCAGGAAGTGCATAGAACTGGTTGAGAAATGCTTGCGAGATGCCAGAATGGTTAAGAGCAGTGTGCATGATGTAGTCCTTGTTGGTGGGTCTACTAGAATTCCCAAGGTGCAGCAACTTGTGCAAGATTTTTTTAATGGCAAGGAGCTTTGCAAGTGCATTAACCCTGATGAGGTGGTTGCTTACAGTGCTGCTGTTCAAGCTTATATTTTGAAGGCCAATAGAAATGAAAAAGTTCAGGATGTATTGCTCTTGGATGCCACGCCTCTGTCTCTTGGTTTGGAGACTGCTGGAGGTGTTATGCATGTACTAATTCCAAGTAACACCAAAATACCCTTCAAGGTGGAGCATATGTTCTCTACGTACTCGGACAACCAGCCCAGTGTGCTGATTCAAGTGTACGAGGGTGAGAGAGCAAGAACGAGAGACAACTTCTTGCTGGGTAAGTTTGAAATTTCTCGCATTCCACGAGCCCCAATGGGCGTTCCTCAGATCATTGTCTGCTTCGACATTGATGTGAATGGCATCTTAAATGTCTCTGCTGAGGACAAGACCACTGGTCAGAAGAACAAGATCACCATCACAAGTTACAAGGGAAGGTTGTCTAAGGAAGAGATTAAGAAGACTATACTAGAGGCTAAGAAATACAAGTCCGAGGATGAGGATCACAAGAGGAAGATTGAGGCCAAGAATGCCCTAGAAAATTATGCATACAGTATGCAGAACACTGTCAAGGATGAGGTGGTTAGTTTTATGCTAACCGAGGCTGATAAGGAGAGGGTTGAGGCGGCGCTTGACCAGGCCATTCGGTGGTTGGATAGCAACCAGCTTGCGGAGGCAGATGAGTTCGAGTACAAGATAAAGGAGCTTGAAGCTATTTGCACCCGCCATTGCCTGTGACGTGGACAACGATTACTCTCCATCTGGTGATAGTGAAGAATGTCCTGAGAATGGCTGCAGTGAAGTTTTTCTTGGCAGTTGTGTTGATTTTATGGGCTGGTGATATAGATTACATTGTCTTTGTAGGAAGAGATTGAAACCTGAGTTTTGGACTGATAAAACAATGTCCAGGCATCTTCAATCTATTACATATCGTAGAGATAACATAGAAGGTTAATTTGGAGATTTTATTGCAGCCATGGCCGTTTGTATTCTGTGAAGACCTGGCATGTAGAGTTTGATTTTACTTCCTGTTTGAAGCTGAGGATGAGCTGTATAAAGCGGCAAGAGCTTACAGAGTACTGTTGAGGATGGTCCCTTAAATATAATGCAGGTTGTAACGGAGCTGTATAATGCCTACCTTTGATCTGCACTTCTACGTTCTTGCTACTTCAAAAATTCTTAAACTTTCTTTGCTCTCCGACTTTTGGTTTAGTACTGGTACTTTATTTGACCGGTTGAAGTCCTGGAGTTTTCTATTATAAACCACCACCCTCATATATACACAACCTTTTTCAGGGAAAGAGGGAGAAGGGTTCCACCACCATTGCTGAGGTAATGAGAGTTCATAGATTATATGATCACCTTTTTGAGTATTGATGAAAGCATTCCCAGAATCAAAAGCAAACGGAAAATCATATACCCAATTGTAAAATTCCGTTGATGTTGGTGGTTTAACGGGAACCAACAATATCCATTTCAAAGTGCTCTTTATTAGGAAAAAAATGGCCTAACATAATGCCATCTCTGTATTTAGCTTCTTGTAATCTTAATGTTCAAAATATAGCTTAGGGTTGCAAGTTCGGTCGAGTATTAATGCATTTAACTAGCTCAGCTCAAGTAAATACTTGGTTTTAACCAACCCAACCCACTTAGTTACAAAAATGGGTTAAGACATGTTAGTTCAATATAAAACCGGGATAGTTTGGCTTAGTTTTAAAACCCAAATCATATATATATATTCTTGTACAATTTTGTAGTTTGTTGGTAAATACGCAACTCAGAACCACCATTAGCCACCAGCCCGCCACCACCTACCATAGCATTGGCAGCCGTTGCCACAGAAACCTGGGATCACTGCTGCATGCTGCAGCTAGCTGGCAGACACCGCCATCGTGAATCTCCTACTCCTGTTGTCGCCTTGCGGCCACAACTACCACCGTCGCATACTACTGTTATTGTCACTACCACTAGCTGTCCTCGTTGCAACCACCACTGTCGCTGCCTCCCCCTGCCACCAACAAACTCGGCCGCTGTAGCCCGGTTGATGGTTGGCACCCCTGACAGTCACGGGCTGTCGATCGCTGCTACCAGTCGCCGCTGGCCTCCGACATTCACTACCTAATGTCAACCATCTACAACCACTTATCCATCAACCTATTCAACACAACCCCTCCCAGCCTCAACAATTCAATTTTTTCTTTGGTTAAGTAGATTGTCATTTAAAAGAGTGTGAGTTTATTTGGATCGGATTAAAACTCAGCCTAACCCACACAAGTTGCATACCTAATATAGCAGCACTCCAACGCACTATACGATATCCAAGTTGTCTACTCTTTCAAAATCGATGGCCACAAACCATCTAAACAATCAAATAATAAATATATAACGCGTAATTATTATTTAATAACTAACACGTAAGGTTTACTAATTACATGTTTATAAAATTCATAAAACTTCAAAGAAAATAAAATTTATAAAATACAAAAATGATAGTTAAGTTGGCCCTAAAATAATGCTATCTGCATTAGCAGAAAAAATGGGGGGGGGGGGGGGAATGCTATCTACTTATTTTACGTTTCAGTATCTTCTGAATGAATAGAATATGGTCGCACCCCAATACCCCAGTCTAAGTTATTATTCTTTAAGCCCAAATCATAACCACAAAGGCCCAACTAGAAGCCGAGAATATCTCAGCCGTCCACCCCTTCATAATCGATCACCCCAGACTACCTCCTAGACTTTTCCCGAACCTTCCATGATTAAACAAACTTATATATAAGCCCTCGATGCTCCACTCTACAGTCAATTGTCAAAACCCCTAAATCCCTAATTTTGCCCCCTTTTGGTGTTTAGTTCTCTCTCAAAAACCTAAAATCGATACACATTGTTCGAATGGTAGGAAAAAGCGATCGATTGTCGGTCGGGATTAATCTCGCCACAGTTACTCGTGTGTTAAAAGGGGGGGTGGTGGGGGGTGGCAGCATGACCTTGTGGATATCATCGCCAATGACTAGGACAACCGGATGACGCCGTCCTACGTGGCCTTCACCGATGCCGAGTGGCTCATTGGCAATGTAGCGAAGAACCAGGTGGCGATGAACCCTATAAACACCATCTTCGATAAATTTTAATGCTTGCATTGGCATTACATGGATAATAACTGTGGCATATGCGATGCATGTGTAAAAGTTAAGTTAACAATATGATAATTATATCAAGCTTGGCCTTTAGAATTTATTTAAATTGTGAAACTAATCATGCCTTATAGGTAGTTATCTACTTTTTATTTTGTGTTATCTTTTGAAAAATTTCTTAGAGTGCCAAGTGAATTTTAGATATGCAGCGACATAAAACCAAAAGAGGTGTTATACCAAAAAAGATGATCCCTTTATAAGTAACGAGTCACTAGTGACACAATGCGTTTACAAAAATAAAGTTAATGATATGAGTTTTGTTAAAAATAATTAAGTATCACGTGTGATGCCAAGGAAAGTGGGTTCGCAATCGATGTGGAGGTGCCACAAGGAATGCAGTCCGAGTCAGATGTCAAGTGTGCTGATGTGGGACACAACAAGGGTGAAGCAAGGGTAGAGACCAAGGGCTTCCTAGACAGATGCCTAAGGGAGGCAGTGCTGCGAAGGCCATGGCGCAGGGTGAATACACAACGACAATCATAGTTCGATGCTTAGGTCCAAAGTCAAGATCATATATGTTTCTCTCTCTAGAATTCTAGAGTGAGAAAGTAAAAATGTTCAAGTCCTAAATGAATTCTCAAGACCCCTATTTATAGAGGTTGAGATGAAGATGTCATAAGCCGACACGTGGTGCCTCCCGGGAGTGACACGTCACCGAGGGGTCCACAGGTGTCGGTACTCCACGGACTGTCAGATCGCATATTCAACCGGCCTACTCCTCACAGTGTCACTTTTTCTGTCTGGAAAGACTGGCTCCCACAATGTCGATATGGCCAGAGAACCCCCTTGATCTAGCCACCAATCCAAACCCTTACAGAGTCCCACAGGCCTGACAGCGGTGGGGAAGACCAGACGCCCAACTGCTTGGTGAACTAGGCGCCCTCCGGAGACCTGCTCCCGTCTCGGAGTGACACGCGGGTCATAGTCCCTAGGGGTGCTAATGAAGCCCCCAGTGCCAGAACACGTAGGCCAGTCACACAGACACCCTGGCGAAGATAGTGTCCCTAGAGAAGTCGTCTATCCCGCGGGCCGAAGTAGCATCCCAGAGGATCCGTCTACTTGGCGGAAGGGGGGGTCTTCGTGCCGGAGCACTTAGAGCTCCCTGGCAGAGATAGTGTCTTAAAGAGCGAGCCTATCCCTAGGGGTGAGTCCTTATGTCAGAGCACTCGGAGCGCGTCAAGGTAGCATCCCAGAGGAGCCGTCTACCTGACGGAAGGGGAGTTAAAAAGCTCATTGGCAGAGATAGTGTCCCTGAGGAGTCGCCTATCCCTACGTGTGAGTCCTTGTGCTAGAGCACTCGGAGCGCATCAAGGTAGCATGTTGGAGGAGCCGTTTACCTGGCAAAAGGGGAGTTAAAAAGCTTCCTGGCGGAGATAGTGTCCCGGAGGAGTTGCATATCCCACCAGATGAGTCCTTGTGCCAGAGCACTCGGAGAGCGCCGAGGTAGCATCCCGGAGGATCCGTCTACTTGGCGGAATGAGAGTCTTCATGCCAGAGCACTTAGAGCTCCCTAGCAGAGATAATGTCCCGGAGGAGTCGCATGTCCCCACAGGATCCTACATAGTCCGGAGAGTGGGTCGAAACATGTTCCACGGCCAAGGAAATATGCACATGGTGTGGTAAAAGGATGGACCAATGCAAGGTGCATGGTAGTACGACAAAGAGCCAGGGGGCACGACTGTATAAGTGGCACAACGCATGAGCGCGATAGAGTGTGTATGGTGTCGAGGGCACAGTAGTGTGATCGAGAGCCTGGGGCACGGCTGTATCAATGGCGCGGTGTATAGGCACGACGGAGTGAGTAAGGTGCGGGGGCACGATAGTGTGACAAAGAGCCTGAGGGCGAGGGGCGATGAGCGTCATTGAGACGACGTGCGGGTACGGGCGAGGGGGGTCACGGAGACGGCGTCCCGACGACCGGTGAGAAGCGTTGCGGAGACGGTGCCCTGGTGACCGGCGACGAGCGTCATGGAGTCAGCGCACGGGTAACGGGGGTCGCTAAGACGACGTGTGGACGCGGGCGACAGGGGTCGCTGAGACGACGCCCAGGCGACGAGTGTCTCAGAGACGGCGCTCGAGCGACGGGCTAGAAGCATCGCAGAGTCGGTGCGCAGGCACTGTCGATGGGGGTCGTTGAGACTGCCCTCGGGCGATGGGCAACGAGCATCACGGAGTAAGGCCCCGGACGTGGGCTACGGGGGTCGCGGACGATGCATGGTCCCTGAAGTGAAGTGACGGTGCTAAGGGGGGAGGCTAAAGGCCAACCCTTGGGGGAAGGCCAAGGCCAACCCTAGGGGAAGGCTGAGGCCGACCCCAAGGGGGCAGGCTGAGGCAGACCCCAAGGGGGCAGGCTGAGGCAGACCCCAAGGGGAAGGCCGAGGCCAAGGCTGATCCCAAAAGGAAGGCCGAGGCCGAGGCAGACCCCAAGGGGAAGGTCGAGGCCGAGACCGACGCCAACGGGAAGGCCAAGGCCAACCTCTTTGGCCAAGTGTCAAGGCGTGCCGACGGGCAACGTACGACGGTTGAAGCTTGATGATGCATTGTGATTGACCGGTTGGAAGCGTTGAAAATTCGTTGACTGTGTCATTGTGTTGCGCAAAATAGGACCCTCAGTGGGCTTTTGTGTGCGACCAGAATAGGTTGTGAACAGCGTGTAAGTGTTTATTTTCACATGCAATAAAATGATAGAGAGTATTAAATTGTTGAGACCAAATATGTACTTATAGGTAGTTATTTACTATTTTGTCAAAAACTTTCTTACAATGCCAACTTTCATAACTTTACATGGGTAAGTATCTAACATCAAAATAGGTGGCACATGTGATGCGCGTGCAAAAATAAAGTTAATAATATATATTTTGTTAAAGAAATCAAGCATCATGTATAAGTGTTTATTATCACATTAAGTAAAATGAATGTTATATTGTGAAAAGCAAACATCTCTTTATAAGTAATTATTTACTATTTAAACGATTTTTTGTATCACTTTGTAAAAAATTTATTGGAGTGCCAAGTGTTATGATATTAGATAGATAATTTTTGTGCCACGTGCAATGCATGTGGAAAGTTGGTTACTTATAAAGAATAATTACCACTTTTTTAAAATTTTAAATATTTGATATTTTTGCATGTCACGTTTCACTCAGCTACTGTGTCACTTGTCGCCAAGGAACACATGTAACACTAAAAGATGTGTTACACCAAACTGTCCATTATCTTTATATATAGTACGAGCTGCCGTGCACATGCGATGCGTGTACAATTCTACATTGTATAACTCTTAATCACTTCTTACATGATATTTAACAAAAAATAGGAAAACATATATACTACTTATAAAAGTGTGGATAGATGTAAATTATTTTTGGACAAAACTATTCTCATTGCTTTTTTTAGTGCCATGATTGACCTAGTTGTAATCATTCATAAATAAATGTCATGGCCCGTGAAAAACTCTTCATCTCTCCATGCTAGATGCATGATTTCTCTCTCAAAGTTAATTTTGAATTGCTAAAATTCTAGATGCACGAGTCTTCTCCCCAAAATTAATTGAAACCCTTCAACTTTTAGTTAACCATTCAACTTCTTTAACACCAATCATGTATCACATCTATACTTATAGCTTGATTGAGTTGATCTGATTCTGCCATTGAATTGTAAATTTAAATTGCACTAAATTCAACATCTTTTATTTATCTCATATCTCAAAAATAAATGTCGAGAATATAAAGCAATCCCCTTTTTGTTCATTCCATCTTATTCTCTTCTAATTAAGAATTAGCTACAGCAAAATTCAATTGAGTAAATTTTGATCTCCACCACATCAATTCGACACATGATTAAAGGGGATTACCATCATACAATAGTTCCTTTGATATTTGTTTAGACATCTCATCTAAACTCTGCTGCTGCAATTTGCACAACCACTGAGTATGCAAATAGTTATATAAGGTACTGCAATCTTATGACTACAAAGAGAAACAAAAGTAGATTTGACCCAAAAATATATAACTACTTGCTACCTTTCACTTTAAGAAAAGGGTGAGAAGCCTTAAAAAGTTTCTCATTCTGTTTTCTAATGGATATAGCAACATCCTCATAAATATATATTGATGTTCTTATGATCAAAACCATCTTAGTGCAAGAATATATAACAATCATCAAGGCTTTCAACTTGTGACTATAAAAGAGCTTTACCTAAATCGTTTGTGTGTGAATATATGACACTCGATCATTTACCAATAAGCAAGACAAATACATCTTAATTTAAACTTGAAAAAAACTCACGCTAATAGAAAATTATCATCTTAATTTGGACAATCTTTATAAGTAAAAGAAATTAACAAACATCTTGGTAATAGCTAGACCTAAAATAATACAAATAGAGCTCATCTTCACAACCGAGAAGAAAATCTCATCGAAGTCAATACCTTTTTTCTGGCCATAACCTTTGACCACCAATTTGGCTTTGTACTTCACTAGCCTTTCACCATCTTTCTTTAACTTGAACACTCATTTGTTCTTTAAGGCTTTTCTGCCTTTCGGAAGCTCCACCAACTCATAAGTATTAATTTTCTGCAAGGAACTCATGTCTTCTTGCATGATCTTCAGCCATTAGTCCTTGTCTTTATGAGATTGCGCTTTATGAAAAGTTTCTGGTTTGCCATCTGCTGTAACCAAAACATAGTCTGAACGTGGGTACCTTGTGGATGGTCTATGCTCCCTTATGGACCTCTTGACTTGAGGTTATACAACCATTGGTGGAGGGGTTTGCTCACCCTGCTCGACAACTTTATAATCGGGCATATCACTATCATCAGCTAGTGTTTGCTCATCTTTTGCATTAGGTTCTTCTTCTAGAATACCTCCACCATCTATGAAAGTATATGATTGAGAAGATATTGGTTTAAACCTAGTAACACCATCTGCTACAACTTTTGGATTGACAGATCTTGAGTCTGTGGTAATCTCGTGCTCATAGAACACCACATCCCTGATATGATGATCTTCTTTCTCTCAGGATCCCATAACCTATATCCAAACTCAACATCACCGTAGCCAATAAAGATGCACGGAATAGCCTTATCATCCAGCTTCAACCTTTGCTCCTTAGGTACATGTGCAAATGCTTCGCAACCAAATACCTTCAAATAAGAGTAGGACACATTCCACCAGGTCCACACTCTCTCAGGAATGTCAAAGTCAAGGGGAGCTGATGGAGATCTATTGATCAGATACCATGCCGTATGAACATATTCACCCCATAATGATTTAGGCAAATTAGTCATCTTTAGCATGCGTCTTGCTTTCTCAACAATTATGCGGTTCATTCTTTCTATTATATCATTTTATTGAGGAGTGCCAGGTACTGTCTTTTCAACTTGAATGCCATACTTCGAGGGGTACTTTCTGAACTTGATCGAAGTGTACTCACCTTCCATTATAAGTGCGGAGGCACTTTAGGGATTTCACTATTTCCCTTTCCATCACCATAGCATGAAAAATTCTGAAACACCTGTTTTTCGTCTTCAAGAAATACACCCACAGATTTCTTGAAGCATCATCAATAAATGTGACAAAATATCTGTTGCCACCCAGGGACTCCACCTCAATAGGACCACATACATCAAAATAAACCATCTCGAGCAAATTTTTCTTTCTTTACGATGACTTCTGAAAAGAGACTCTGTGTTGCTTGCCAAATAAGCAATAATCGCAAGGGTTTAGTGGTGTATCTTTGGCAAAAAGAATAAGGGATTTTTTTGCCAAAATCTGCAATCCCATCTCGCTCATGTGCGCCATCCGTCTGTGCTACAAATTTGGTGAGGAGTCACCTTCTCCTGCAAGTAAACTGTTGCTACACGCCTTTGTATGAGTCTTGTACAAAGTGCAACAAGCAGTTCCTCTTGCAGCTACCAAAGACCCTTTAGTGAGTTTATATTTACCGCTACCAAAATGACTGTGGTAGCCTGCGAGATCCAGAGCGTGGTTGAGATCAGATTAAGGCACAAATCAGGAATATTCCGTACATCCTTCAAAGTGAGTGTGCATCCCACGTTGGTTTTTAAGCACACGTCACCAATTCTAGCTATAGTTGCACTGCTACTGTTACCCATCTTCATGTAGCCAAAGTCTCCTACTTTGTACGACGTGATATATTCCTTTGTTGGAGTAGCGTGATAAGATGCTGCAGAATCTACCACCCACTCGATTTCGTGACTTGCAACATGATTACACCTTTTTTCTTGGAAAGTAGAAGCTACAAGGTCTCCTTAAGAGATAATGGTTGAAGTGCCGTTATCATTAGCCTTTGTCTAATTTTCTTTTGTTTCGCATTTCCACACATAACAATTTCTTTTTATGTGCTTTTCTTTGCCACAATAGTAGCACTTCCGTCTTTCTTCAGATCGAGACTTGCCTCTAGATCTACTTCTAGATCTACCTTTGAATTTATCACGGCTTTGATTGTTACTTTTGCTTCTGTTTTCAGTAACAAGTGTCTGCGGCTCTATCTTTTTCATTTTCTCTTGAAGTAAGAGAGATGAAGTAACGTCATGTAAAAAGAGAGTATCCATCCTATGTAACAAGGTAGTAACCAAATTATCAGATCATAGGATATGGGTAATGACGCCAGGAGAGCCAATGCTTTATCCTTCTCCTCAATATTCGCCAATTGAGTAATTATATCATTGAAGATATTTAAATGCGCCAAAAAATTCATACCTTCCTTCATCTGTAATGCATACAACTTTCTTTTCAAGTAAAGCTTATTTGTCATGTTTTTCACCATGTACAAGCTTTCTAGCTTTCTCCAAATTTCCGCGGCCTTGTGAACATCATTCACATTGTTCAAAACTTCATCTGACAAATTAAGTCGGATCAAACTGCCTGCCTTCTCGTCCATGTCTTCCCAATCTTCAATTTGAAGATTATCTGGCTTCTTTTTTTGAAGTGCCCTGTGTACACCTTCTTGAATAAGATCTCTCATTTTTCTTTGCCAGAGGGAAAATCCATCATGACCATTGAATTTCTCAACCCCGTAGTTTGGACCAGTCATCTTTATAAAAAAATGATAAAGTTGATACATCAAAGTTCTTGATACCAGTTGTTGGGATTTTAACACCTAAAACAGGTATAACTAGCACAACAAGAAAAAGAGAAAATATAAAAATTACGAGACACAAAAATATGGACACAGATATTTAACGTGGTTCGTCCTCTTTCCTACGTCCACATGAAGATAGCGAGAATGTTGCACTAGAAAGTGGAGAAGTTACAAGGGAACTATCACTCGGTCACTTATACCTAATTCCTGAATACACCCACACCTCACCTCACTATTTCTCTCAGTGAATAAAAACTCTCTGTGATTTTTCTCACTCACTAGTGCTATTACAAAATCACTTAATACTCTAACATTTGAGCTACAATCATAGGCTTTAAATGCCTAACACCCTTTTTAGCTCTAAGTGGCTAACTCACTGGATTTAGCTCTCAATGGCTAATGCTTCTCAATGATGTTTGATGTGTACTGTGTTGTGTGGCCAACTTCTCCTTTTATAGGAGAAGAACCTTTTATAGGAGAAGAAGTGGGTGAAATACCATCCGAGTCAAACCATCCTCCAATGTGAATTCATGTAATTGAATAACAATGTGCACAAAAGATAGAGGTGGAGGGAGGCAGGGAATGCAGAGAAATGAGCAATAAAAAGAATTATATATCTTTTTGTAGAGGGTGGGGAATTAGGGCGGGGGGAAGATATGCAGAATCTGTTGGGGAGGTACAGAAATATGAAACACGTAGTGATATGGGTAAAAATATACACATGTGGGAAAGCGACACGTGTCGCCACCAGAGAGTTTCGAAACCACCCCATGACTCTTGAAGAGATGGGAAGTGGCATTTACCCACTCTCCCACTCTCCCATTATGGGCAATAATCACCCATGAATTTTGTGAACTCTCCCACTCTCCCATTTTGTGAACTCCCCATAAAAGCTAGAAACTCCCCATTAAGTAAGGGGCCCTTTAAGACATTCCTATAAAATGGAAGTGAAAAATGGAGAAAAGGGTAAGTTCTGATTATCTAATATATTCAGATATTCTCTCTAAAATTGCTTACTGACTTAAGCATCGGAGACTCCCCGCCGGAGCCCCCTCCGGGGGTCCCGGCGCGTCACCGTTTGCTCATGTTGTGCTTTGCAGGTCTGCTCGCGTGCTCGTTTGGTCCCAATCGATGCTCGTTCGGTACCGGTCAATTTTTGGTCACAACATTTTGACGCCATCCGTGGGACCGACTAGCGAAGCAGATCTAGCAGACATGTCAGCAAAGCATGGGAATTCAGAATGCTGAAAAAATGATCCACAACACCGACAGTGCTCCGAACGGTCATGATACCTTCGGTGGGCCTCAACAGCATTACCACCCAACGACGCCCCTACGAGGCTACAACCGATCTCGGGAAGCAGACTCAACTGCCATCATCCAGTGCCTGTGCATGATCATTAGCAGCAACAAAATCAACAGTGCCAAGAAAATCACAACCAAGGGGCTGTCGTTACCAGCACCTCCTTATTCAGTCACCAACCCACTGCTTTCGCGACCAGCAGTGTTGCATTCGAATGACCACGTTGCCGCATCGCCGTTCAAACTCCCGATGTCTCACCGTCATAATATGCGACATCGCCAAGAAGAAGTGTCGCAGCAAATCCACCATAAATCGGCCACATCAATCACCACCCCGACCGGCCAGTATCACCCGTGTCACAACCGGATAAATCACAGCCAGCCACCAGACGTGACAATAACCACCCAACTGGGCCGCCGCTGCACCAGATTCGTGACAACATCGTTGACGCTGCTGTTTGATAGCCCGGAAGATCCACCACCTCGCAAGCTCACTTCACTCCGACGCTAACAACAACAATTCCATTGATTCACTGTCACAATGAGGGGCAAGCTACCGGCGTCAATCCGGCCAACTCCCCGCCAAATCTATTCCGTCCAACTCCACGCTACTACCGGCATGTCAACCAACCGCACAAACTGCGACCATCTACGATAGCACACCGTTTCAAAAGATAGAAATGAGATCAACAGACGCCCAAAGATCAGTTTTTCGTTGGGATCAACATTGCATTACTGCTACCGTGAAGCATTTTGTACAACAGTTCGCCGAAAACATCAACAAACAGTTTTTGAGCCATCACCATGGGTTGATAGACGAAAATCAAGCTACCATCACTAAACAAAATCACAAGTCCAGGACGACATCATAATAACCACTGTCAAAAGCCCGCCGCCGCCGTTAATGAACCACTGCCATCGCAAAAAAGAAACCTCAGTCCAAGATCGGAGTCGCAAACAACAACTACGCGGTGCACAACATAGTTGCAGCTGCCGGATATGATACAACCACCACCACGTAGCTATCATGATGCAATGTCCATTCCCAGTTTGGCGGTCACCAAACAAGAAAAGAAAAAAAAAACACAGAAGACCGCCACTGTACGCCACCGTCGGTGGCCACTGTGGCCAACACGGGCTTGACAAATCCCCCTCCAACTAGTGGCGTCACCGCAACCATGCGGTAGGCTGCTGCCACCATTCACCATTCCGGCCGACTCTTCACTGCCACTTTATCTCGACCAACGGCAGCACTGCCAAACCGTTACGTTCAGATCCGGTGCACCGCCAGCTCCAACGCACAATCGCCGGCCAACGCCCCGCCATTCACGGACTAACCACCACAAATTGCGGTAACGACAAAAGCACACCGGCGCCACCGAGTAGCAGGCCACCATCACTCCCGTTCACTTTCTGCCGTCGCCAGACACACGCCTCTGCCGCCGGTGTTTTGCCCAAGCCTCCACCATGGAGACCAATCAACGAAGGGCCTTCATCGTCAATTGATAACCCGAGGGTGAAACAGCCAGATCTGCCTCTGACTGCGCGATGATGGCTCCAGTGACGGCCGCGCTCCGGCGACTCAGTGGCTGCCCTCTTTCGTGCAGGAGAAAATTGGGGCACAGAACAAAGAATCAGGTGCACACCTTCCTTTTTAAGGAATTACGTTTGTACCCATAACTATGCATAGTTATCCTTAAGACCAATAATTAAGTCTTATTCATATATGCAGCTTATTTGTTTCTTTAAAGCCTACACACATGTAGTCTCGTCTTTTCGTTTCACATGTTCATCATTAAAAATAGGCGGCACGCGCTACGTAGTAGGCGATTATAGAGAACTGTAAGCGCCAACAAGCTGCACTCCATGTGCCTATATTTACGTAGACCTATTTGGTCTGGTACCACCCAATTGCTTCAATTGGCTGAGCATCTTCAGGCCATTCGAGTGCTTATAACTTTTTATGCTTAACATATGCCTGCATATTACTTAAATGCTTTAGCCTAGACCTATTCATTTCTTGGTCTAGCGTCGCCCAATTGCTTCAATTGGCGAAGCGCCTTCAGGCCATCTGAGTGTTCATAATTTACTATTATGCATCACTTGCGTCACGCAATACGACACATCCCAACTGTCTAAACGGACAAGGTAGAAATAGTGTCACAGAGCATGATTATTACTCATATCTTAGCGTTAAAATATAGGTACCTTAATCAGCTCAGCTGAGACTCTATGCGTAACTAAAGCCACAAAGGGCTGTGAACTTGTTTTTCACTTATCAAGTGGTTTGCAGTACAAACCCTCGTAACAGGAAAAAACATGTCACGGGAAAATATAGCATCATATTGGCTTGACGTGAGAAACTGATTTTCGCAGTAGAGAGCACACGTTACCAACAATCTGATAGCTCTAAGAGAACTGCATACGTACGCTGATAACATCACTAGTACATTCGGTAACCCAGATAGCTTGTGCCTTTGCAACCAGCAAATCAATGGCCTTACTTGCCAGAGTTGCCAGAGTTTATTGCACATCCCCCGCCAGCATATCGACAGCATATGACACCATTTTTATTGCTCATCCGGTGATGTTTTGACCATGCACTATTTCAACAGATCATGGTCCCCATAGCTTTATCTTCTCGTTCAGCCATGCGAACAAGCTATGATCATCTAGCTTTACGTGTTCGTCCACCTGAGTCGACATGCTATGTACTTAAAAGTTTTGTAAGTATGCCCTGCACACAATGACTAAGAAAAAATCATTCCATATATTCCTCCTTAGTCAGGGGGCTACATATATATAAGACGATGACCACTCTCACACAGAGCCTGCACTCCACTCTCACATAGAGCCTGCACTCCCCCTCATACGATGGCTAAAGCAGCACAACCTCGGTCAATAGTCCCCCTCGTTCAGCCATCGTTCAGGCCGTGCGAAAATCATTAGAGTAGTTACAAACCTCAATCAATTGTCCCTCTTAGAAGTATCGAACACTACAAACCACCACTTATTAAACGGCAACCTATTCAGTGACGCCTCACCTATCCTCATCATCACGCTGAAAGCTTTTGCACCCAATGTCCAAGGTTACCCAAACGGCAAATCCGGGAACAATCTCGCCTTGTGCATCACAAGAATGACCAAAAATGTTGCAATAGCCACATCACTTTTTCTAAACGATGAGGAGCGTCGTCATTCCAGGATTATTACGGCCTAAGAAGAGATATTACGAGGCTCACTCGTTAGTACCTCAACCATGCTTTAGCCACTTTTAGGACCAACACTTTGAGAAGCTCAACACATCATAGCGCCAGTTATCATTCGGCACACCTTCACTAAGGACATTTGCATTGGTCTAGCCTAGCACTCATGCTCATCTTTATAAAAAGTCGCCTAAACCTTGGCCCAGCTGAGCACTCATACTCCTTTCTCGAGGAGTCACGTAAGCCTCACAGAGCATAGATCCTTCGAATTTCTAGCTCACTACTCGTCGGACTGAGCAGAAGAACTCCGATTGACTCCTACTTCGCTGGACCGAGCAGACAAGCTCATTTAGGCCTCTCGAAGTCTCTCCTGCTCAAAAATAAAGTGAAGAGAAATAAAACGAGTTCTCCTTATATAGAGATATTATTGTAATCCAATAGCCAAGATCTCACGACCGTTGGGACAACCAACACGTGGCGACAATCAATCAACACAACAGGGGGTAAGTTTACCCTTGTACCCCTTGATAGAAACTTTGACAAGACTGAGTGGACACGCTACTTCACTCGAATCCTTTATAAAGCCTCTGCCTCTACTCGTCCGGCCGACTAGATGAGCTATACTCGAGGTCTAAGCCTCCGCTCGCAAAGCCGAGCACATTAGACCCATCTGCCTTTACTCACCTAGCTGAGTAGACGAGCACCTTTGGTCTTAGCCTCTGCTGAGCAGACGAGCTTCTTTGGTCTTAGCCTCTGCCGGGCAGACGAGCGCACAGACCCATGCCTCTCCTCTGGACGAGTAGACGAGCATCTTTGGTCTTAGCCTCTGCCGAGCAGACGAGCGCACAGACCCATACCTCTCCTCTGGACGAGTAGACGAGCATCTTTGGTCTTAGCCTCTGCCGAGCAGACGAGCGCACAGACCCATGCCTCTCCTCTGGACGAGTAGACGAGCATCTTTGGTCTTAGCCTCTGCCGAGCAGACGAGCGCACAGACCCATGCCTCTCCTCTGGACGAGTAGACGAGCATCTTTGGTCTTATCCTCTGCCGAGCAGACGAGCGCGCCGACCCGGGCCTCTCGTCTGGCCGAGTAGACGAGCGTCTTTGGTCTTAGCCTCTGCCGAGCAGACGAGCGCACAGACCCATGCCTCTCCTCTGGACGAGTAGACGAGCATCTTTGGTCTTAGCCTCTGCCGAGCAGACGAGCGCACAGACCCATGCCTCTCCTCTGGACGAGTAGACGAGCATCTTTGGTCTTAGCCTCTGCCGAGCAGACGAGCGCACAGACCCATGCCTCTGCTCTAGCCGAGTAGACGAGCATCTTTGGTCTTAGCCTCTGCCGAGCAGACGAGCGCACAGACCCATGCCTCTGCTCTAGCCGAGTAGACGAGCATCTTTGGTCTTAGCCTCTGCCGAGCAGACGAGCGCACAGACCCATGCCTCTGCTCTAGTCGAGTAGACGAGCTCCTTTGGTCTTAGCCTCTGCCGGGCAGACGAGCGCACAGACCCATGCCTCTGCTCTAGCCGAGTAGACGAGCTCCTTTGGTCTTAGCCTCTGCCGAGCAGACGAGCGCACAGACCCATACCTCTACTCTAGTCGAGTAGATGAGCTCTTTTGGTCTAAACCTCTGCCGAGCAGACGAACGCATTAGACCCATGCATCTGCTCTAGCCGAGCAGACAAACACATTAGAGTCATCTCGCCAAGCCGAGCAGACGAGCGCCTTCAGAGTCTCCTAAGCCTCTAAGCCGAGGTGACCAGCACATTAGTCTGTCTCTCTGCTCGCGCAGCCAGCAGATAAGCTCCTTTAAGACTGTACTCGACCACCTAAGCAAAAGACTACATCCGTGCTCTCTACTCAGCTACCCGAGTAGGCAAGCACGTTTAAGGCCTCTACGCTGCCAATCGAATAGGCGAGCCCTTCTAAGCCTGAATTCGGCAGGCCGGGTAGGCAAGCATGCCTTTGCCAAACCAAAAGTTTCTGCACTCTACTCTACCAATGAGAGATATATATCACTTTTGGTTTAAATTTCTAACGCGGAGCATCCCTTAATAAAGTCTGAAATTCGATGCTAATTGAATTATCCTGCTTCCACATTCTTTCTCAAAAAGAACATGGAATGGGGGGCAAATGATATGGGTAAAAATATACACATGTGGGAAAGCGACACGTGTCGCCACCAGAGAGTTTCGAAACCACCCCATGACTCTTGAAGAGATGGGAAGTGGCATTTACCCACTCTCCCACTCTCCCATTATGGGCAATAATCACCCATGAATTTTGTGAACTCTCCCACTCTCCCATTTTGTGAACTCCCCATAAAAGCTAGAAACTCCCCATTAAGTAAGGGGCCCTTTAAGACATTCCTATAAAATGGAAGTGAAAAATGGAGAAAAGGGTAAGTTCTGATTATCTAATATATTCAGATATTCTCTCTAAAATTGCTTACTGACTCAAGCATCGAAGACTCCCCGCCGGAGCCCCCTCCGGGGGTCCCGGCGCGTCACCGTTTGTTCGTGTTGTGCTTTGCAGGTCTGCTCGCGTGCTCATTTGGTCCCAGCCGACGCTCGTTCGGTCTCGGTCAGTTTTTGGCCACAACACGTAGGATGCCATCTAGATGCCACATGGATGCCATCTGGGACACAATAACCGAACCAACCATTTTGCCCCTTAAAAACTAACAGACATGTGGTCAAAATACATTTTGACGTCATTTGGT
Organism: Escallonia rubra; assembly: GCA_033065855.1. NCBI lineage: Eukaryota > Viridiplantae > Streptophyta > Magnoliopsida > Escalloniales > Escalloniaceae > Escallonia > Escallonia rubra. The sequence goes on along the minus strand of JAVXUO010002032.1, from coordinate 206,677 downwards.
GATGGGAGTGAAGAGTTTTAAAATTTTGGTGATGAGTGCCAATTTTAGAATCATAGGGTGCTGGGTACAATTGACCCATAAGTATGAGGTGTAGCGTAAAATTAAAGGTTAAAATACAAGTTAGTATCCTAAAAGTACTCTGAAGTCTCACCAGAGGTCCAAAATTTTATTTTCTACACATAAGGGTTTATAATTTTAATTTCGCAATAAATAAGGACTTCTGTCCAAATATCTAACGTTCTAGACAAAATCGTTAGGGACAATTTTGTCAAACCCAATTTTTTTCAAGCTCTCGTTTAATCCCACGTATTCTTGAAAACTATAACACATGTGTGAGGGGAAGAAGGGGGGAGGGGGAAGGAAAAATAAAGGAGTCGGTCACCGGCGATGCGTGTGCTGATCATGGTGGATGTTGATCGGTCGCCGGAGAAGGTGCCATTGTAGTGGAAAATCTGGGGTCTGGCTTGAACGACCCTCTTCCTTTATATTTTTCTGTGACGGTAAGCCGTAGGGGGCAACAGCGCGGTGGTGAGGATCTGGTTCCTCACCGACCGTCATGGGTCCTCTTTGATAGATCGGTCGATAGCAAGGTTCACCAGCAGTGGTTGATGCTGATCGTGGCAGTGGTATGGCCTTCATGGAGGTCGGCGACGGATCTACGCCGGTGGTAGAGAGCCAGTCGATCTGGTGGTTGCGCCGATTGTGGATTCGTACACGGCACCCACCTTCTTAGTAGTCTCTCGCAAAAAAGAATATAATTTCTACATTCTCCCTCCTGTAATTTTAGAGAACAAAGATATATTAGCTTCTTTGGGTATTCTGCTAAAAACCCAGAAATGGGTACTTCCAATCATGCTATTTTTCTCATTTTTCTTCTCACACTAATTTCCAGCACGCCAACGGTTTGTGGAAATGTCGAGCTGAGAGCTCTATTAATGGAAATAAAGTCCTCTCTGGACCCTAAAAACAAGTACCTCACATCATGGACCAGCGACCCCTGCAGTGGCTCATTCGAGGGCGTGGCGTGCACACAATAAGGTGGGGGATATGTCATTGCAAGGCAAAGGAGTTATCGGCAGAATATTGCCGGCGGTGGCCGGACTGAAGTACTTAGCTTCTTCAAGAAGTGAAAAATTGAAAAAGAGAAGAGAAAAAATTAAACCTGATCGGACAATTTTGCTCCTGATGGTTTTGCCTAGAAAGTTAGAAATTCGGACAGAATTCTTTATTTATCGCGAAATGAAATTATAGACCCTTGTGTTTAAAAAATACACTTTTGGACCCTTATGTGAAACTTCAAGTTACTTTCAGGTACTAACGTGTATTTAATCCTAAAATTAATCTTTTGTGTGAGGAAATTGATTTCCTTTCGACCATTACGCAAGTCACTAAGCCAGGTTCGATGAGCTTAACATGGATCTCTTTAGAAATTGCCTCGAGCGCGTTGAGCATCGTTTGAGAGATGCCAAAATGATTAAGACCATGGTTCACGAAGTGGTTCTTGTTGGTGGGTTTACAAGAATCCCAAAAGTGCAACAAATTCTGTAGGATTTTTTCCATGGTAAGGAGCTGTGTAAGAGCATCAACCAAGATGAGGCCGAAGCCTATGATGCTACTGCTCTGGCTGCTATAATGGATGGGAGGGTTCATGAGATGGTGCTATTAGACGTCACCATCTCATGAGATGGTTCATGAGATGATGCACCAAGAGGAGAAAATCTTTAGCACCGAAAGTGAACCAAACTCATGTATTCATTGGAATGTTTGAAGGTGAAAGGACAAGAACCAAAAACAACAACTAGTTGGGTGAGTTTAATTACTTACTTTAGCTTTCCTCCTGCCCCTGAGGGGTGTTTAAAAGATCAAGGCATGCTTAGAGATAGATGCCAATGATATCTTGAATGTATCCGCTGAGGTCCTGATCGACCGCCGGCGAGAAGCAGAAAATCACTATCATCAAATACCAGGGACGGATCTAGAAAGTCTAATTTGAGGGGGGGGGGGGGGCGCAAAAAAGACATAAAAAATTTGATGACTAACTAAATGAATGAAGAAGGTTCAAGTTTACATAAACCATGAAAAATAAAAGACACTAAGATTAAAAGTAGTTCATCAATGTTTCACAAAACAAAAAAAGTAACTCTATACATTGATAGTTAAAGCAGAACTCGACATTCTTTATAGTCACGAAAATCATCAATGATCGAGTCTATAGTAAACGTTTCCACAATATCTTTCTCAATGTGCACAATCAAAGAATTCGTGAGAAAATTATCATCCATCTTATTTTGGAGTTGAGTTTTGACCATCTTCATAGCCGAAAATGCTCGTTCAGTAGTTGCAGTAGATACCGGAAGAGTAAGTACAAACCTGACCAACCTACTAATAAGTGGATAGATCATTGATTTCTTGGTCTTCACAAGCCATGGAGAAAGCTCAGATATAGTTGACAAAAGACAAAAATCAGGATGTTGAGCAACATCGAGCTTATAATGTTGTAACTCCATCTTCAAGTGCAGTTTTTCTTGCTCAGTAAAGTCTTCAGGATAAAACTTGTCAACAAGCATGCAACGATCTTCACTTCTTAAATGTTGATGTATTTCTCTAGGATCCAACGCAGAACTGAGAGTAAGTAGCTCTACTGAATAGTCGTTAAATTTATAATTCAGCTCCTTCAATTGGAAAACAATTGCAGCAATAAATATATTCACTCGATAAAACTGCTCAACACTAATTGCAACTGATTTATCACGAGCTTTACCCTTTCTTCCAACAAAAATAACAGTCATATCTGGGACATTTATTCCATGACGCTCACAATTTTTTTTTCACAGTGATGAGCAACTCTTCCCATCCATCATCTCTCAACTTTTGAATAAGTGCTTTGGTGGTTAAAACAAGGTGCATGGCATTAAGAATGTCTTGTGACTGTTGTTGTAAAGCTTGACAAAGAACTACAGTGATTTTAAAAATCGCTTTCATAAGATGCAAGATCAACACAAACTTAAAAGAATTTAGACTTTCATAAGCCGCATTTGCCTGCAAACGTTGCTTAGAAGTATCTCATACATCACCAATGGTACTTAAAACCACACTAGTTGCGTTGAACAGTTTCATCAAGCTTGAAATAGCTTTCAAATGAACTCCAACGACCAGCTCTTTGTAAAGTGCCAATTTGGTTTAACCCAGTACCAGTTTCAAGCTCATCAATAGCAATCAATTCTGCAATTTCACTAGCTTGAGCAGCTTTTAACTCATCAACACGCTTACAAGAAGCACCAACTGAGTTGACAATAAGAGTTAATGTGTCAAAGAAGTCTTGAATTTGATCAATATCTTTAGACACTGCAACTAATGCTAGTTGCAAACGATGTGCAAAGCAATGGACATAGTAAGCATATGGACATTCTTTAGCTACTAAAGCCTGTAAATCATTAAATTCTCCTCGCATGTTACTTGCCACATCATATCCTTGGCCTCTGATGTTGTGGATGTTAATATCCTCATGAGAAAGAAGTGAAAATAATTCATTCTTTAATGTTAAGGCCTTGGTGTCTGAAACATGAACAAGACCAAAAAAACGCTCCTGAAGAAGGCCATCACTATCCACAAATCTCAAAATAATTGCCATCTGCTCTTTTTTTGACTCATCGCGAGCTTCATCAACAAGTACACAAAACTTTGCGTCACTAATTTCTTTGGAAATTGCTCGTCTCACTTTCTTTGATACAACATGTAAGATTTGTTTTTGGATCATCGGTGATGTGTAAGAAGCATTTAGAGGGGCTTTATCTAAAACAACATCTGCAACATTCGCATTATACCTAGCAAATCTCTTCACCAATTCGATAAAGTTTCCACGATTTTTTGAATTTATACTCTCATCATGACCTCTAAGTGCATATCCTTGCAACGTGAGATATAGAACGGCATCAATTGATGCTCTTAGTCGCAATCGATTGGCTTCTATTTGCTGAGAAGTGCATTTATCAAACTGTTGTTGTATGTGCTGAGGTTGATTCATTAAATCTTCGCAAGCTTTTTGAGCGCTTCTATGACACAAATTGGGATCACTTCCCACATGATTTAGAAAAACATAATCTTTTCCGTTCCTAACTTTTCTCCAACTTCTAAATCCCTCAATAGTAAATGCACTTTGTCCAGAATTTGCCCCCAGCTTATTAAAGAGAAAACAAGGCAAACAAAAGGCTGCATCCTTTGTAGGAGAATACTCTAACCATGATTTAAATAATTCAAACCACGAAGATTGAAAGCGACGAGGATTACTTACTGGTCCAAATTTTGGATATGAAGAAAGTATGCACTGATATGGACCGACATTGATATATCTTCGTCGAATTTCATCACGTTGATCGGCAGGATATTCCCATATTTGTGGCCGCAATCCTGGATCACGCTCAAAATCATTGCTAACGTTCGTACTTTCAAGTCTTGGAGATTTTTTCGGGCGACCTTCCGGACTCGGAATCTCAACGTCAGTAGCAAGATTAGGAATTGGTGCGACAATGTTATCATCATGAACATTCTTGGTTGGAGGAAGTCGTTCATCAATATTGTTAGTGCTAACATTTTTTGTTTGAAAGAAAGAATCAATTGTGCATGACTTTGATTTCTCATCTACAAAAATAAGCATATTATAATTAGCGTAACTATTGAGCACGGTAATTGTATAGTAAATTGCTCAGTTCGTGTTTTTTCATAACTATTGAATACGTTAATACTACGAGAATTAAACTAACGAATAGCGTAACTATTGAAATAGCGTAACTATTGAAATAGCGTAACTATTGAATACGTTAATACTATAAGAATTAAACTAATGAATAGCGTAACTATTAAAATAGCGTAACAATTGAATACATTAATACGATAATTAGCGTAACTATTGAATTTGTTAATACTCCAAGAATTAAACTACAAACAAAAGAACTCACCTTGATCAATTCGTATTTTTTCGTAATCCGGAGATTTGAAATTTAGGATTTGAAAGAATGAAGAATGAGAAGGAAAAGATTCTGACGGCCGGTGACACAAAGAATAAAGAATACAACAAAAAAAAAACCCTAATCAATTAGGCACGATATAATGGCATTTTTGTAAATATGTAAAATATGAGTTTTAATTATAAATAACTAAAAAAAATCCAAAAAGTTGGGTGGTGTCGTGGCCGCCCCCCCCCCCCCCCCGATCAGGCAGGAGCTCCGCCTTTGAAACCACCGGCAGGATCAGACGCCGGTGGGATTCAAGGACTATATGGGGTGGGGGGGTGGGGGTGGGGGGGGGGGGGGGGAGGTTGTTTGTATTTCAATTCGATCTTGCTTCCTCGCCACTGCCGCCGTGCTCTGGCGATGATGGTGACAGTTGGGTATAAGAAAATGACAATTACAGTTTGTAATACTTAAAAAAATGAAGTTAATAATGAACTATTTCATTTAGAATTGCTATGAGGGCATAAATTCTTTTTGGTTCGATGCCATAAAGAAGTTCTCTATGACATAGCAACATATATATATATATATATATATATATATATATATATATATATATATATATATATATATATATAGGGTCGTGATCCATTGCTAGCGCTAGCACGTTACTATCGCTGTTTTGCCGTCCGCTATATAATGTAGCGGACGATAATTCACCGTCCGCTACATTATATAGCGGACGGTCCTAGCGCTGCTAGCGCTAGCAACGGATCAGCTCCCTATATATATATATATATATATATATATATATATATATGGGGGCCGATCCCTATCGACCGGTGGGAAAATAACAATTTTCCCACCGAACCGCAGGTAAGAGCAGCGGTTGGGAAGGGCAGCCGACACGTGGAGAAAAAAGGACGGAAATGGTGAAAAAAGGAAGAAAATGGCACGAGAAACTCACGAGAAAATGAAAATCTCATGATAAAATGGGCATTAATGCCCAACCGCAACTCTCACATGCGGTTGGCATTATTGCCTTCCGTGACCCCCACCCCCCTTGCCCCCCCCCCCGTGGCCCCCTCTTTCCTTTNTCTTTCTCCCCTCTTTCCTTTTTTTTTTCTTTCTTTCTTCTTTTCTTTTTTCTTTATTGTCTTTTCACTCCGGGGGCGGTTCACCTTTTTTTCAATTGCAATTTTTCTTTCTTCTTTCCTTTTTCTTTCTTTCTTCTTTCCCTTTTTTTTTCTTTCCTTTTTCTTTCCCCAACCGCAACTCTTTGTTGCGGTTGGCAATGAGTGTGTCCTTCCCCCGTGGCCCCCACCCCCTCCCCCCGTGGCCCCCACCCCCACACATAATTAAGCCTAACCGCAACAAATAGTTGCGGTTGGCATCTTCATTGTTCCATCCGTGACCCCCACCCCGTGGCCCCCACCCCTATGTCCTTTCCCCCACCCGTGAAGCCCCCCCCTTCCCCCACGTGTAATTACCACGTGAACCCCCCACCCCCACGTGTCATTCCCCCCTCCCCCTCCTTACTGTTCACTCACGGACTAGTCTTCTTTCTTCTCTTCTTCTCTCACTTTTCTCTCTATAAAATCCCTCCTCCGCGGATCATTTCTTCCACTCTCCTCATTCTCCCTATCTCACCTACATACAAACAAAAAAATTTACGCTAGAAGATCGGTGGATAACCGCTAGAAGATCGGTGGATTTTTTGCATAAATATATCAAGTTAAAACAAGTAAGTATTTTTCAATTTGTTCTTACCAATTGATTGTTTAAATTGTGTTACGCTTAAATTGTTCTTACCACAGTACAATATTCGTGTTTAGGGCGTCAAAATTACGTTTTTACAAATCGAGGTATTACACTCGAAAGATTCCACAATAGCAATTTTTTAGGTCGTTAAAATGACAGTTTTTTCATGAATTTATAAAAAATAGTTAGAGCATGTTTTTGCCAAAGTGCAAAAAAGAGACCTTAGTTATTTTCAAAAGATCTGTATCAAGTAAAAATTGCAGATTTTTCCAAAGACTGTAAAGGGGCTAACTGATACGGGGAACCTTGTAACTTCGTAGTCTAATTTAAAATACCAAGCTAGCGCGATTTCGCGCGAAACTTTTATGAGAACCCTAGGATGTTGGGAAATTCCATTTCCCAGGAATTTGCGCCATTCCGAAGCCATTAGCTATTTTTTTGGCCGAACGGCCTTTATGCGCTCGATCCGGACACCGGTTTGCGATTTTTGCGTGAAAGATCCATAAAATACTTTTTAGATCAAGAATGAACTCAGGAAGCGTAAAATAGCATTTTCAGGCACTTTTTAGATTTTTCCTAATGCCAGGGGCATTTTGGTAATTTGCCACCCCGCGAGGGGTGTTTTGGTAATTTTCCCGCGCCAAGTTTTTCAAACGACTTTTTAGTCCAGAAATGTAAGTAAACCACCTGAAATGTTGTTTTGAAGCTGGTTCGGGGGCGTAATTGTCGCTAGGGGTGAAAACTTAATTAGACAGTTTTTTCACGAATTTATAAAAAATAGCTAGAGCGTGATTTTTCCAAAGTACAAAACAGAGACCCTAGAAAATNTCAAAAGATCTGTATCAGGTAAAAATTTCACTTTTTTCCAAAGACGGTAAAGGGGCCAACTGATATGGGGAACCTTGTACCTTCGCAGTCTAATTTAAAATACCAAGCTAGCGCGATTTCGCGCGAAACTTTTATGAGAATCCTAGGATGTTGGGAAGTTCCATTCCCCAGGCATTCGCACCATTCCGAAGCCGTTAGCTATTTTTTTGGCCGAACGGCTTTTTAAGCGCTCGATTTGGACACCGGTTCGCAATTTTTGCGCGAAAGATCCGTAAAATACTTTTTAGATCAAGGATGAACTCAGGAAGCGTAAAATAGCATTTTGAGGCACTTTTGAGATTTTTCCTGCTTAAAATCCCGTTTCAAAGCACTTTTCAGATTTTACGATGCCAGGGGCATTTTGGTAATTCGCAGCCCCGAGGGGGGTATTTTCGTAATTTTGCAGCGTTAAATTTTTCAAAGGACTTCTTAGTCTAGAAATGTAAGCAAAGCACCTGAAAGGTTGTTTTCAAGCTGATTTGGGACGTTAGGGTGATAATGAACCCCCGGGGGCATTTCGGTAATTTGCCGCTCGTCGGGGGCTATTTTGATAATTTTACCTGCCTACAAATTTTTCCCGCACTTAACTTTTAGATAATTTTTATTTAATTCTATGACTTGTTGAGAATGATATAATTTTTATGTTTTAGATTTCAGTATAAATATGGATGCAACTGGAGGAAATAATTTTTGTGAAGGTTCTGATCCACCTTACTTGGGTCAAGTTTTTCAAACACTGGACGAAGTTGAAGCATACTATAGAGCATATTCGAAAACGATAGGTTTCGGTATTAGAACTAAGACGACTAGAAAACGGGCGAATACAGATCAAATTTGTGGAAGACTATTTGAGTGTCATAGAGGAGCACCGCATGTACCCCCGGTCGTTCGGATCAGTGACGAAGGGACAACCATTATAAAGTGTTAGGTATCGAACCTGGCAGTATGGTCGAGGAGGACGATGATGAGGAAGAGTGTTAGGGTTAATGTTTCAGTTGTATAACGAATAACTTTTATAATGTTTAAATTTGTGATTTGGTTTGTTGAATCTTTCATTTGTGATTTGGTTTGTGGATTATTTATATTTTTTGAATGGCATATTCGCGCACACTTTAGCGCCCAATTCGTAGCGCCCGACAAATCTTGTAATTTTTTTTGTTCATTGCACTTTAGGCACGCTAGTTAGCCCATTTTTATGAGCATATTCAAAAAATTAGACTCGTTAATCTCAGGGTTTTCCAATGAAGGGCCTATTCACGCACACTTTAGCGCTCAATTCATATATATATAAAAATCTTGTAATTTTTTTTGTCACTTTTTTTTTCGCTCATTGCACATGAGGCACGCTAGTTAGCCCATTCTTATGTATTTCGGCAAAAAACGAGACACGTTATTTTTTGGGTTTTCCTATGAAGGGCCTATTCGGGCACACTTTAGGGGCCAATTCATAACGTTCGAAAAATCTTGTAATTTTTTTTGTCACTTTTTTTTCGCTCATTGCACATGAGGCACGCTAGTTAGCCCATTCTTATGTATTTCGGCGAAAAACGAGACACGTTATTTTTTGGGTTTTCCTATGAAGGGCCTATTCGGGCACACTTTAGGGGCCAATTCATAACGTTCAAAAAATCTTGTAATTTTTTTTGTCACTTTTTTTTCGCTCATTGCACATGAGGCACGCTAGTTAGCCCATTCTTATGTATTTCGGCGAAAAACGAGACACATTATTTTTTGGGTTTTCCTATGAAGGGCCTATTTGGGCACACTTTAGAGGCCAATTCATAACTTTCGAAAAATCTTGTAATTTTTTTTTGTCACTTTTTTTTCGCTCATTGCACATGAGGCACGCTAGTTAGCCCATTTCTATGAATTTCGACGAAAAATGAGACAAATTATTTTTTGAGTTTTCCTACGACGCCCCTATTCGCGCACACTTTAAGGCCCAATTCTTAGCTTGCGAAAAAAGTTATAATTTTTTTTGTCACTTTTTTTTCTCTCATTGCACCTCATGCACGCTAGTTAGCCCATTTCTATGAATTTCGGTGAAAAGCGAGACGCGTAATTTTTTCGAATGCGTCATATGAAAGGTATATTCGCGCACATTTTAGCGCCAAATTCATAGCATGCGAAAAATTATGTACATTTCTTTTTTGTACAGTTTTTTGTAACATCATTGCACCTTAGCCACGCTAGTCAGGATAATGGTAATGAAGGCGTCTAGCTTCATTCTTTTTCAGCTCCCACGCTATCCTATACCTAAACGTCAAGGCATCCTTCCTAGTCCACGAGGAGTGTTTGAGCACTTCCGAGCGAGCAATGTAGTCCATGTACTTGAGGACGTAAATCCCGCAATCGTGACCGTTATATTGCTTTGGTCGGTCCTTTATCATCACGACCGTCCAAGGGTCCCCCGGTGGCCGTTCGCACGCTAGCGAGAGGACAGTAGTCTGCATCCAACAATAAAAACGAGAATCAAGCCTATGAAACAAGAAGAATATACTATGAGCCAAGGTCAAAAAATAAAAACTAACCACTAAAGTGATGTACTCGTTGTACATCTGTGCCAGCAGCTGTCCAGGCTCGTCCTCCCTTAGGCTATCGTATATGTGAACCGTTCTCAACGCTGGATGGAGAACTAATAGGAACCAGTGGTTTGCATGATGACAAGGTATCATGATAAGGTTCGCATCAGCAGCGGGACATTGATAGTTTGCGTTCATCATGCCTAACACGTTTCGACCTGGTTTCCACTTACTCCTGCCGCCCCCTCGCCTCCATTCTGTGAATTCCCTCACCGTTAATTCCACAAAATGAGTGGGATACATGTTAAGCTTCAAATATTCAGAACGGTTAAAATGTTGCTCTCTAATCCGGAGCAGATCTATGTAAGCGTTCATGACAAAATTTGAAAGATCTGTCTCCGGCGCCAACGTTCTGATATCCTCATGACCTAGGAATGTCGCAAGAGGAAAGTCTGTTGAATTGACAGGCTCATGCCCGAAGTAGTGCCGGTCGATCCAACCCATCTTGTCCGGCCTCAATGGCTTCGTCGCTTGTCCTTTGTCTGACCGGAAGCTTGGGCGCGAGGCCTGGATTCCTACTTGGGGAACCTGATAATGGCACTGAGAGTCGTATGCGTCAGGAGGCAAGCGACTATACGGCTCCCAGAATTCATAGCTATGCGATGAAGACGCGTCAGGAGGCAAGCAACTAGACGGCTCCCACACCTGACTCTGGGGCTGATAGTCGTACGCGTCAGGAGGCAAGCGACTAGACGGCTCCCCTTGGTAACCCCGGTACGCAAGACTAAAGTTTTGAACTTCAGTCTTGTACCTCTCAATGGACCTCTTGAGATTGTCAGGAGCCTGCGCGACAAACCAGTCAAACGACTCCAGCTGCTTGAACACCTCAGTGCCCTGGTCAACCTAAAAAACATGCATACAAAATATGGCTAATCATTTCAGGCATGGTCGATAAGGTGCGCAAATAAATTATCAAACAACACTAGCATGACTTACAATGGCCAATGCCCAGAACTGGTCATAGACCTCACGTGGCGCGTACGATGTCTTCTTCACCTGGGAAGGGCGATTCACCCTCGTGCGCGTCACCCTGAGAAACCACTGTAAGTATTCCTCAGTACTAATGCCGTCGTGCTTCAGCGATACAAGGCTTTCATATGGATGCACGCCGTACTGCTCTCTCAGCCATTTAAGCTTGACGCCGTTTGTTGTAAGAGCTGCCCTTGGAATTCCCGGAAAATACTGCCTAGCCATATTCGCTATGGATGCAGACAACACGTTCAGAGTAACGGGTCTGCCGTGACATGGGATTCCAAGTATATATCCGACGTCCTCTAACGTAACAGTCATTTCACCAAACCGGAAGTGAAATGAGTTCGTCTCGCTCCTCCATCGTTCAACTAGAGCGGATATAAGGCAATCGTCGTGTCGAGACCATTTCCCGCAATCGGTGAACAGGGTTAAATTTTGACGGTGTAATAGCTGTATTTGTTCCTCGTTTAGTACCCACTCTTCAAGGTGACTTGTGCTTTGAATTGTTTCCAAAACACCCATATCGACACCGTCAAATACGTGCCTCGCGACGTGGTCATCGTCATCGTATAGGATTGATGTATCATGAGGTCCAGGGCTGAAATTCATACCTCTAAGAACAAAATATAATTATAAACCAACTTAGCGTCCATAATATTTACATTCCAAAACTATTTTGGGGATCTTTAACCTAGCTTACCAACACATTAGCAATAGTCATTATTTCAATGTATTAAAACAAATCCTCACTTCCCACCACTCCGAACGCTTAATTACGCTAGTTCCCACTGAATTTAGCGCCAACGTGGTTATATAGCAATATACCCCCCGATGGCCCCTACACCCCCAACACCTCAAAACCGCTTTAAAGTCAAGTTTTTAAATGTATTACGTCAATTATATACCAAATATATCAGGAAAAATTTTAAAGGGGGAAAGTTACCAAAACACCCGCTACTTATGCAAAATACCCCCTGGCAGTCATCGCCGGTGCGTCACAAGGTTCAGAACATCCGGAACAAAATACCTAGTTTTCGGGTGTCTCACACCCATCATTGAACTAAAAGTTATTTTAAGGTATGAATTTTAAGCTGGATCCTTCCTAGCAAAATAGCCCCCGATGAGCGGCAAATTACCGAAATGCCCCTGGGGGTTCACTATCACCCCAACGCCCCCGAACCAGCTTCAAAACAACATTTCAGGTGGTTTACTTACATTTCTGGACTAAAAAGTCGTTTGGAAAACTTGGCGCGGGAAAATTACCAAAACACCCCTCGCGGGGTGGCAAATTACCAAAATACCCTTGGCATCAGGAAAAATCTCAAAGGTGCCTTAAAATGCTATTTTACGCTTCCTGAGTTCATCCTTGATCTAAAAAGTATTTTACGGATCTTTCGCGCAAAAATCGCGAACCGGTGTCCGGATCGAGCGCTTAAAAGGCCGTTCGGCCAAAAAAATAGCTAACGGCTTCGGAATGGCGCGAATTCCTGGGGAATGGAACTTCCCAACATCCTAGGGTTCTCATAAAAGTTTCGCGCGAAATCGCGCTAGCTTGGTATTTTAAATTAGACTGCGAAGGTACAAGGTTCCCCGTATCAGTTAGCCCCTTTACAGTCTTTGGAAAAATCTGAAATTTTTACCTGATACAGATCTTTTGAAAATACCTAGGGTCTTTGTTTTGCACTTTGGAAAAATCACGCTCTAGCTATTTTTTATAAATTCGTGAAAAAACTGTCTAATTAAGTTTTCACCCCTAGCGACAATTACGCCCCCGAACCAGCTTCAAAACAACATTTCAGGTGGTTTACTTACATTTCTGGACTAAAAAGTCGTTTGAAAAACTTGGCGCGGGAAAATTACCAAAACACCCCTCGCGGGGTGGCAAATTACCAAAATGCCCCTGGCATCAGGAAAAATCTAAAAAGTGCCTCAAAATGCTATTTTACGCTTCCTGAGTTCATCCTTGATCTAAAAAGTATTTTACGGATCTTTCGCGCAAAAATCGCGAACCAGTGTCCGGATCGAGCGTTTAAAAGGTCGTTCGGCCAAAAAAATAGCTAACGGCTTCGGAATGGCGCGAATTCCTGGGGAATGGAACTTCCCAACATCCTAGGGTTCTCATAAAAGTTTTGCGCGAAATCGCGCTAGCTTGGTATTTTAAATTAGACTGCGAAGGTACAAGGTTCCCCGTATCAGTTAGCCCCTTTACAGTCTTTGGAAAAATTTGAAATTTTTACCTGATACAGATCTTTTGAAAATACCTAGGGTCTCTTTTTTGCACTTTGGCAAAATCATGCTCTAGCTATTTTTTATAAATTCGTAAAAAAAACTATCATTTTAACGCCCTAAAAAATCGCTATTGTGGAATCTTTCGAGTGTAATACCCCGATTTGTAAAAACGTAATTTTGACGCCCTAAACACGAATATTATACTGTGGTAAGAATAATTTAAGCGTAACACAATTTAAACAATCAATTGGTAAGAACAAATTGAAAAATACTTACTTGTTTTAACTTGATATAATTATGAAAAAAATCCACCGATCTTCTAGCGGTTATCCACCAATCTTCTAGCGTAAATTTTTGTGTTTGTATGTAGGTGAGATAGGGAGAATGAGAAGAGTGGAAGAAATGAGTCGGGGAGGAGGGATTTTATAGAGAGAAAAGTGAGAGAGGAAGAGAAGAAAGAAGACAAGTCCGTGACTGAACAGTAAGGAGGGGGAGGGGGGAATGACACGTGGGGGTGGGGGGTTCATGTGGTAATGGCACGTGGGGGAAGGGGGGGGGGCTTCACATGTGGGGGAAATGACATAGGGGGGGCCACGGGGTGGGGGGCAAGGGGGGGTGGGGGTCACGGATGGAACAATGAAGATGCCAACCGTAACTCTTTGTTGCGGTTGGGCTTAATTATGTGTGGGGGTGGGGGCCACGGGGGGAGGGGGTGGGGGCCACGGGTGGGAAAAGACAGAGCTGCCTTGCACTCATTGCCAACCGCAACTCTTTGTTGCGGTTGGGCTTAATTTATGTGTGGGGGTGGAGGCCACGGGGGGAGGGGGTGGGGGCCACGGGGGAGGGGGAAAGAGATGCCTCACACTTATTGCCAACCGCAACTCTTTGCTGCAGTTGGGTTAATTTTTGGGTGGGAGTGGGGGCCACGGGGGAAGGACACACTCATTGCCAACCGCAACAAAGAGATGCGGGTGGGGAAAGAAAAAGGAAAGAAAAAAAAAGGGAAAGAAGAAAGAAAGAAAAAGGAAAGAAGAAAGAAAAATTGCAATTGAAAAAAAGGTGAACCGCAACTTCTTGTTGCGGTTTGGGGAGGGTGGGCCCGGAGTGAAAAGACAAAAAAGAAAAAAGGAAAGAAGAAAAAAAGAAAAAAAAAGGGAAAGAAGAGAGAAAGAAAAAGGAAAGTGGGGGCCACGGGGTGGGGGGCAAGGGGGGGTGGGGGTCACGGAAGGCAATAATGCCAACCGCATGTGAGAGTTGCGCTTGGGCATTAATGCCAACCGCATGAAAGAGTTGCGGTTGGGCATTAATGCCCATTTTATCGTGAGATTTTCATTTTCTCGTGATATTTTCGTGAGTTTCTCGTGCCATTTTCTTCATTTTTCACCATTTTCGTCCTTTTTTTCTCCGCGAGGCAGCTGCCCTTCCCAACCGCTACTCTTACCTGTGGTTCGGTGGGAAAATTGTTATTTTCCCACCGGTCGATGGGGATCAGCCCCTTATATATATATATATATATATATATATATATATATATATATATATTCCTTGTATAGACAAAGATAACACTCTACAGGAAAAGAAAAAAAAAATTGATCAGAAAATGAAAGGTTAGTTGCTGGGGCACCCTTTGGAGAAAAAAAAGATAAAGGTTAGATGAAAGGCTTAGGGTAAAAAAAGGAAGAATGTGAAGCCTCGTGAAAATGGAAAGAGTTTGTTAGTTTATTATCCTCTAAATATTTGAATATGACCAGAAAATATTAGTTGAAAAAAATAATAGGGCATAAATGAAAGAAATGTTAAAAATGAAAATTGTTTATTAAAATGTCCAAGGGAGAACCACTTTTCAATATGTCCATGTGGAGGAATGCCGCCTAGGAGCGAGGAGCAAAAGAGGTTGGTTTTAAAAACTGGGGAGTTTTCAAAAAATTGACTCGTATTGAAAAATGGATTATAAAACTGAAAATAAAAAAAACTGTTTTAGTTAAATGCTACCATATTTGATACGAGCTTATGGATTAAGCTTTATTTATTTACTTATTTATTGAATAACGTCGGGACAATTATTTGACGATCCAAAAATAATGTCGGGACAATTATTTATATACGTGGCAAAGCATACGAGTCAATTGATAATTTTGCTTTCTGTTTTTATGAATGGACATTTGCATTATCATTAAGGCCTTTTGTAACCTTTGCTAAAATTAAGAGATGCTAGTAGTTTCAAACAAGAGCAACAATACTTTCTTTTAATTATTCGGTATACAGAGTAATTCAACTATTTTGAATAGTGAAATCCCATGTTTTACATACACAACCGGAACGCGCCAACCTAACCAAGAATCTACATTTGAGTTTAAAAAAACATTACCCTTTAAACAATATGCATGAGTGGATTATATGACCAGTTTAATTAATTGCTCAATTTAGCCACGAAATACCTTTCTTATGATTAAGGATCGACTAACTTGATACTATAAGTGAAGGGTCCCCGTGTAACTCTTTCTTGTCATATTTAGAGAAAGGTATAGTTGCATTCAAAACTTTCAAGTTTTCAACGTTTGGCAACTTCACGTATTCGAATTTAATTTTCCCACTGTATTACAAATTCGCATCTCATCAAGTGTTATATCGGTAATTGACGGTCGTGGCTAAATGTTTTGCACCCATCACTGGAAGGGCAAAGAACGCGCAAACGCTATTTAGCTTCTTCTTGCTATGATACACCATGAAAATCAGACCCATGAACATGCGTCACGAAGTTTTGATTACTATCACTATCACGTCGATAGCAGAAGTATATAGTTTCACCTTCTTATGACAAAGCATAAGGTTCTTTCGGGAAAAGTTTGGACGGTGCTGAAATTGCCTATTACGTGATTTCTTACTCATTGCTATGCTCTTGAACTGCTAGTTGCTACTAGCCTTTGATGGAAACATTCACATGGTACTCCCATGATATATCTTATGAAGAAGGCAAAAGGGCCCAAAAAACATTCACATAGTACTATATATGTTGGGTATAATTAACGGAGAAAAGTAAGGTTTCACGATGGCACTGCTTTTATTCGCTTTCTTTTTATACTTTTGTTACTTAAATGTGGTGAACCTAGCAGAATTGAGACCGTGAGTGATGTTACTTTCTCAAAATTAAATTCTCAAAGTCGCATCACGGATGATATATGCACATTTTAAGCTCTTAGTACTGTCCGATAGAAAGCGTTGAAGGAAATCACTAAACCTACTACCTTAGTTTTCTTAGGCCACCATGCTTCATATCTAAATTACATGAACAGTTTTCCTTTTAAGTGACAGAGATAACGTGGTACAACTGGAACAAGAGACTAACAAGTTAGAGGGATTTTCTTTCATCCTTGCATTGAAGTTGTTTTCATCTTTTAAATTTTTTTTTCTTCTTTTTATTTTTGAAGGTGAGAAGGGAGCAGGGGAGGAATCCAGGGACTGCTCATGGAAGGAGTTTACTCGACTTTAAGTAATGTTCTTGATGTCGTATAAGTTTTGTTCTTTATAACCCCAAAGGAAAAATAAGCAGATATAAACTGAATATTGAAAGCTATTTTAGCTTAATCACTGCTACGTCACCATTAAAGACAGACAACTCAAAGCCCACACTTCAAATAGCTGAAAAGACGAACATCACCACCATATTACGATATTTGGACACAGGTATTACGCTATGCAAAATCAACAGCAACACTTGGGAATGCAGCCTATAAGCTTCATAAATTCGATATTTGGACCTGCACTAATATGACCATTGGCAGGCTCCATCCTTCTTATTACTAGCCATATCAGAGCTACTAGCACCCTAATACACATTGGCTGTTATAGGGCTGCGAACACTCTTAAGCTCCTTCATCTTTTCTTCAAAATCCTGGGCCTCGGCAAGCTGGTTCCGGTCTAGCCAATAAATGGTGTTAACAACAGCATCTTGAATCTTCTTCTTGTCAACCTCTGTGAGCGTTGAGTTGTTCTTCTCATCCATTAGAGTGTTCCTAATGTCGTACGCATAGTTTTCTAAGGCAATCTTCGCTTCAACTTTCTTTTTATTCTCTTCATCCTCGACCTTGTACCTCTCTGCCTCCCTTACCATCCTCTCAATCTCATCCTTGGACAACCTTCCTTTGTCATTGGTGATAGTGATTTTCTGCTTCTCGCCAGTGTTCAGTACCTCAGCGGATACATTCAAGATACCGTTGGCATCCATCTCGAAGCATTCCTTAATCTCTGGAACACCCCTCCGGGCAGGAGGAAAGCTAGAGGATGTAAACTCACCCAACAAGTTGTTGTCTTTGGTTTTTGTCCTTTCACCTTCAAACACACGAACAAATACACTAGTTTGGTTGTCATTTTGGGTGCTAAAGATTCCCTCCTTCTTGGTGGGTATCGGAGTGTTCCTTGGAATTAGTACATTCATAATACCGCCTGTAACCTCAACACCAAGAGATAGAGGTGTGACGTCTAATAGCACCATCTCATGAACCCTCCCATCCATTATAGCAGCCAGAGCAGCAGCACCATAGGCTACGGCCTCATCCTGGTTTATGCTCTTACACAGCTCCTTACCATGGAAAAAATCCTGCAGAATTTGTTGCACTTTTGGGATTCTTGTAGACCCACCAACAAGAACCACTTCGTGAACCATGGTCTTATCCATTTTGGCATCTCTCAAACAATGCTCAACGGGCTCGAGGCAATTTCTAAAGAGATCCATGTTAAGCTCCTCGAACCTTGCTCGCGTAACGGTAAAAAAGAAATCAATTCCCTCAAACAAGCAATCGACACCAAGGGTTGTCTGGGCGGTGCATGATAGAAGCCTTTTAACCCTCTCACAAGCAGTCTTCAACCTCTTAAGAGCTCTGGGGTTCCCACTAATGTCCTTCTTATGTTTCCTGTTAAATTCCTGAACAAAGTGGTCTACCAACCTGTTATCAAAGTCTTCTCCTCCAAGGTGCGTGTCACCGGCAGTGGCCTTAACTTCTATGTTGCCTTCATCAATAGTGAGAAGAGAAACATCAAAAGTACCACCGCCCAAATCAAAGATAAGCACATTCCTTACACCAGCTCTAGTTCCTCTGCTGTCCAAACCATAAGCAATGGCTGCAGCAGTAGGCTCATTGATGATGCGTATCACGTTCAGACCTGCGATGACACCAGCGTCTTTTGTAGCTTGCCGCTGTGAGTCATTGAAGTAGGCAGGGACAGTTACTACTGCATTTTTTATCGTTCTTCCAAGGAATGCCTCAGCAGTTTCACGCATCTTAACCAGGACCATGGAAGAGATTTCCTCAGCAGCAAGTTGCTTCTGCTCACCTTTGTAGTTGACGACAATTATGGGCTTGTCAGCAGGACCAGGAATGACATTGAATGGCCAGAGCTTCAAATCACTTTGCACAGACAGATCACTGAATCTCCTGCCAATCAATCGCTTTGCATCTGTATTTAGTAAGACTATCATTTTGGGTTTCTAAGAGCATCATAGCACAAACAGTAATACAGAATACGCCTTGACCCTAATCACCAAATATCTTGATCAAAGGATACATGCTGGCGACAAGTGTACACCCAGGCTTGATTCCCCTGGAACTTGAGGAATTGCTTGTTAAATTTTTGTTCTAACTACGGGATTGAAAAAAATTTGTGACATGATTTCAGAACCCCATTGATCAGAGAGTTGATTAGAGATTTGTGATTGCAAAATTCCTGTAGAGTAGGATTTGATTTTCTTTTATTTGTATCAGTTGTTATATAAAAGGGACCTTCTATGCAATGAAATAATCAGTTGGTTCTCCCCATACTCAGGGATTATTCCTCCATTTCTGTTTTTTCCTCGTACTAGTAAGGATCACGTGTTTTGCACGTTATATAGTGATTCGAAAGAAAAAAGTTATAAACCTTAGTTAAAAGCACAATTGAAATTAATTAATATAACTATTACAGTTAAACCATAATAAATAAATCAATTGTTAGCTGCTGATCAAATACTCGAACGAAGTAATTTGAATAATGTTTAAAAACCTAAGTTTTTCACCTTATATACATATGCATTAGATTAATAATATAAACACAATACCAAAAACTTTAGTGAAAAGCTTAGCATTAGATGAATAATATAAATACAATACCAAAATGTTATAAATCTTAGTGAAAAGCACAATTGAAATTAATTAATATGACTATTACAGTTAAACCATAATAAATAAATCAGTTGTTAGCTGCTGATCAAAAACTCCAAGGAAGTAATTTCAATAATGTTCAAAAACCTAAGTTTTTCACCTTATATACATATGCATTAGATTAATAATATAAATACAATACCAATTTTTTTTTTTATCAAGAATATTTTTTAACCCAAATCATTTATTATATAATAAGACTTGTATCATCAAATTAAAAATGAAAAAAAAATATTACTTATTGCATAATGTTTTAAGAGTTAAGAAAACAATAACAACACATTATATTACCAAACACAAAATAACACATAAATTCATCATAAAGGAAGGCCTAGTCGACGTTGTAGATATTTTGACGTGTATCTATATCGGTAAAGTTTAAATTTGCAGTCATGTGCAATAAAGTTAGCAGACCTAATAACCGATCCATTTTAAAAAAATATTGAATATAAATAAATAGCATAATAATACCTGAACTTATGAATGGTTCTTTAATAAGTAGTAAAAATTAATGTGTTCATCTTATTGATTTTGATGGTGGTATCAATGTTAGGTTTTAATAGTTTTTTTTTTTCAAAAGTTGAACAGAGACTTAGCATCACATATGTATACGATTGGGTTAAATCCAATCCCGCATTGTTGAATTCAATCTTTTGTTACTAAAAGATACATAAGTGAATTTTTAACTTCTTCAACACTCCCCTTGGAATAATTTTTATATAGTGGCCCCAGATCTACACCTGTTTTGGTTATATTTATTTAATCGTTGTGACTAAAAGATACATTAGAGAACTTTTAACCTCTTCTAGCAGCAGATTGTTTAAATTCAGCCAAAAATATTGTAATTAGCTGCATCTTTTTAAAATTCAAAAATACCTTAATCTTTATATATCTTATAAATTTAAAATGAATATTTTAAACAAAAAATATTTAGCCATTTAATCTCTTAATATTATTTTGTATGACGTGCCAGATCCTCATCCTTTTTGTTTATATTCCGGACTACAATGGATCATATAAAAACAATACCGGTATGAAGAATATGTTGTCATACAAATAGGTGTATTCCAATAACTTAAATACGAACATAGGATTATGTACTTGCCACGAATTCAAATTATATTTAAGAGCAGAATCTTATGATCTAGAGATTCCTATTCATTTAAAAGTTTCTAAAAAGCTCTAATTTAGCGATAGCCTTATTAGCACTAATATATCCATAATCAAAATCTAGAATTAAACTTTAGTTTTATGAGAGTTTTAATGTAATAATATTTTTGCATTGAAATCTATATACATGCATAATAATACAAATTTGTAGCATATGCATCAATGTACAAATATGAAATACAAAATTAAAGAAGGATTGAGTTTCTAAAAAAGTATTAATGTACCTTTAGATATATTTAATTTCTTCTAGAAGGGTATAGAAAACTCTATTATCCGCAAGTTGTTTTCTTTAATCAAATTTGAAGGAGAAGATGTAGTAGCTCTAAAGTAGTTTTGTTTCAACATGAATGGAGGCGGTAGGTTTTTATAAAAAATAATTCAGTAGTCAGAAAACATGCAGAAGTTCAAGAATAATTTTACAAGATTTTCTTAGGGATTTTTTCCTTTCTTAAAGTAAAGGTCAGAACAACCGTAACTCTAACAAAAACATATATTGCAATAAGGATACTTCATGGGAAAAGACTTGATATCCTAAAAAGAAGTATAAAAAACACCTTATTTTTTTAACAAAACTCTAACTCTAACTCAGATAAAAGATTTCGAGTTTTGGGATTAGGCCTATAATTTATGGCATATATATAAGTCTAGAAAGTATGAGACAAACATGGAAAAACTAAGAAAAAGTTTGATTTATAATTAAGTAATCTATTTTATTTTTCTTATGGTATGTTGTCTTTTTTCTGTTAAATAATTTATAGCGTTCTTTAAAGCTCTCTTTTATTTTAACCTAGCATGATGTTATTAATCTTAAGTAGTATTATTAGGCTATTAATTTTGTTGTGCATGTTGTTCAGCATATATTTGTCACAAGATTTTTGTTTTTAACACATATCATTTTATTTATTTATTTATTTTGATAATACTACAGGTACTAATCTTAAATGACAATAGACGGTCATTAGTCGACAAACTTAATTTCGCAACAACATATAAAAGTTAGTAAACGCAATAATAGGTCCACATAAAAAATAAAAAATAAAACATGATAATACGCCAACTTAGGAACGGTTCTCTAAGGAGTAGCAAAAATTAATGTGTTCTTTTTTATCCATCTTGATTTAGGCAAGTTTTAAGATTAAAATTTGACACAAACTTTTTAAAAGTGAGCAAAGATTTATATGGTGGGCATTGATACACACTCGGTTTGATTAAATTCATACTCTTATGTCACTAAAAGATTCATTAGTGAACTTTCAAACTCTTTAGAGATAATATATTTATTTTAGCCCAAAAATGTTGTAACCAATTAATTGGACTTTCTAATAGGTTTCAGATATATGAATGAGTAAAAAAATCTTAATAACATGGTCTCAATGATTACCTAAACATTGTCCTTATGGATATAAACTTGTGAATGACGTGTTTTCAATGTTCTTTTATCACGAAAGTAAATTTTTGCTATTGTGTTATATTAATTTGCCAAGTCCAACTTACTAATCAAGTATTGAAGTAACAAAATAAAAGTTCTTGAAGATATATGTTAATAAGATGCAAATTAGAACTCATCTACGATCTCAAGTTCAAGATGCAAATTAGAACTCATCTACAATCTCAAGTTCAGAGTAACTTGATTCAATTCAATTTATTTATATGTAAAAAATTTGTAACTCGGTTGTCTTTGTTTGTAAAAAAAATTATGTTCAAAAAAGGCGTTGAAACTCTTAATCTAGATATAAATTGCATAATATTCAAAAGTTTTTAATCTAGTTTTTTCGTGAAAACTATAAACTTAAAAGTTTAAAAAGACCCTTAGTTTTAGCAAACTCCAAAATTCAAAGAAAGCTAAAACTCAAAAAAGGTATTTTAGAGAAAGAGGTTTAATACTATGGTGAAAGTAAAAAACATCCTTAGTTTAAAATAAACTCTAACATGTATAAAAGGGCATTTTGAATAATAATTTTTTTATAAAGGTCTTTTCAAGGAAGAAATGTCCGGCAATATGATCCCTTGGGATCATATTTACACGGTGGGACGGGATCCACACCAGTTTTGAATAAATGCATATTCTTTTTTTACTAAAAGATGCATTAGTGAACTTTTATCTTCTTTAGCTACAAAATGTTTAAATTTAGTCACAAATATTATAATTTAGTTTCACCCCTTCTAAACATGAAATCACCCTTCATTTTTGTAACCCTTTTGTATATAAAAAGGATTTTTTAATGAAAAATATTTAATCATTTAATCCCTTAAGATAAGATCATATTTACACAATAGGGCTAGATCCACATGCCTTTTAATTAAACTCAAACTCTTTTATCACTAAAAGATATATTAGTGAGCTTTTAATCTCTTTAGCGACATAATGTTTCATTTAGTAAAAAATGTTGTAATCTAGCATCACTCTTTTAAAAAGTCGAAAGCACCCTTAACTCTTATAAACTTTTTAAATTTAAAGAGAGCATTTTTAAGGAGATAATGTGTGGCCATTTAACCTCTTGCATCATCTTTATATGGTGGGCTAAATCCCCACTCTTTTGATTAAATTCATATTTTTTTTGTTACCAAAAGATGCATTATGAACTTTTGACCTCTTTGTTGACAAAGTAGTTAAATTCCACAAAAAATGTTATATTTTAGCCTCATCCTTTGAAAAGTCATAAAAACGCCAAATTCCCAGAAACCTTTTAATTTAAAAGAGTATCTTAACAAGAACAAAAAAGTTGCTGGGCCGTTTAACTTCTTGCGTATCAAAACTTGAGACGTTTCACGCTGAAAAGAATGTATTAATTATTCGAGCTCAAATAAATTAGAGTCTTTATTAAGTTGGTTTCAGCTAATACTATCACTTATGAAAGTATCTTATACAAAAATAGTAACCATATGAAGAACATATTGTCATGCAAATATATGGTACTCTGAGTTACAATGGAACATAGAAAGGCAATAATCATATGAATAACATGTTACCATGCGAGTAAATGCATTCCAAGAACTCTATACAAACTTAAGATTATTTATTTTTTGTGAATCCAAATTGTAATTAGGAACCGAATGGTTCGATGTAACGAATCTTAAAAGTCATGATTATATATGCATTTAATTTTTTTTTAAATAATTCTAGTCTTGCGATAGCTTCCTTACAACAATATGTCTGCATTCAAAACGTAGAAATAAACTTTAACTGAGAAGATTGTACTAGATTATATCGGTAAAAACATTCCAAATGCTCCATATATGGCAGCAGTCTTAATAAGAATGTACTTCCATGACTCTTTTCTAAGGGTAAGTATCAGTACTCCTTTCGATTTTCCTCTCATATAATTTTTAGCTTTAGAGACCTCATTCAGCATCCCTGCAGGTCCATATTTGAGAACACTGGATCACCCCAGTTGACTTGGGTTCATGGTAGGTGCTACGTTTTTTGTTGTATGACTACTTTGCATATTCATCATTCTACAATGTCTTAGTACTTTGTTAGTTCCGTATTGGCATGCTGCTTCATTATTATGCTATTCCACAATCCTAACACACTATAAAATTCTGTCCTATTGGTTGTTTCAACCGTGACAATTCAATTGCAGTCTTAACACAATACTTCCATCAGTAGCTATATCTCGATTTACTAAGCATTGTCAAGCTTTGGAATCAGAAAGTAGAACTTGTTAGACGTAAAATTTTCTCAAGTAATACACCACAAAGAATTCGAAAAACATAAAAAGAAAAGCGTGATCAAAGATATTAATAAGACATCACCTTTCTCCTTCTAACTTTCTCCTAAGAGCTTGATGAATATTGGAGCTATCATGATTGTAGAGGCTGGTGGCTCTAGGTAACGGATGAAGGTAGGGTTATGAGTCCATGAGTTCAAGTATAATTAGATTAGCTAGATAGGGTTTCTTTTCTTCTTCTTCTATTTTTTTGGTTAAAAGTCAAAACAATCCTAAAATTTAATCAAACCAATATGCTCCAATAAGGGTAGTTTAGGAAAGATGCTTCATAATGCATAAGAAGTAAAAAAAACACCCTTATATTTTACTAAGCCTCAACTCCAAATAAGGGCATTTAATGGGAAAGATATGTTTTTCGTCAAAAATACCCTTACTCACTCTTAACCTTTTATGAAAAAATCATTTAGAGAAAGGGTATTCTAAGGAAAGAAAAGATTAGCTATTTAAACTCATACGTGCTTTTATATATGTATAGATAAGATAGTACTAAGTATATTAGGCTTAACATGTTGAGGTCTGAATTAGGTTTCGCATTAAGCATTCCAAAAAGCATCATTTATCAAGATAGTATGTTATGGTTTAGAGAGGAAGCAACAGATGAATGATGTTCGAATCAAAAGTAGTTAGACTCTAACAACAAAGTTGACAGCTAATTCAAACTTTCCGAAACTAGAAACCAAAAGTTTTGAATATTCCTTTACACTTCGCACTCATATCTCAAACCAACACTGCCCGAAATGTAATTTTTAACTGCAAACTAATCGCACATAAGTGGCAATTGTAACTTTAGACACAATAATCTTATATATCAAATCCAAGAGAGTAGCAATAAAGTCTTAGAAAAGTATGGCTTAAAGATCTTTAGTGACAGAAGGGAAGTTTCTACATGAAAAGGGGAGCGTTGTTATCAAGTCCTGTTACTTGGTACCAATAAAAAAGGACCGCAGTTCTACTCGAAAGATATATAATAAATCAAAATTCCAAACTTGCCAATTTTCATGAGACAATCTTTGCTGCGTAGATTAGAAAAAAGCAACGAGGAAGGCAACGCATACGACAGTTACTGTCTCCAGTACACAAATTAAATCAAGAATGTACTAAAGGTATTTACAATGGTTTCTTCATTACACAAGATAAATGTTACTGTGTTTTTGGTACATAGACTGCTTGGCAACGAAAACAACATAAAGCAGCAGACATACCAAAGATGGTGTTGGCAGGGTTTATGGAATCCTGGTTCTTGGCAGCAGCACCAATTAGACGCTCGGTATCAGTGAAAGCGACGATAGACGGTGTCGTTCTGCTTCCCAGATCGTTGGTGATGATCTCCACGCGGCCATGCTGCCACACTCCAACACAAGAGTAGGTAGTCCCAAGATCGATTCCAATCGCCGGACCTTCACCTTTTCCAGCCATTTCTACTGACAGAGAGAATTGATATGGCACTGCTACACAGGCACCAGATAGTACGGATGAGTAGGACTGGAAGCTACTTCTGAAGACACGTACTTACGACTCTTGTCTTCAAACCTAATTATTTAATTTTTCGGATAGATTTGAATTCACACTTTTCATGAACTCTCTAACTAAAGATGCAGTTTACAAGAGCATACATACTTGGAAGGGATTGAATTTAGCATAAAAGGATGAAATGTCGAATGAACATATTAAGGGACATAAATGGATGTCGTACAAGCAGGTACGGTAGGCTAGGGCTTAGATATGTAGAGTTTGTAATTAAGAAGCTAAAATTGGGGTTTAGGATTTTGAGGCTCAAATTTTTGGGGTTCTTTTAGGTACCGTGAAGTTTTGCTGTTTTATTATATCTTCGAACAAACAAGGGAAGAACAACAGATAACAGAACATTGGAGTCTCATTAAGGCATTGTGATAACAGAAGATTGGAGTCTCATTAAGGCATTCTAAGAGTCTCACCTGAAAGACAAAAGATTCAAGAGTCTCATCACTGAACGAAAGCAAAGGCTGCAGCAATTCTATTATTCAAGTTCCCCTGATCTGTCTTACATTGCTCGCTTATCTAAAGAAAATAACAGAGAGCTTTCCTAGTAATTCAAGGGATCCTGTATTCTAAAACATTCTAGATTAGTTGAGCTAAAGACTAGACCTAATAACAAAATGACTTGGATAATATAACTAAAGACGAAAACTAATAACACAAGGACTAAATTATAGCAACTATTAAAAGCTACTTTTTTTTTCTCTTACAAATGTTTGGTTTTTTTTTTTCCCCCCTCCTTTTTCTTCCGTTTCGAAGAATATGCTCTCTGAGGATGTATAAGTAGACCGCCCTAGAATGTTCCAAAAGCTATATTTCTTAACTTTTACAGCCAGTTTTGAAGTTTTTGCTATCACTCTCATCCAGGTTTGGATGAGCAAACACAGGTAAGTTCAAGGTTTTAGGTACTTCAGTGATGTCTAGTATAAGGATGTTAGTAATTTGGGTACAGCTTATATGTACAAATTAAGTTTTTAGAACCTAATGATTATAATCAAGACTAAACACAAGTGAGAAGATTGCACATAAGAGTGAAATCAAATCGTCGTTTTGGTTGTTTGGTGCTGGGCGGTTTATAACGCGGTTGGGAAGTGTATACTCGAATCAAATCTCACTCACTTTTTTGGGCAACTAGTGTAAATTTAACATCAAACTGTGGCTGGTATTTAACTACTGATAGGCAAGAACTGCAAGCCTTGACAATTGGCAATGATAAGAGATAAATTAGACTTTACTTTGGTGTTGTCAGTACATTAAACAATAAATCAAATGGCTACTGATGAACTTGAACAAAACATTATGACTCCATCACCAAACAGTGCAATGAATCTCCATAACCCACCCCAAAATCTAGAACAGACCAAACCCTTTGATTAGAATAACTTACCGTAGCCACTTGGAGTACTTACCACAACTGTTTAAAAAGCTTCTGAAGTGGAAAGGAACCCTAAAATGAGATATGCTTGAACGAGAAAAACCTAATCACAAAATGCTTTTTCTTCTCCGTGATTAGTTGAGAAAAGGGTCATACAGATACATAGTGTACTGAATATCAAGAGGTGGCTACCGAACAAAAGAATATCAATATGCAGGTACTTCGGGAGATCGAAAGGATAATTAGTTCTTAACCTTACCTACTTCATTTACTGAATATCCAAGACGTGACGACCAAGAAAATATAGATGTGCAGAGGTCCTTCGGGATATTAAAAAGATAATTAGCGCATGACCTTTAACCTGCCTTAACTACCTTCTTCTCGCCTTTCTACGTTCTCTGCTCAGTGCTGCTGTCTTGGTGAGCTTTCTCTTGAGTAGCATAGCAGTAGTATATATCATGGCAGCATAAGATCTAGGGTAACATCCTGGGCCTCTATGGGAGGAACGCCCAATAGAAGCTGACTGCAATATGAAGGAACTAATAAAAAATAAAGGCGGCCAAACATCCTTTGGCCTCAGGGACTAGGGAAACAAGAGGCAAAATGCAACCCTAAGCCAAACTCATAATATGATCCGACAAAGGATCCCCCAAAGAACCCAATTTGCAGCAACAGCTAAACTGCGCAACATTGAGGGCACAGCTACCACGCAAGATTAATTGCACCCAGCACCTCCAACATTGTCCAATAGTTTCTTTTTCTTCTCCTCTGTTCCTCCAATAACCTTCAGACTTTCATGTGAGTTCCTCGGTCTTACATGATTGCTGACGTAATTATAATACAACTCAAACTTCTAATCCAAATCGAAATCTATTTTCATGTCTAATCTAACTATAATAGTGACTACATAATATCAAATGCTAAATTCGTCACTAAAAGTACTTCCCAGCAGTTTGCTAAGGACCACCATTTAGATCAAAGTCAAAATACCATTCTAATTAGAATTTACACAAGTAGCCCGATAATTAAAAAAAAAATCGGGTGTTACACTTCCCTTTCTTTCTCTCCATCCTCTCCTGATCCTTTATGGATTATAGATACTGGAGTATTGACCATATGGTTCCAGATATCACCTTATATTTCTCCCACACAGTCATCTTCCTTTATTCGTTTACCCAACGGATCTCATGTCTATGTTACTGGAATTGGTTGTGTACCCTTACTTTCCAAACTTGCTTTTACTGGTATTTTGCATGTTCCATATTTTATTTTTAATCAATTAATTGTAAGTAAGCTTACCATTCATTCTCCATACATTGTCACTTCTTCTCAAGATTCTTGTACCTTTCGCCCAATGACCCACTGACTAAGATGATTTTGGCAACGGGTAAAACACGTGGTGGTCTTTATTTTTTGGAATCGTCTTCATCTATGGCATCCTGGACAATTCCTGTTTTACACTTTAATTTATGGCATTGGCATCTCGGCCATCCTGCTTTTTTCCTTTCCCCCTAAAATTCGAACATCAGATAGTACTATTTCTTGTGTGCCCTCTTGCCAAATAAACTCGGTTACCTTTGATTAAAGCCAAATTTGGCTTTGATTTAGCTCATTAACATTTCGAGTCGTTATGGTACACCTTCTTTTCTAGTTGAAGGGATAATGTAGTGAAACGGCTATAGTTAAGGAACTGCGCAGAGACTTGTCTTAATTTTGAAACTGTGGGCAAACATAAAACACCAAAATGTAATTTACGTTTTCAACAAACTCAAAGTTAAACGTAATCTTTCTAACGAGGATGGTACGATGTACCCCGCAAATCTTCCACTCTTGCAAAGAGCAAACTTCATGTACATCGGAGCAAATAATCGGTGCGCCACTCCTCGGCCGCTCTAATTGTTCAGTGACAAAAGGAAATCGAACAAAAGCCCTAACTTGGCAACATTTGACCCATAGAGATGGAACCCATAACAGAAATACAGTTTTTGACTGGTAGTAACCAACGTACAAGAAATGTAATCCGTGGACAACATTAGTCAATAGCAATACCATGAGTGCTAATCAGAGTAACTCACCTCAGTCACTTGTGCTGGTGATCAGCAAATCCTTTGAAGTCCAACCAGAATGACAGAGAAAACACAACCTAGCACTGATTCAGGGCAACAGTAATTTTATTTTAGGAAAATAGAACCTAGCACTGCCTTTTCTCCAGAGGAAGGAAACTAGTTACTTATAAGCTAAGCAATACTAACAGTACATTCGTCAGAGTGACGACGTTGATTTCCCAAGATAAAGGAGTGATATGACGCGTCTATTCAATCGTCTGAGTCAGGATCCATACTTGCCAAGCGTCTTTAGAGCTCAAGGGAGACATAAAATATTATGCAAGAAAAAGCGTAAATGATAAAGAACAAATTAAAGTGAAAGACATAAAATAAAATAGAAAGAAGTAATTAAAGTGAAGTACTAAGTAGGAAGATCACTCATTTTCCATAGTGAGGGAATCCAGCAACAGTGGGTTCCATGGCTTGAGGAAGTTTCGGACTAGCTACATACACGCGGAGAGAAAGATGGTGGCCGAATCTTTTTTTATTTTTTGTTGATTCTATTGAAATTTAGTGTCCAAGTCAAAAGTATGTTTCAGAGTAGGAGAAACCCACTAGGTATAAGAACCAATTCTAAACTTTATGTATGGTCGATATGTGATTTGGGAGATAGTATCCTTAATCTTTAATTTTTTGAGCTGATGTACTTTGCTAATATCTACGATCCCAAATCAGTATGCGTCAGGCTAAACAAAAATACTCCTTTGAACTTAAAGAGCTAATAACTAATGATTCTTTTAATGAGAAAAGAATTTGAATATATAATATAACTAAAAAGGATGTTATGTTTTACCTCCACCCCCTCATTTTTTTTGTTGTTGCTCTGTCTACTTTGTTTTTCTTCCTAATTTACGTGTTTTAGGTTGTCCTACAATTTTAAGAAAGTTGTCGATCCATTGCACCAGGGAATAATTAGTTAACACGTGTACACAATTTCTCTCTTATAATTAGCAATAGTATATGAGATTTTTCAAAATTTATTACTTATGAAGTGTCCTATACCTGGTTCGTTTGGAACCAACTCTTTTAGGATTTGAATTTCAGATTTGGAATTCAATTCGTTTTTTTTTTTTTTTTTTTGAACAAAAGAGAATTCCAATTTTGTGTTTGGAGAATAGAGGAAATGGAAAGGTAATAAATTTTTAGACAATTATATTCCTGATTTACGATGAAAAACAAATTACAATAAGTGGTTTCAAGTGTGCTAGTGCCACCACATGGTAGTGATGGTTGTGGTCGTGGCAGCACTGCACAGGGTAGCAACATCGACGGTGGAAGTGGTGGGATGGTCAAGTGATGATAATGATGGTAGTGGTGGTATTAAGGTATAACAAGGTATAACTGGTGGTCGTCAACTGACGCCAATAGTGATGCCGGTGGCAATAGTGGTGGGGGTGGTGGCAATAGTGGCAGCAGCGGCGATGGCAATAGTGATGTTGAATTGGCAGCGGTGGTGGCAGTAGTGGTGGTGGCGGCGGTGATGGTGGTGGTGGCAGTAATGATGGTAGTGATGGTGGTAGTGCCGGTAGTAGTGGTGGTGGCGACGGTGGTGGCAATAATGGTGATTATGGTGGCAATAGTGATGGTGATGGTGGTGGTGTGGCATTATTAGTGGCTATGATAGCGGTGGTTGTGGCGGCGACAGTGGTGGTGGTGGCAATAGTGGTGGCGATGGTGGTGGCAGTAGTGGTGGCGACAGTGGTAGTTGTGGCAGTACTAGCAATGGTGGTGGTAATAGTGGTGGCGGTGGTTGTGGTAGTAGTGGTGGTGACGGTGGTAGTTGTGGTAGTACTGGCGATGGTGGTGGTGGTGGTGGTGACGGTGGCTGTAGTGGTGGGGATACAATGGCGGTGGTAGTGACAATAGTGGTGGCAGTAGTGGCAGCGACGGTGGTAGTTGTAGCAGTACTGGCGATGTTGGCGATGGCAGTAGTGGTGGCGGTGGTGGTGGTGGCGGTAGTGTTAGCGGTGGTTGTGACGGCGATGACAGTGGTAGTGGTTGTGGCATGGTGGCAAAGATCATCACTTCTTAAATTTTGATGCATTTATCTAGGATCCAAAGCTGAACTGAGCGTAAGTAGCTCTACTGCATTGTCGTTAAACTATAATTCAGTTCCTTCAATTGGAAATCAATTGCAGCAATAAATATATTCACTCGATAATGCTGCTCAACTGTAATTGCATCTGGTTGAAGACGAGCTTTCCCCTTTCTTCCAACCAAATTAGCAGTCATGTCTGGGACATTTACTCCATGACGCGCACAAAAAGTTTTCACAGTGATGAACAACTCTTCCGATCCATCATCTCTCAACTTTTGAATAAGTGCTTTGGTGGTTAAAACAAGGTGCATGGCATTAAGAATGTCTTGTGACTTTCGTTGTAAAGCTTGACAAAGAACTTCAGTGATTTCAAAAATCGCTTTCATCAGATGCAAGATCAACACAAACTCAAAAGAATTCAGACTTTCATAGGCTGTATTTGCCTGCAAACGTTGTTTAGAAGTATCCCCTACATCAACAATGGTACTTAAAACCACACTAGTTGCGTTGAACATTTTCATCAAGCTTGAAATAGCTTTCAAATGAGAACTCCAATGAGTATCACCAGCTCTTTGTAAAGTGCCAATTTGGTTTAACCCAGTACCAGTTTCAAGCTCATTAATAGCAATCAATTCTGCAATTTCACTAGCTTGAGCAGCTTTTAACTCATCAACACGCTTAAAAGAAGCACAAACTGAGTTGACAATAAGAGTTAATGTGTCAAAGAAGTCTTGAATTTGATCAATATCTTTAGACACTGCAACTAATGCTAGTTGCAAACGATGTGCAAAGCAATGGACAAAGTAAGCATATGGACATTCTTTAGCTACTAAAGCCTGTAAACAATTAAATTCTCCTCACATGTTACTTGCCCCATCATATCCTTGGCCTCTGATGTTGTGGATGTTAATATCCTCACGAGAAAGAAGTGAAAATAATTTATTCTTTAATGTTAAGGCCTTGGTGTCTGAAACATGAACAAGACCAAAAAAACCCTCCTGAAGAAGGCCATCACTATCCACAAATCTCAAGATAATTGCCATCTGCTCTTTTTTTTGACTCATCGCGAGCTTCATCAACAAGTACACAAAACTTTCCATCACCAATTTCTTTGGAAATTGCTCGTCTCACTTTCTTTGATACAACATGTAAGATTTGTTTTTCGATCATCGGTGACGTGTAAAAGGCATTGAGAGGGGGCTCTATCTAAAACAACATCTGTAACATTCGCATTATACCTAGCAAATCTCTTCGCCAATTCGATAAAGTTTTCACGATTTTTCAAATTTATACTCTCGTCATGACCTCTAAGTGCACATCCTTGCAACGTGACATATAAAACGGCATCAATTGATGATCTTAGTCGCAATCGATTGGCTTCTATTTGCTGAGAAGTGCATTTATCAAACTGTTGTTGTATGTGCTGAGGTTGATTCATTAAATCTTCGCAAGCTTTTTGAGTACTTCTACGACACGAATTGGGATCACTTCCCACATGATTTAGAAAAGCACAATCTTTTTCGTTCCTAATTTTTCTCCAACTTCTAAATCCTTCAATAGTAAATGCACTTTGTCCAGAATTTTCCCCCGGCTTATTAAAGAGAAAACAAGGCAAACAAAAGGCTGCATCCTTTGTAGGAGAATACTCTAACCATGATTTAAATAATTCAAACCACGAAGATTGAAAGCGACGAGGATGACTTACTGGTCCAGATTTTGGATATGAAGAAAGTATGCAGTGATATGGACCGACATTGATATATCTTCGTCGAATTTCATCACGTTGATCGGCATGATATTCCCATATTTGTGGCCGCAATCCTGGATCACGCTCAAAATCATTGCTGACATTCCTACTTTCAAGTCTTGGAAATTTTTTAGGACGACCTTCTAGACTCGGAATCTCAACGTCAGTAGCAAGATTAGGAATTGGTGTGACAATGTTATCATCATTAACATTCTTGGTTGGGGGAAGTCGTTCATCAACATTGCTACTGCTAACATTTTTTGTTTGAAAGAAAGAATCAATTGTGCGTGACTATGACTTTCTCCTCTACAAAAATAAGCATACTATAATTAG
The DNA here is from genome assembly GCA_033065855.1 of Escallonia rubra. Lineage (NCBI taxonomy): Eukaryota > Viridiplantae > Streptophyta > Magnoliopsida > Escalloniales > Escalloniaceae > Escallonia > Escallonia rubra. Next base: position 173,109 of record JAVXUO010002032.1, on the reverse strand, counting down.
CGTAACTATTGAATACGATAAATGTATAGTAAATTGCTCAGTTCATGTTTTTTCGTAACTATTGAATACGTTAATACTATAAGAATTAAACTAACGATAGCGTAACTTTTGAAACAATGTAAAAATTGAATACGTTAATACTATAAAAATTAAACTAATGAATAGCGTAACTATTAAAATAGCGTAACAATTGAATACATTAATACGATAATTAGCGTAACTATTGAATTCGTTAATACTCCAAGAATTAAACTAAAAACAAAGGAACTCACCTCGATCAATTCGTATTTTTTCGTAATTTGGAGATTTGAAATTTAGGATTTGGAAGAATGAAGAATGAGAACGAAAAGATTATAACAGCCGGTGACACAAAGTATAAAGAATACAACAAAAAGAAACTCTAATCAATTAGTTACGATATAATGGCATTTTTGTAAATGCATAAAATGTGAGTATCTAATTGAAATAACTATATATATATATATTATTTTTTTCCTTGTATAGACAAAAATAACACTCTACAGAAGAAAAAAAAATTGATCAGAAAATGTGGGGTTAGTTACTGGGGCACCTTGTGGAGAAAAAAACGATAAAGGTTGGATGAAAGGCTTAGGGTCAAAAAAGGAGGAATGTGAAGCCTCGTGAAAATGGAAAGAGTTTCATTAGTATTAACGTATTCAATTGTTACACTATTTCAATAGTTACGCTATTTCAATAGTTACATAATCGTTAATTTAATTCTTATAGTATTAACGTATTCAATAGTTACAAAAAAACACGAACTGAGCAATTTACTATACATTTATCGTACTCAATAGTTATGCTAATTATAATATGCTTATTTTTGCAGATGAGAAAGTCAAAGTCACGCACGATTGATTCTTTCTTTCAAACGAAAAATGTTAGCAGTAGCAATGTTGATAAATTATTTGGATGCAATACAGTTGGCTGAAACTTACACCAAAAGTGGTGTAAGTAATGTTTGTAAGATCAACATCATGCCAAAAATGGTTGAAACAATTGAACAACCATGTCCATTCTCATATGAGATTGATATGCCAAAAGGAGATCTAATCGATATGGTTGGGGGGCAAGTTTGCAAGCCAATTTTGGCTGAAAGCAAAAAAGAGTCATTTTCATGCGGCATGTATAGCAAGCCAACCATGGCTATCGATTTAAAATTCCCCACTATTGGTGAATTTGAAGCTTTTGTCACATGAAAAATGATGAAGAATATGCATTTTGGGAGCCAATTGGTGTTATATTGTTTGGCGAAAGACTCCCTTTTTTGGGTTTGTAGAGCACACCAAGGTAGAGTATTAATTCAATGGTTATTAAGAACTACAAATATAGTCAAAATATATATATTTTTTATTTTTGTCCATACACGTTGAATTAAGGAAATGCTCAATCGATTGGCTTATCAATAGCCATTTTATATATTGATTGGGTTAACGGCTTGGCCAAAAATGGTCTTCATTTAGTTAGTAGCTTGACAAAAAATGGTCATGATTTGTGTAGTGGCTTGGCCAACTATGGTCATTGACACCGGTACATAGAGAACAAAAGCCAATCGATGGCTAATAGATAGCGAAATGCTGTCACTTTGAAGAATACAAGCCTATCGATCGTGAAATACTATCGATCATGAAAAGCTATCAATCGTGAGAGGTTATATATCGATCGTGAAAGTTTATCGATAGTGAAAAAATAATTTTCCTTTGAAAGATATGACTCTTCACAATCGATAGTGAAAAATTCAAGCCTATCGATAATGGGAGATTGTCAATCATGAAAGGCTATCGATCGTGAAATGCTACCAACCGTGTAAGGCTATCGATCGTGTAAGGCTATCGATCGTGAAATGCTATCGATCGTACATGGCTATCGATTTTGAAAGGCTATGGATAATGAAAGGCTATCGATCGTGAAAGGCTACATATCGATCGTGAAAGTTTATTGATATTGTGAAAATACTACCAATTTAAAGACATGACTCTTCGCAATTTCCAAGCATTCAATTGCTTGAGCCAGGGGCAATGTTTGCACCACAAAATATATTTTTCACTAATAAGTTCACTTTGATTAAATGCCACTAAATGACATTTACTTTTTATTATTTTTGAAGAGATAATGGAAGATTCAAGAAGTGAAAGAAACCAACTTCTTAAATGTGTCCCTATTGATAAGGGATAAATGTGGTTGGTTACTTATTAGTAGGTAGTTATTTTCTAAGTGGGTAGAGTGGGTAGTTTCTTGTAATGGTATTTATTTTCTACAATTCTTCTAGTATATATAGTGGGTCAAAGAAGAAGTAAATGACACACAATCAATCATCAACTAGACAAATTAGTCTTTTTCTTTCTTTTGTTTAGACTTTAGAGGCTTTTGCAGCCATCGATAGGAAGTTCAGTTTCCAGACTTGGAAACATTGCTGTGTAAACATTCACAATCAATCGAAACTCTCTTTGTCATTTATGGGAGCGCAGTCTTTTACTTGTAATTTTCATATGTTCGTCAAAGTTTCTCGCTTTCAGGGAAGTCCCCATACCCTAGGGGCAAAAAAGATCCTACACTTTTAATCGGTCGTGCCACCGGCGCATCGATCGATAGTGAGTTTGCCCAACAACGCAAACAACTTCTTAGCAAATAGAAGCCAATCGATTGCGAACTAAGAGCATCAATTGACACCGTCCTATATCTCACGTTGCAAGGATGTGCACTTAGAGGTCATGGTGAGAGTATAAATTTGAAAATCGTGGAAAATTTATCGAATTGGTGAAGAGATTTGCTAGGTATAATGCGAATGTTGCAGAGGTTATTTTAGATAAAGCCCCTCTCAATGCCTCTTACACATCACTGATGATCCAAAAACAAATCTTACATGTTGTATCAAAGAAAGTGAGACAAGCAATTTCCAAAGAAATTGGTGATGAAAAGTTTTGTGTACTTGTTGATGAAGCTCGTGATGAGTCAAAGAAAGAACAGATGGCAATTATCTTGAGATTTGTGGATAGTGATGGCCTTCTTCACGAGCATTTTTTTGGGCTTGTTCATGTTTCAGACACCAAGGCCTTAACATTAAAGAATGAATTATTTTCACTTCTTTCTCATGAGGATATTAACATCCACAACATCAGAGGCCAAGGATATGATGGGGCAAGTAACATGCGAGGAGAATTTAATGGTTTACAGGCTTTAGTAGCTAAAGAATGTCCATATGCTTACTACGTCCATTGCTTTGCACATCGTTTGCAACTAGCATTAGTTGCAGTGTCTAAAGATATTGATCAAATTCAAGACTTCTTTGACACATTAACTCTTATTTTCAACTCAGTTGGTGCTTCTTGTAAGCGTGTTGATGAGTTAAAAGCTGCTCAAGCTAGTGAAATTGCAGAATTGATTGCTATTGATGAGCTTGAAACTGGTACTGGGTTAAACCAAACTGGCACTTTACAAAGAGCTGGTGATACTCATTGGAGTTCTCATTTGAAAGCTATTTCAAGCTTGATGAAAATGTTCAACACAACTAGTGTGGTTTTAAGTACCATTGGTGATGTAGGGGATACTTCTAAACAACGTTTGCAGGCAAATACAGCCTATGAAAGTTTGAATTCTTTTGAGTTTGTGTTGATCTTGCATCTTATGAAAGCGTTTTTTGAAATAACTGAAGTTCTTTGTCAAGCTTTACAACGAAAGTCAAAAGACATTCTTAATGCCATGCACCTTGTTTTAACCACCAAAGCACTTATTCAAAAGTTGAGAGATGATGGATGGGAAGAGTTGCTCATCACTGTGAAAACGTTTTGTGAGCGTCATGGAGTAAATGTCCCAAATATGACTGCTATTTTTGTTGGAAAAAAGGGTAACGCTCGTCATCAACCAGAAGCAATTACAGTTGAGCAGCATTATCGAGTGAATATATTTAATGCTGCAATTGATTTCCAATTGAAGGAGCTGAATTATAGATTTAACGACAATGCAGTAGAGCTACTTACTCTCAGTTCTGCTTTGGATCCTAGAGAAATGCATCAAAATTTAAGAAGTGATGATCTTTGCATGCTTGTTGACAAGTTTTATCACTACAAGAAAAATAACAATTAGCGTCGGAAAAATTATGTCACTAAATATGAAAATTCCATCGGTAAAGCCTTTAGCGACGGAAATTCCATCGCTAAAGTTCTTTCGCCTAAACCCTCGTCGCTAAAGGTTTTATCGACGAAATTAGTGTTCAATCAGTAATGCCTTTGTCATTAGCGACGGAATTGGTCATCCTTTAGCGACGAAAATTCCATCGCTAAAAATATTTTACTATTTTGAGAAAATTAACTTTTTTAAAAATATATAAATGAAATATAAATATATTTTTATGCATTTTTTAAAAAATTACCATTAGCGACAGAAATTCCGTCGCTAATTCCGTCGCAAAATCATATTTTGGAGCTAAATAAACTTTTTCGTCGCTAATTCCGTCGCAAAAACCATCTTTTGGAGCTTAATATTTTTTTTCCGCCGTTAATTTATGTCGCAAAAAATGCATATTTAGGAATTTTTCGTCGCAAAAACCATATTTAGGTGCTAATGATTTTTTCCATCGCTAATTCCGTTGCAAAAATCATATTTAGGAGCTAAATATTTTGAAAATAAAAATTATTAAATATGCATAATAGATTATACTATTCTTAATTAATGCAACAACCTGTGACAATATTAATCCAACATCCGACAATGAACTGAAGATAACAAATATTCAGCATTTATTGAATACCACTAAAAGTTAACGATTGAGTTAATGCATCTAAATCAACCAGTTGCTTGGTTACCAAAATAAACAAATATCCCAAAAAATGCAACGTCAAATCTGGTCACATAAGGCAATCATCCACCAAGCTCTTCGAACATTTCATCATTGCCATCCTCAGTAGCATCAGTCGCGGTAACTTCGGCCTGTAACAAAGCAATTAAATACATGTTAAAGGATGTATCAATGTACTTGCATAACCAAGCCTAACCATGAATCCAACCTAAAATATATGAGTCAAACAAACTGGCACCTAATACAAAATAATTAAAAGATAGCTTATGCATCAGTACTCTTTGATGACCCAATACACATTTGATAAGGTGCTTATAGGTTGGTGTCCCATCACTTGTGTGTTTTATAAATAAAGTTGATGCAATCGATGATCCAAAATTACTGGACCTCGTGGAAATGGAGGTCCGAGGTACTCGCGTAGTTATGCACATCATGAGATTGCATAAATTACATTGAAACTTTGGTTGGAAGCGTTCTAACACAGGTTTACATACATCGCAGAAACTAGTCACACATGAGTTAGTAAAAGGCTAATCAGTTACATAGTTTGGTTCTTTGTCCATTTATTTTTGTTTCTTCGTTTCTGCTGAGTATTGCTTAGTTCCAACCTATATGCAACATCAATAAATATTGTTTTTCACAAGTACGAATTACTTCAGAGAGTCGGAGAGTTAAACTATCTTGTACTCAAATGCCTAGCAGAGCACACCCTAGCCGATCGATATCAAACGACAAAATCTAGTGGCGATGGTTACGATCCTCGTAGTATGTCTGCTCTTCGTTTCATGCTTACATCACATTTAAACATTGCCCAACAATCTTCACATCCTTGTTTGGTCCAAAAAGAAGGATAAATATTCATTTCTTAGTCCAGCAATGCGAAATTGTATCAACCTTACATTATGTATATGTGTTTAATTGGCAGTATCTGAATCTCCTTGTTTTATCCTTTCATTTCATTATTTTTGTATCGATAACTAGTATTAATAAAAACAAAAAATCCTTGAAATGGGGGCGCGTATAGCTTTCCACAGTTGTACAAGGGCTATATGAATAGGGAACAAGGCCCAGGGCTCTGAGAGCCCTTGACTTAACAATAAGTTCTTATAATGAAGTAGAACCACTCCTACACCATGGCTCCAAGGCACAACTTCACCAATCTAACAGAGCCAACAAAAATACCTGGATCACGACTCCAATGCAAACTTGTATAAGTAGTTATTGGTTACAATGAACCAGTTAGAAGCATCTACTTATCCAATGGCATATAACAGGGGGGAAAGCACGTGGCATATAAAATATTTGAAGCATCAAATGCTTCAGGTGTAAAGACTTATTTGTCTTAAGTGACTATTAACTTTGGTCAAGGTCCCAACCAAGACTAGGATCAACCAGGATATGTGATGGTACTAAGTTCTATTAAGAGTGCTTGCTTTGTCATATAAGTTATTCCCTACATGCCAGTACAAGCTAGTGGACTATAAGGCAATGAATTACCAAAGTGTAAAGGAAGACTTTTAGTTCACTTTTAAGTAAGATCTAGTTGATCTGAGACTAAGATGTAGAACTACATCTATGTTGGACTAGAACCCCATCTTAAAAGAAATCACTAAGAGATGCCATGTTTCCTATTTGGTGAATGTGTTCCTTAAGAGGTTCGATGCTTAGCTCATAGATGTAATATTTCCTTACTGTTTCCCGAGGAAAATTAGGCAAAGAATGGAAAAAGCAACGCATAAGAACTTTAACTGGCAGGCCAGCATCCACATAGGAATGATAATCAAGCTGAGAATGTAATACCATAGCCAGAAGTTCTTACTTCCAACATATCATCCTCACATACTGTAATTGACAATGAGTAGTCCTCAGATAGTAAAAAGAAAAATCAATAGATAGAAGGCTGATGAGTGATTTGCTAAAGTAACATGCTAACATATTCATCTTGAGGGAATAGACTCCTTTCATTACATCATGTACTGCTTTGATAATGTACATCGTGTATAGCTCCATGAATTGCTTTGTGCTCATTGAAATATGTTTATTCATCTTTCTAAGCTCAACAGTTATGGTAACAGGACTAATAGGGAATAGATGGATTCTGCAGAAGATTCTATAAAAGGGTTTTTAGAATTATGTTACTCAAGCAAACATTTTGGGGGGATTGACTAATGTTTAGTATAGAAAGAACAAGTAATAGCCTTGTTCTAGATACAGGGTGAATTGCAAAAGTTTCCTATGGTGTCAAACTATTCCAATCATGCCGAAAAGGTCCACGAGCACTCTGTAACCAACCATGTAATCGAATTGAATCCTATTTAATTCCTACTTCCAATTCCCAGGTATCTGGGCTGGCTACCAGAATCATGCTTTAACATTCTGTTATACCAAGCATTTGATGATCCAAATCACAAGGTTCCATGCCCAGTTTTGACTAGTAATAGACCAACAGCATTGCGAAAACACAAATGAGAAATTTTCACTCTCATTATATCAACAGTAACAGTTTTTACAAGGGTTTAGAAAAAACAAAAGCAAGATAGAAATTGTGGACATTATGTCCTTGAAGTGAACACAAGACATTATATCAAACATGTGCAGTGCAAACCAAGATCTTGTATAAATGGTCCTAAACAAACAAAACCACCATACTAAAAAGAGATTATCACAAAAATCTAGAGCTCATATATATAAGCAAATCGACAATTCAATACGCAAACCCAAAATATCAAAAGGGATTATCACAAGATCTAGAATTAAAACTAGAGAAAGAGTTGAGACGTGAGAGTGAGAGGAAGAAATTACTTGGCAAGAAGATGAGACTCAGAGGAAGATCGGAAGATTGAAGACCCAAACGTATTGAATTAAGAACCCTAATTTGATTATACCAAAAATCAAAGCCGTAACAGGTAGTAACCAAACGTACAGAAAATTTCTATCAGCCGTAAGGGGGCTTCGCACAAACCTTCAAAGTGGGAGTGATGATGGCTCGCGCGAAGGGTTGCTCCACAACAACGATGGGGGTGGGCGGGATGGCGGCGCCAAGCTCTCCTGTTCTGTTCTTTTGGCCTACGAAAACCCTTTGATGATGTTTTTTTTTTCTTTATGTTTATTATATGTAAATTTTACTATTTTCAATAATTAGTAAAAATATTTTTCTGTTATTAAAAATTAAAATAATACCTTTACCGATGAAAATAATTCCGTCGGTGAAATCCGTCACCAAATTCCGTCGCTAAATCATTTGTGACAGAAACTTCCGTCGCCCATTTTTTCCCTCCAGCATTTTTAGAGTCATAATTGTGACGGAACCTAATTCCATCGCCCAATTCCGTCGGAAAAGGTGGCTTTTAGCGACGAAATTCATTCCATCGCTAAATTCCGTCGCTAATAGGCAATTTTCTTGTAGTGTATCCTGACGACTTTACTGAGCAAGAAAAACTGCACTTGAAGATGGAGTTACAACTTTATAAGCTCAATGTTGCTCAACATCCCGATTTTTGTCATTTGTCAACTATATCTGAGCTTTCTCCATGGCTTGTGAAAATCAGGAAATCAATGATCTATCCACTTATTAGTAGGTTGGTCAGGCTTGTACTTACTCTTCCGGTATCTACTGCAACTACTGAACGAGCATTTTCGGCTATAAAGATGGTCAAAACTCAACTCCGAAATAAGATGGATGATGATTTTCTCACGGATTCTTTGATTGTGCACATTGAGAAAGATATTGTGGAAACGTTTAATATAGACTCGATCATTGCTGATTTTCGTGACTATAAAGAACGTTGAGTTCTGCTTTAATTATCAATGTACAGAGTTACTTTTCTTGTTTTGTGAAACCTTGATGAACTACTTTTAATCTTAGTGTCTTTCATTTTTCATGGTTTATGGAAACTTGAACCTTCTTCATTCATTTAGTTAGTCATCAATTTTTTTTATGTCTTTTTGCCCCCCCCCCCCCCCCCGGATTAGACTTTCTGGATCCGCCCCTGGTCATTGGTGATAGTGATTTTCTGCTTCTCGCCGGTGGTTGATCAGGACCTTAGCTGATACATTCAAGATATCATTGGCATCTATCTCGAAGCATTCCTTGATCTTTTAAACACCCCTCGGGGCAGGAGGAAAGCTAGAGCATGTAATTAAACTCACCCAACTAGTTGTTGTCTTTGGTTCTTGTCCTTTCACCTTCAAACATTCCAATGAATACATGAGTTTGGTTGTCACTTTCGGTGCTAAAGATTTTCTCCTTCTTGGTGGGTATCGGAGTGTTCCTTGGAATTAGAACATTCACAATACCGCCTGTAACCTCAACACCAAAAGATAGAGGTGTGACGTCTAATAGCACCATCTCATGAACCCTCCCGTCCATTATAGCAGCCAGAGCAGTAGCATCATAGGCTTCGGCCTCATCTTGGTTGATGCTCTTACACAGCTCCTTACCATGGAAAAACTCCTACGGAATTTGTTGCACATTTGGGATTCTTGTAGACCCACCAACAAGAACCACTTCGTGAACCATGGTCTTAATCATTTTGGCATCTCTTAAACGATGCTCATCGCGCTCAAGGCAATTTCTAAAGAGATCCATGTTAAGCTCCTCAAACCTGGCCTAGTTGCTTGCTTAATGGTCCAAAGGAAATCAATTTCCTCACACAAGAGATTAATTTTAGGGTTAAATATACGTTAGTACCCTGAATGTACCTCGAAGTCTCACCTAAGGGTCCAAAAGTGTATTTTTTAAACATAAGGGTCTATAATTTCATTTCGCGATAAATAAAGAATTCCGTCCAAATTTCTAACTTTCTAGGCAAAACCGCTAGGGGCAAAATTGTCCGATCAGGTTTAATTTTTTCTCTTCTCTTTTTCAATTTTTCACTTGTTATTTTTTTCTATACAAGAAAAAAACAAATATTTGACTATGTCACAAAGAACTTCTTTATGGCATCGAACCAGAAAGAATTTATGCCCTCATAGCAATTCTAAATGAATTAGTTCATTACGGGTAGGACTGTAAATGAACCGAGTTGTTCATGAACTGCTCGTGGTTCGTTCCCCAAAGAACTCGTTCATGTTCTTTTGTATAATATACGAACCGAACATAAACAAAATATTAAAGCTAGTTTATTAAACGAGCCGAGCAGGACATTTTAATGTGTTCACGAATGTGTTCGTGAACAGCTCGTCTGAATAATAACTTAATTATTATATGTTCAAAATCCAAAAGTCATATAACTTAATTATAGTATAAGTTAGTTTAAACTTGGAAACACTATAGACAATAAAATCAAGTAAGGTGTACTTCTGGTTTAGAAATAATTGTTTTGAACGAGAATACGAGTTTTCAAGTTCAAGTTTCGTTCTTATAGATAAACGAACGAACTCGAGCCGAATACGAGTTTTGTGAAACGAACCGCAAACGAGTTCAAACAATATTTTGAAGATTAAACGAACACGAATACGAACATGGCCTAAAACTAAACAAACGTGTTTGAACATATCTCTGTTTGGCTCGAACTCGGTTCGTATACAGTCTAATTACGGGTAAATAGGTAACTTCATTTTTAAGTGTTACAAACTCTAATTGTCACTTTCTTACCCAACCGTCACTATCATCGGCAGAGCACGGAGGTGGTGGCGAGGAAGCAAGATTGAATGGAAACACCCCCACCCCCCTAAATATTGTCCTTGAATCCCACCGACGGGAAAACCATTAGGGACTGCCATTGAGCTATCAACGTCTGACGTCATGGTGTTGACGTCTAACGTCTCAGGGATGGTGGTGCCTGCTGGGGGAGAAAGAGAAAAGACTTAAGGTCAGATTGGGGTTGTAAATTATAGACAAATGACCTCTTTACCCTTAACGAATTAAATGTAAATAAGGGGTATAATGGTTCTTTTTTATTAATTGCCATGGAGAACTTCTATATTGCATAGCAACACATATGCCTTCCATTTCACTTTTTTATATCTCTTGGAATTGACTCTTAAGTCTCTTTTCATAGCCATCAAAACCATGCAGTCTTTTTCTTGGCTTCTAGGAGCAGGTTTTTTTTTTTTTTTTGGGTTCCTTTTGCCGCTTTGTAACCTTGAGACTTACATGACCGCAAGAAAAGCAATGTACATGCATGAGATTCCATTTTGTTATTATAGTACTAATAATGCAAATTGAAGAATGAGTTGTATCCGTTGGATATTCCTAGTGATTACAAGTCAAGTGATATTTTCTTACTATGTATTTCATTTGAACTTTCCTTTTCTCTACATTGATCATTCCAGCAGATTTGTAGATTTTAATTAATGTCATGGAAGTCATATATTGGTAACTGTATATTTTGTTGCTGTCAAATTAATATCAAGCAAACGCCGGTATTGCTCTCCCTTTATCCACCCCCAAATCTCCTTTCACCGGCTGTGGCTATCTTAGCCGGCGGTCGTAGATGCCACCATAGCTAACTATTTTTTAATTTGAAAAACAACTAAATGGTTATTGGCAACAGTACTGACCGCATTTACATGATTTTTTGGATTATTAATTTTTAACTAAATAGACTTATGTTGGCAGCATCGACTGCCTGGATATGTTATTAATTATGTGAATAATTAAGAAGATTTTAATGGTGGAGCCACCGCCGTCTCCATATGTATCTATTTTCCTTTTTTTGCAATTTATATAAACAAGGGCCTATGCAAAACCAAGACTAAAGTCGAAGAATAAAACACATTCATAAAACTATTAATAACATTATCAAGATCCATATTTCATAATTCAAGAAATCTAAAACATCTTGTTAGGACACATCATAGACTCTCAGACAACTTCACATTGTTCAAGAAAACCATCGCTAACCCTATAGAATTTTGTTCAAACACTACTAGACGAATCCCATGCATTCACAAATGTATCAAGAACTTGCACATCATCAATGCCAACTCCTAAGTCTAGCATCTCTAGGTCCATTTGCATTAAAAACTTGTACATCATACAACAAAACATCAAACTCGCAACAAAAACAAGCTGCTTTTAGCACTGTCTTACACATATAGCAGTAAGCTCTAGTAAGATTTTCTAGTAAAGGGTTGTTCAGAATTCCAGTTCAGATTACCTTTTTGTTTGACTTCTTCTCATGTAGTTTAAAGTTGCTACGTACATAAGATCTCTTTGATTACAAGTTCCAACTGAATTAGGGTCGGTTAACCTACTCAACCGTGCTTTCAGTTTTGGAATATTGATAGGTGCAAATCATGATTAGTACAACCGCATCGTGGCTTAACATTTCAAATACTCATCATGTATGTATATGGCTGGATCAAGAGATTGTACAAGCTGGAAAACATGGATACCCATAATCAAACTGAAGAAAACGTAAGAAAATGCTTGAAATAAGAATCTGTTTTGGAGCACATATGATTTTGTTGAGAAAATTGACAAAGGAAAGACGGTCCTTGATGACATCCATGTTTTGGAGTTACTATTGTGGTCTGAAAGCCCGCTGTTGATTTTACACCGCAAGGACCTAAAACAGTAGCGGGAACCTTAATAGTGGTTGTGAAACAAGATATATATAGACAGCTCTAGGAAATATACACCTAACAATCAGAAATTATAAATGATATATGTTACGAAATCACTCTAGATAAATATGTATGGAACACGATAACTAAACAAGAGAACACAAGAAAACTGAGAGAACTCAAATCTATTTTGCACAAGTCAGATTTACTACATTCCCTCACGTGTTTCTCTCAACTGTTTTCCTATTCAAAGGAATCTTCTTCCTTTCTGGACACTTTCTTTCCTACTTCTTCTCCTTCCTTTCTGGACACTTTCTTTCCTACTTCTTCTCCTTCCTTTCTGGACATTTTCTTACAATGTGACCAATTTCTTTACAATACTAGCATTCAATATTGGACTTGTCCTGCTTTCCACGAGACTTAGACCTGTCTTTTCCATGTCCTAGATTTCTGCTTCTAGATCGACCTCTGCCTCTTCCATGACTATTCTTATGCAACAAGGATTCCTCAAGCCTTTGCTGGGGAATAAGCCTGAGTCAATGGAATGTATATTCCTTGGGTATGAGGAAGGAGTAAAAGGATACATGTTATGGGATTCAGTGTCCAAGAAGAAGTTGATTAGTAGAGATGTGGTAGTCAATTAAGCACATATGTTGAATACGAATGCAACTTCTAGCGCGAGACAGGGGTGTATCGCGGTGCAGCCAAGGAGAAAGAAAATGCCGAAGCCGAGATCGCATGATGGAGCGAGAGATGCGAGGTAGATGGATAACTTCTTTTGGCACTTAGAGCGGTACTTTGAAGCCCTCGACATCGACGAGGAGGATAAGGTGCAGCGGACTGTCACAAGTTAGGTGGAGCTAATCTTCAATAGATTAGATGACTTGGAGGTAGACAGTCGATTAAATGTGCTAAAGTGGAAAGTCGATGTGTTCGCGGAGGAGCTAGATGACTTGATCGAGGAGAGGGTCGCCCATTTCACCAAGCGGGAGGTGCAATGGCGGAAGGACCTCAAGGGACAAGTCACGGAGCTCCAAGAAGAACTAGCTGATTGTAAGAAAGAGCTTACAAGAGCTACGAGGTAGGGGTGTATTGTGGTGCAGCCAAGGCAAAAGAAAACGTCGGAGCCGAGATCATACGATGGAACGAGAGAGGCGAGGCAGGTGAATAACTTCTTTTGGCACTTGGAGCGGTACTTTGAAACCTCGACATCGACGATGAGGAGAACGTGCAGTGGACTGTCGCAAGTCAGGTGGAGCTAATCTTCAACAGATTAGATGACTTGGAGGTTGACAGTCGATTAACTGTGCTGGAACGAAAAGTCAATGTGTTCACGGAGGAGCTAGATGACTTGATCGAGGAGAGGGACAAGGATCTCACCAAGTGGGAGGTGCAACGACACAAGGATCTCAAGGGACAAGTCACGGAGCTCCAAGAAGAAATAACTGCTTGTAAGAAGGAGCTTACAAGTGGTATCAAGAGCTTCCAGGTTTATTTTTTGTGCAAAATTAAAATTGATTTGAGAGGATAAATATGACGAACAACACGACCATGAAGTATGCCTATGGATAATTCGATGGGAAGACGAATTTTGGCATATGGCAGAGCACGGTGAAGGATATCCTTGTGCAGCAAGGATTGCTCAAGCCTTTGCTGGGAAATAAGCCTGAGTCAATGGAACATGACGATTGGGAGGAATTACAGGCTAAGGTTGTATCTACGTTACAGTTGAATCTAGCCTCGAAGGTTAAGTACCAGGTTTTGACAGAGACTTCTCCAACAGCTCTGTGGCAGAAATTGGAGAACATATATATGTCAAAATCTTTGTCGAATCGGTTATATCTGAAGAAAGATATGTGCCAGTTACGGATGCATGAAGGTTCAGATCTAGGTGATCATATATCATAATTTAACCGGTTGGTATCCCGATTTTTGAGTATAGATGTTAAACTCGAGGAGGAAGATCAAGTGATTTTGTTGTTATCTTCGCTTCCAAAATCATATGAGACCTTGAAGACTACGTTGCTTATTGGGAAGGAGACATTGCTTGTTGATGATGTTATGTCGGCTCTTATGGACTCGAGCAGAATTAATGGGACGAGTTCAAGCAATCAAGGCGAAGGTCTGGTGGTAAGGTCTGAAAATAAGAATGGTCATGGAAGAGGCAGATGTCGATCTAGAAGCAGAAATCCAAGACATGGAAAAGATATGTCTAAGTCTCGTGGAAAGCAGGATAAGTCCAGTATTGAATGCTGGTATTGTAAAGAGATTGATCACATTGCAAGAAAGTGTCCAGAAAGGAAGGAGAAGAAGTAGGAAAGAAAGAAAGAAGAGTCCTTCTTTGAGTATGAAAACAGTTGAGAGATACACGTGAGTGAGCTTTGTAAATCTGACTTGTGCAAAGTGGATTTGAGTTCTCCCATATTTCTTGTATTTTCTTATTTGGTTATCGTGTTCTATACATATTTATCTAGAGTGATTTCGTAACAATATACGTGCAATCAGGTGCTTGTTCGCTAACTGAATATGACAAAACAAGCACGCACTACGGATACTTTATACAGTCAATTCTAGAGGGAACTTTGGTAGATTCTCTGAGGAACCAGAGGAGTACATGGGTGGGGACTTAGACTTTTCCCTAATTGAGATCTGAGTCATCGTCTCTCTGATAAAAAAAAAAGTTAACAACAGATACGAGGCTAACCCCACTGATGGGGTGACTGGACCATCATTTAACGTCGCCGGTGGTGTGATTCCATTAGGGCTGCTTGAGGGTCTCATTTTAATGAAGTAATTGACTAAGAAACTGAAAGGCAGGAAGCAAGCCAAATTTAGTGTGCTAATCATGAAAATTTGCTAAAATTCGGCTTAGCTACCAATCACTTCATGACGTCACGGCGTACAAGTACGTAAATGAGATATGGGTACGTTT
This sequence comes from Escallonia rubra, assembly GCA_033065855.1. Classification (NCBI taxonomy): domain Eukaryota; kingdom Viridiplantae; phylum Streptophyta; class Magnoliopsida; order Escalloniales; family Escalloniaceae; genus Escallonia; species Escallonia rubra. The sequence continues at coordinate 157,849 of JAVXUO010002032.1, read as the reverse complement.
TAATGATATTTTATGCTTTCAAGCGATAAAAAAGGAAGCTAATGCATGCTATGTACTTTCCTAGAAGATGTAAATAGAATAAAATCACATCTTTTTATAAAAAGTTTCAAGTAAAAGTAAAACTATTGTTTTCTAGATCTCATTTGCGTTGGCCATTTCACAACTAATTTAGCATATGTTTCAGAATTTGATGTCCTTAATGAGTTCTTTAAATTTATGGAGTTCAAGTTAATCCAATGAAGAATAATTTTGCTGTAATCATAAACACTAGCTTCCTTCGCTTAACCCTTACTAGCTAGCAATTTGAGTCAAGAATAATACGACATGAGACTCTTTCCTTTTACTAGTTGAAGATAAATACAAACTCACGAAGTTCCTATTGAGTCTTAATTCACAGTTAGCACTGACAAGTTTTGTAACAAAATTAAAATGGTTCATATACAAAAATGCTGGTTCGTATATACACATTATTGCAACCCTTTCGGTGCTAGGACCTTGGAGTCTCCTTACGAAATAGTAACAAGAAAGTAGACAACTCATTTTGACCCTTCACGAATTTCTCAACAGTAATTTTATTTCCTAGCATTGCCTCTTTCTCCGGAGGAAGGAAACTAGTTACTTCAAAGCTAAGCAACACGAACAGTACACTTGTCCGTGTGACGACGTTGGTTTCCCAAGATAAAGGAGTGATATGACGCATCTAGTCACTCGTCCGAGTCGTGATCCATACTTGCATAGCTTTGGCCTCATTCAAAGCTTCTTTAGAGCTCAGGGGAGACCTTCAGAACTAACTTAGTATGCAAGAAAAAGCGTAAAGGATAAGAGGACAAATTAAAGTGAGTGACATAAAATAAAATAGAAAGAAGTTTTGACCGGAATGATTTACAATATTATAAGTTTTGACCAGTAGAATTTTCAAGGAGCAGGACTAGTGGGAATATGTCGTTCTGGGAGTAACACATCTTAATATTGGTTATTGAAGGATTTGTATTCGCACCTGCTTTTACTAGTAAGCAGTAATGTATATTCTATCTGTGAGTTGGGTTCATATGTATGTGAGTATTGTGATCTAACTGCTTCGTGCATCGCCAGTCGACATATAAGGGGACTGATAAGTGTGATACGCATGATTCTGCCATCCTTCTGTCCTTTTTCTTATTTTTTTTTGTTGGTTTTTTTATTTGAGCCAAAACGTAGATGGAAATTTTAAATAGATTTCAATAGGCCTCTAAATTACTAATTTTCTTTTAGGTGATTTGAGAAAAAACTTTTGACACTTGACTTCTCAAGCCTTTAAGAGACGAAATATAACCAGAGGTATATCCGAAAATCTTACTCCACCGGAAATTGAACATATGCTTGCAACACGGAATACAAGTAAAAAAAATATGTGAGCTCTTCAATCATGACTATCATCATAGAACATATCTTAGGTTTTGCTCTATGTCTACGAGGACATGCTTGGGTAGTATAAACAATGAGCATCAATAAACCAGCACACTGGACTGAACAGGGGTAGCCACTTGCTATCTACCAGCACAAGATAACTTTTTAGCTGTCCAGCATGTGATCCTTTGAAGGATTTATCAACCAGGATGAAGCCTTGGTTTAGTCAGCTTTATTAAGTGCAGCACTTCTGTTAGTATACATGTAATTGCTACTTTGATGCCCATATGATTAATCGTGAACTAACTGAAAATCATAGTTGTATTTTAAGCACTAAAAGAGTTTTTTCTAATGATCTCTTGTTTTTGACTGGGGTGGCAGTGTCTCTATATCACTATGTTGCATTATTGTAATGATAACGTTTGTTTTGATGACAGATGCAAAGCGCTTGATTGGTAGAAGATTCACTGATGCACTGGTACAGAGTGATATGAAGCTCTGGCCATTCAAAGTCATTTCTGGTCCTGCTGACAAGCCTTTGATAGTGGTCGACTACAAAGGTGAGGAGAAGCAACTTGTCGCGGAGGAGATATCTTCCATGGTCCTATTTAAGATGCGTGAGACTGCTGAGGCCTTTCTTGGTTCAACAGTGAAAAATGCTGTAGTCACTGTCCCTGCCTATTTCAATGACTCTCAGCGCCAGGCTACCAAGGATGCTGGAGCTATTGCCGGTCTCAATGTGATGCGCATCATCAATGAACCTACTGCTGCTGCCATTGCATATGGTTTAAGCAATAGGGAAGCTACTGTTGGTGGAAAGAATGTGCTTATTTTTTATCTAGGGGGTGGTACATTTGATGTGTCTCTGCTCAGTATTGAAGAGGGTAAATTCGAAGTGAAAGCCACTGCTGGTGACACTCACCTTGGAGGACAGGACTTCGATAACAGGATGGTGGACCACTTTGTGCAGGAGTTCAAGAGAAAGCACAAAAAGGACATCAGTGGAGACCCTAGAGCTCTTAGGAGGTTGAGGACTGCTTCCGAGAGAGTGAAAAGGACTCTGTCATCCAGCGTTCTGGCTAACCTCGGAATAGATTGTTTGTTTGAGGGTATTGATTTTTACACTACCATTACGCGTGCCAGATTCGAGGAACTTAACATAGATCTGTTCATGAACTGTTTGGAGCCCGTTGAAAGTTGTTTGAGAGATGCGAAGTTCGACAGGAGCAATGTCCATGACGTGGTTCTTGTTGGTGGATCTACAAGAATTCCAAAGGTGCAGAAGATTTTACAGGATTTCTTTCATGGTAAGGTACTTTACAAGAGTATCAACCAAGATGAGGCTGTTGCCTATGGTGCTGCTGTTCAAGCTGCCATCTTGGATGGTCAGGTTTATAATGTAACGCTTCTGGATGTCACACCTCTATCTCTTGGAGTGAGTAGCGACGGAGGTGAAATGAATTTTGTAATTCCAAGGAACACACCAGTTCCTGCCAAGATGAAGAAAGGTTTCACCACGAGGTTTGACCACCAGACTGTTGTCAGGTTTCCTGTGTACCAGGGTGAAAGAGCAAGAGTTGTTGATAACAACTATTTGGGTGAATTCAAACTCCGTGGGTTGCTACCTGCACCAAGGTGTGTCCCAAAACTCAGTGTCTGCTTTGATATTGATGTCAATGGCATCTTGAATGTCTCTGCAGAGGATTCGTCCACTGGTAAGAAGAACGGTGTCACTATTACCAATGTCGAGGGAAGGTTATCCGCAGAAGAGATTGATAAAATGATAAAAGAGGCTGAGAAGTACAAAGCCAAGGATGAGAAGCACAAGAAGAGGGTCGATGCCAAGGTTGCCTTGGAAAACTATGCCTACAAGATCAGAAAAACTGTTAATGATCAGAAGACTAATCACATGATTCCCGAGGCTGACAAGAAGAAGGTTCAGGATGCAGTTGTTCAGGCGATCTACTGGTTGGATAGGAACCAGCTTGCAGAAGTGGACGAGTTCAATTACAAAAGGAAGGAGCTTGAAAGTACCTGCAACCCTATCGTTGCCAAGATGTGCTGGTATGGTTTGTGATATAAATGATGAAGCGTGTTCCACATAAGCAGGCCTCAAGATTGAGGTTATTATTAAGGCCCTTTGGCAGACATATATGAACGTTTTTGTGTATTCTTTTGGGGTGTGCTTAGGGGTAAAAACTGGAGATTTCAAGGATAGTGATAGTAATAAGATGTTAATCCCTCTATTCCTGTTTTGTGTTATGTAACTTCCTTTTCACTTTCAATCTGTGGATCACTTGTACGTCGCTAATGTTGGAATTCATTTATCCCGCTAAATTGTTATTTCACAGTGAAATAACAATTTTTAAAGCTCGAACGGATAATTGCGCAGCTCAAGTGAAATTTTCACTTGAGCTGCGCAATTATCCGTTCGAGCTTTAAAAATGTCGTCGAAAGTACTTGAATTGTCACTAAAGACAGTCTCTTGTGGCACTCCTGAAGCATAAATTTTGATTTTCCATAACCTGTATTCAGGATTGTGGCACAGAAACAGAAGTCATGTTTTATGCACGATGCTCACTAAGTATCTTTATTAATCGAGAAGGTGTTGGCTCCCTGGATTTTATCCACTACATATTAGGCTTTTCCATGTTTGAACGACAAGGACTGCAATATCAAAAGCAATATATAAGCTATGTGAATATTCACATTTCATTGTCTTCGAATGAAACCTTCGAATAACAGTACGTTTCTATGGTGTTATGATGCATTTGTTATCCACCAAATCCAATTGAATTCTTGGGATGAAACATTTGATTTTACTTTGTTAATGCCTTGATCATTTCAAACCTCTGTTTCTTTCTGAAAAATAGAAATTTTCACATTGAGGCCAAAAATCTAGTTAGTATTCCGAAGCTTAAGTTTATTTCTTAGCTTTGTGTGGAGAAGTAGAAATCCTCAAAGTTGCACTTTCTTTTTCCATCATCTTTCCTTCTAAAAAGAGTGTTTTTATTTTCACAAAACAACAGTTTCTTTCCTCTCATCTTTACCTAGTACAAGAAAAGATGTCATGTTCCTCTGCATTTCACTACTTTTTCGTGCAGGACGGAAGCATCACAAACGAACAACTGACATAGGAGAAATGTATAATCATGGTGGCGGAATTGCAAAGGCTCAAAATTGTTCGGAAATTGTGTTCAATTGATATGTAAAGAGCTAAGTTTGTCAACAATTTTCTGACCATACTCTTTCGTTTTGTTTTCACATAAACATTTTTCTCGCAACCACAAAATTAACCTTTCGGGCATGTATCTTCATATAACTCTATGGACTTCTGCCGGGTGATGAGACTTACCCTACACATCTCATCATCCGTGACATGGCACAACTATAAATACGTGATGGGCGATGATCCTTTCGTCTATAAAGTTATTTATGTAGATACAACGAGCTTATAGAATATCATATCATTAGAGCTAGTATTTTACTAACACTTGGCTCATTAGTCCAAGGGCATTGATTACCCTGAATGATATGTATTACCGTAACCTTGTCTGAAGGTCCAAATGTAAACGAGAAGTTGATGATAGTAGAAAGAGGAACAAACAATATTTCTTATAATGCAACTTGCAGACTTCTATGTATGACTTTAAATGTGCATCTTTTCTTAATGCCTATAGAGCTGGTGCAAAGAAGTTCATTTATTGGATTATTATTATTACTATTATTATAAATAGGCTTCAGTTCTAGACTTCTATTTAGATTATTGTACAAAGGCTTCAGTTGTGGACTTCTATTCAATGCTTATATACGTATGCAGAATGGACAATTTGGCCAAATTCCTTCTTAAATTTGGCTTCAGTTTTATTAAAATGTACAATTCCTTCTTAAATAATAGGTTAAACAGCTAAATTTGGCCAAATTCGGCAGCTAAACAATAAACAGCTAAATAATAGGTTAAACAGCTAAATTCGGCATGGGCCAACGTCTGCAGACATGCTAACAGAGTCTTGTAAGCTACAGGCTGAATTGGCTAAGCCGTGTAACAGGCTCTTTTGCTACAGGGCCGAACAGGGACTCTTCTATTCTAATTGATTAGCGCGAGGCCATACAATTCCTTTTCCTCTCACGTTCACGTTCGAACATAAATCTTCAAATATTTTAATCTGGAGTTCAGTTTAAATAAATAAAATTTCAAGAATATTAAAGGAAAAGTTCTATGTTCATTCAATTGATTAACGTAACTCTATTAAATCATTCATCTTGACCCCAAAATCAAGACCTTTTGAATCTTACAATAGCATAAATAAAATAATAACATGATTACACACTCACCAAAATCGAAAGAAGTCATACCGTAAGAACGCGAAGATGTAGAAGCAAACATGTCCCCTCGATATTGATCTTCACGTTCACATTCGAACAAGATTACACACTGACCAAAATTATGATACCGTAACCTCTAAGAAAACAAATATATATATAAAGAGTAGTGGGATCAACACTAAACTTGTCAAATCTCAAACGTCCATCAAGGTTAAGAGATTAGAGTCTATATATAAGTCTATTGTAAACCATAGCAAGAAGAAGGTAAATAGTGTTGTGCATTCTCTGTCCTTCCAGTGACGGGCGCAAAACATTCTCCCACGGTCATCAATTACCAATATCGCACTTGCTAAGACACGATTTTGTAATAGAGTGAGAAAATTAAATTCGAAAATGTGAAGTTAATTGCCAAATTCAAAACTTCAAAGTTTTGAATGCAGCTATGCCTTTATGTATATCAAGTTAGCTGAGGCCTTAATCACAAGAGAAGTATATCATGGCTAAATTGAGCAGTTAAACTCAAATCTAGAGTCTCGAGTACAGTACTGGCGCTTTCCCGTTCATGAATATAAAACATGAAATTTTACTATTCAAAATAGAATTACTCTGTATACCGAATAATGAAAAGAATAATGAAAAGAAAGTATTGTTGCTCTTGTTTGAAAACTACTCAGAGCATGCGTTTGCTAACATTTAAGTTTTCAGTTTTTTCTCTAATTTTGTAAATTAGAGAAAAAAACGCGTTTGACACATAGTTTTCGTTTTCCTTTAAGCTTTGAAAACCAGTTTTTAAAACATGGTTGTTTTTTAAAAATCCCATTTTGGAGTTTTGGGTTTTCAGTTTTGATTTTTGTTTGGAGACCACAACACCGCCACCGCCACTGCCCGCCGCCTCTATCCACTGTCGCTGGCCACCGCCACCCGCCGGCCAAGGTCACCGCCCGCCGCTGACCACCATCACCACCGCCTCCGCAACCCCAACAAAGAAAAAACTCAAAATAAAAATTGGGTAATCAAACATTTAACAGAAAAAATTTAAAATAAAAATTGGGTAATCAAACACCCATTTGTTTTTGTAAAAAATAAAAACTAAACTAAACTGATTTTGATTTTGATTTTTGTTTTCTTAGAAACAGAAAATTAAAACCGTAAGTGATTTCAAACAGATTCTTAATTTTAGCAAAGGTTACAAAAGGCCTTAATGATACGCGTGAGACTCCTTTCGTTTTACCAGTTGAAGATAAATACAAACTCACGAAGTTCCTATTGAGTCCTAATCACTGACAAGTTTTGTAACAAAATTACAATGGTTCATATACAATAATGCTGGTTCGTATATACACATTATTGCAACCCTTTCGGTGCTAGGACCTTGGAGTCTCCTTACGAAATAACAAGTAAGTAGACAACTTATTTTGACCCTTCACGAATTTCTCAACAGTAATTTTATTTCCTAGCATTCTCTTTTTCTCCAGAGGAAGGAAACTAGTTACTTCTAAGCTAAGCAACACGAACAGTACACTCGTCCGTGTGATGACGCATCTATTCGCTCGTCCGAGTCATGATCCACACTTGCATGTATAGCTTTATCCTCATTCAAAGCTTCTTTAGAGCTCAGGGGAGACTTTCAGAATCAGAACTAACTTAGTATGCAAGAAAAAGCGTAAAGGATAAAAGGACAAATTAAAGTGAAAGACATAAAATAAAATAGAAAGAAGTAATTAAAGTGAAGTAGGAAGATCACTCTCTTTCCCGTAGTGAGGGAATCCAGCAGCAGTGGGTTCCGTGGCTTGAGAAAAATACATGTACATTTCACATAACTCTCTCTGAGTCTTTTAGTAACAAAAGTTGTCGATGCATTTCACCGGGCTATAATAAGTAGTTAATATGAAAACAAAGGCTTCTATAGTTTGTGCGTGGTTTTTTTTTTTTTTTTTTTTAAGTCACGAGTTTTACTTTTGTTTTGTTTTCCTCTTCCTATTAGTTAATTAACTTAGACAAGAAAAGAAAATTTTTATTGGTATGATTTTAACTGTACACATGTATTATATATAAAACAAAATAAACAAACATGTGCAACACAATTTTCTCTTATAATTAGCAATACTAGATCAGATTTTCCAAAATTTATTACTTATGAAATATCCTACTAAATTAAAGTTGGTTCTCAATAAAATTATTGCATACTAGAGCTTATTAATTTACTGACAATAACTTAGCGTCAATTGTACAATATGTGTAATGATCGATTTTTTTGTTGATCAAACTTGTCTATATTCGTATCTAAGCCAATAAATGTATAGTTGGATAAACATGTAAGTAAATATAAAATTATTTATCTTATCGCTCATAGCAGAGAAGATTCGGATAGAATTGAGATCAAAATGCAATTCATTTACGAGTTATTTTTATTTACTTGTTTATTCTACACTGTCGTTAAAACTGTAATTTTATATATTCAGTCGGTACACGAGAATTGAAACCAATAACCGTGAATTATATTCATCAAGGCATCTGACATTTCTTCCCCCTTTTGGGGTTCCGGCCTGTTTAAGAGAGGGTGGATTGACAACCTTTTCTCCCTTCCTTTTCCCCATCTAAGTGGGACAAGTTGCAAATGACGATGTTATCCTTAAAATGTAAGTGGGAGACCCAAGAAGTCGTCTCAAGATGTAAACGGACGGGTTAATAATTGCCCTCCAGCTTCCCCCACACGATACAACTTAACTCATATCCGTGAGGTTTGTGTTTTCTGTGTCATTCTGGTTGGACTTCAAAGGATTTGCTGATCACCAGTACAAGTGACTGAGGTGAGTTGCCCTGATGCTATTGCTATTGCATGATGTTATACACGAATTACACTTCTTGTATGTTGGTTACTACCAGTCAAAAGCTGTATTTTTGTTATGGGTTCCATTTCAATGGGTCAAATAAATGTTACCAAGTCAGGGCTCTTGTTCGATTTCCCTTTGCATGTCACTGAACAACTGGAGAGGCTGAGCAGTGGCGGCGCACCCATTATTTTGCTCCGATGTACATGAAATTTGCTCTTTACAAGGGTGGAATAACTGCTGCGTACATCATCCGCAGTCAGGTTATCACCCTCGTTTGAAAGATCAGACGTAGCTTTGTCTATGTTGAAAACGTAAATTATATTTTGGTGCTATCCTATATTCTTTCGTCATATTTAAAAAAAATAAAAAATAATAAGAAATTAAAATTTCAAGACCATACTGGACTATCCTAGATAAGATCAGCTTTCTCTGTAGTTACACTTCTCTGGAGATGCTTGTCACATGTCGCAACGTGTTTACTGGCATTAGGACACACCTTTTTGAGCGGTTCTCTCCGGAAATGGCCTAAGGACCGAGGATAATAGTTTAGGATTTAAGTTTTTTTTAAAGAGGATAATAGGCTGATCGGCCACTAACCCAAAAGTCAGCTTTTCAGGCTATGTCGAATGAACGTATATGTGCTTGAAAAAAAGTAACATGCAAAATCATTGTTATAGATGTTTATACTGCAGTTACAAAAACTACATCATTTGATGTAAAGTACTTTCAGGAATAACCTGGAAATTTTATACATAGAAAACAAACCTCTTAGGTGCACGAAGAGTCTTTTCCTCTCTGATTGTCTCTCACTCTCTCTGCCTTTTGTTATGTAAATTCAGCTTGAAAATGACAGGAGGTGAAGGTCGAACGATTGGAATTGATCTTGGGACAACGTACTCGTGTGTTGGAGTGTGGCAAGATGACCACGTCGAAATCATTACTAATGATCAGGGAAGCAGAACGACGCCATCCATTGTAGCTTTCTCTGATACCGAGCGTCTCATTGGGGAAGCCGCCAAGAATCAGGAGGCCATGAACCCCGTCAACACTGTCTTTGGTAAGTTTTACATACAAAACCTGCACTTTACGTTGCTTCTAGGTCTTTCATTGTGCTTCTAGGCCACGAATCTCCCTGAGATTCGCGAATTTGTGCTCCTGACAAGGTAGCTTGTCGGGATCGTGATTCCAGCCATTAGGCTAAGAGAAAGTTAAGTTGTTCTTGGTTCCGATAATTATTAGGGCTGGTCACTTTGCTGGAGGCAGAGAGCACGTGGGAATGGTTTTTTTTTTGGTACAAAAAAGGGTGATAAGGTTTGTCACACCTTTCGAGCCGGGTAGGACCACATGGGCGGCAAAGCTCTCCCTACCAAGTTTTTAACGCAGCTGCATTCCCAGGGCTCGAACCCGAGACCTCTGGTTAAGCTAGGACAGCCCCGTGCCAGTTGACCTACGCGCTTGGTGGTACGTGGGAATGGTCGAGTCGGTCTTTCGTATTCTTCTTGTCAAAGGATACATGGTTTTGGGGTGGCCACTCCACGCTCTTATATGATTGGTCTATCAGTTGAAAAGCTTTGTGCAAGTACTTCATGTATAGTATTTGACTTTTGGCATAACAAAAACATAGCGCAGTTGGGTACTGTGATATACTGATATTACATGAACAAGACTTCATATGTTTGTGTATATTCTATGCATATAATGCACATTATATAAATTATTAATTGCACAAAGACATAAATATTTGACAAAGCCGCTCCCAACTCGGATTCGTCGAGGTGCTTTGGCCCCCGCCCCCGCCCGCTCCCGCTCCCTCTCCATCCAACTAAGATCTATCTACATTATCTCTAGTCAAAAAGATCTTTTTCATCTTTTGGTGGAATACTTATGCGCGACTGGTAATTTTACACATACCTTTGTTGATTGCATCATTTTATGAACAATGGGGCCAAAATGTTGGCTGACTTGACGTAATTGACATTTGATGCTTGGTCACCTCCCCTTCATATTATTTTTACCCTCCCATAAATCTGCTTTGGCCCTTGTAGTCGATTGTGTCCACTTCCAGTAAAGCTAAGTGTTGCACAAGTCTTTTGTCCTCCCTGCCCCCTGTCTAAGGACTGTATATGTTGATACGGTTATCATTGTGTGCTTGTGGAACTTCAAGAGAATGAAGATCTTTAGTAACGAACTAAAGACTTGTTTCCCAGATAATCTTACACATCGATCAGGTGACCGGAATGATTACAATATTATAAGTTTTGACCAGTAGAATTTTCAAGGAGCAGGACTAGTGGGAATATGTCGTTCTGGGAGTAACACATCTTAATATTGGTTATTGAAGGATTTGTATTCGCACCTGCTTTTACTAGTAAGCAGTAATGTATATTCTATCTGTGAGTTGGGTTCATATGTATGTGAGTATTGTGATCTAACTGCTTCGTGCATCGCCAGTCGAAATATAAGGGGACTGATAAGTGTGATACGCATGATTCTGCCATCCTTCTGTCCTTTTTCTCATTTTTTTTGTTGGTTTTTTTATTTGAGCCAAAACGTAGATGGAAATTTTAAATAGATTTCAATAGGCCTCTAAATTACTAATTTTCTTTTAGGTGATTTGAGAAAAGACTTTTGACACTTGACTTCTCAAGCCTTTAAGAGACGAAATATAACCAAGGTATATCTGAAAATGTTACTCCACCGGAAATTGAACATATGCTTGCGACATGGAATACAAAAATATGTGAGCTCTTCAGTCATGACTATCATCATAGAACATATCTTAGGTTTTGCTCTATGTCTACGAGGACATGCTTGGGTAGTATAAACAAGATAACTTTTTAGCACAAGATAACTTTTTAGCTGTCCAGCATGTGATCCTTTGAAGGATTTATCAACCAGGATGAAGCCTTGGTTTAGTCAGCTTTATTAAGTGCAGCACTTCTGTTAGTATACATGTAATTGCTACTTTGATGCCCATATGATTAATCGTGAACTAACTGAAAATCATAGTTGTATTTTAAGCACTAAAAGAGTTTTTTCTAATGATCTCTTGTTTTTGACTGGGGTGGCAGTGTCTCTATATCACTATGTTGCATTATTGTAATGATAACGTTTGTTTTGATGACAGATGCAAAGCGCTTGATTGGTAGAAGATTCACTGATGCACTGGTACAGAGTGATATGAAGCTCTGGCCATTCAAAGTCATTTCTGGTCCTGCTGACAAGCCTTTGATAGTGGTCGACTACAAAGGTGAGGAGAAGCAACTTGCCGCTGAGGAGATCTCTTCCATGGTCCTATTTAAGATGCGTGAGACTGCTGAGGCCTTTCTTGGTTCAACAGTGAAAAATGCTGTAGTCACTGTCCCTGCCTATTTCAATGACTCTCAGCGCCAGGCTACCAAGGATGCTGGAGCTATTGCTGGTCTCAATGTGACGCGCATCATCAACGAGCCTACTGCTGCTGCCATTGCATATGGTTTAAACAATAGGGCAGCTACTGTTGGTGGAAAGAATGTGCTTATTTTTGATCTGGGGGGTGGTACGTTTGATGTGTCTCTGCTCAGTATTGAAGAGGGTAAATTCGAAGTGAAAGCCACTGCTGGAGACACTCACCTTGGAGGACAGGACTTCGATAACAGGGTGGTGGACCACTTTGTGCAGGAGATCAAGAGGAAGCACAAAAAGGACATCAGTGGAGACCCTAGAGCTCTTAGGAGGTTGAGGACTGCTTCCGAGAGGGTGAAAAGGACTCTGTCATCCAGCGTTCAGGCCAACCTCGGAATAGATTGTTTGTTTGAGGGTATTGATTTTTACACTACCATTACGCGTGCCAGATTCGAGGAACTTAACATAGATCTGTTCATGAACTGTTTGGAGCCTGTTGAAAGTTGTTTGAGAGATGCGAAGTTCGACAGGAGCAATGTCCATGACGTGGTTCTTGTTGGTGGATCTACAAGAATTCCTAAGGTGCAGAAGATTTTACAGGATTTCTTTCATGGTAAGGAACTTTGCAAGAGTATCAACCAAGATGAGGCTGTTGCCTTTGGTGCTGCTGTTCAAGCTGCCATCTTGGATGGTCAGGTTTATAAGGTAACGCTTCTGGATGTCACACCTCTATCTCTGGGAGTGGATACCAACGGAGGTGAAATGAGTTTTGTAATTCCAAGGAACACACCAGTTCCTGCCAAGATGAAGAAGGGTTTCACCACGAGGTATGACAACCAGACTGTTGTCAGTTTTCCTGTGTACCAGGGTGAAAGAGCACGAGCCCAAGATAACAACTTCTTGGGAGAATTTGATCTCTGTGGAGTTCCACCTGCACCAAGGCATGTCCCAAAAGTAAGTGTCTGCTTTGATATTGATGTCAATGGCATCTTGAATGTCTCTGCAGAGGAGTCGTCCACTGGTAAGAAGAACAGTGTCACTATTACCAATGTCAAGGGAAGGTTGTCCGCAGAAGAGATTAATAAAATGACAGTAGAGGCTGAGAAGTACAAAGCTGAGGACGAGGAGTACAAGAAGAGGGTCGATGCCAAGGTTGCCTTGGAAAATTATGCGTACAAGATGAGAAGCACTGTTAATGATCAGAAGACTAATTACATGATTCCCGAGGCTGACAAGAAGAAGGTTCAGGATGCAGTTGTTCAGGCGATCTACTGGTTGGATAGGAACCAGCTTGCAGAAGTGGACGAGTTCAATAACAAGAGGAAGGAGCTTGAAAGTACCTGCAACCCTATCATTGCCATGATGCGCAATTTTAGCTTGTGATATAAATGATGAAGCGTGTTCCACATAATCAGGCCTCAAGATTGAGGTTGTTATTGTGCTTAGGGGTAAAAACTGGAGATTCAAGGATAGTGATAGTAATAGGATGTTAATCCCTCTATTCCTGTTTTGTGTTATGTAACTTCTTTTTCTAGACCCTACTGTATATGACAATCCTTAATCCAATTACTTCTCACTTTCAATCTGTGGTTCACTTGTACGACGCTAGTGTTGGAATTCATTTATCTCGCTATAATGTTATTTCACTTGAGCTGCGCAATTACCCGTTCCAAGATTGAAAATGTCGTCAAAAGCACTTGAATTGTCACTAAAGATAGTCTCTTGTTGCACCCCTGAAGCATAAAATTTGATTTTTCATAACCTATATTCAGGATTGTGGCACAGAAACAGAAGTCCTGTTTTATGCAGAATGCTCACTATGATCGTCAGTAATCAAGAAGGTGTTAGGTCCCCGGATTTTATCCAGTACATATTAGGCTTTTCCATGTTTGAAGGACAAGGACTATGCAATATCAAAAGCAATATATTAGCCACGTGAGAAGTTAAAATCCTCAAAGTTGCACCTCTCTTTCCCTCAAAAAAGAGTGTTTTCATTTTCACAAAATAACGATTTCTTTCCTCTCATCTTTACCTAGTACAAGAAAAGATTTCATGTTCCTCTGCATTTCACTACTTTGTTGCGCTGGACGGAAGTATCACAAACATACAGCTGACATAAGAGACACATATAATCATGGTGGCGGAATGCAAAGGCTCGAAATTATTCGGTATTGTGTTCAATTTATGTGATAAAAAACTGTTTGTCAACAATTTTCTGACGATACTCTTACGTTTTGTTTTCACTAAAATATTTTCCCCGCAACCACGAAATTAACTTTTCGGACATGTAATTTCATATAACTCTGTGGACTTCTGCCGGGTGATGAGACTTACCCTACACATCTCATCATCTTTGACATGGCACAGCTATAAATATGGCACAACTATAAATACGTGATAGATGATGATCCTTTGGTCCAGAAAGTTGTTTCTATAGATACAACGAGCTTAGAGTGTCAAATCATTAGACCTGGTATTTTAAAACACTTGGCTCATTAGTTCAAGGGCACTAATTACCCAACAATATTTCTTATAATACAACTTCCAGACTTCTATATATGACTTTAAATGTTCATCATTTCTTAATGCCTATAGAGCTGGTACAAGGAAGTTCCTTTATTGGATTATTATTATTATTATTAATTATTGTTATTATTATAAAAAGGTTTCAGTTCTAGGCTTTTACTTAGATTATTGTACAAAGGCTTCAATTGTAGACTTCTATTCAATGCTTATATACATGTATATACATATATGCAGAATGGAGTTCCCCAGTTGTTTCGGTAGCTAAAATTTATTTTGTAAGGCCCGATTAAACAGTTAAAAAACAGGCTGAATTGGCTTAGCCGTGTAGCAGGCCCTTTTTCTACAGAGCCGAACATGGACTCTTCTATCCTAATTGATTAACGCGTGACACCATACAATCTTTTTTTTTTCTTTTTCTTCTCACGTTCACATTCAAACCTAAATTATTTCAATCTGGAGTTCAGATTAGAAAACAAAATTCCAAAAATCTTAAAAGAAAAGTTCTATGTTCATGCAATTGATTAACACAATTTTATTAAATCATTCATCTTGACCCCAAAATCAAGACCTTTTGAATCTTACAATAGTATAAATAAAAGAACAACAAGATTACACACTCACCAAAATCAAAGGAAGTCATAAATTATCATAAGAATGCGAAGATGCGGAAGCAAACGTGTCCCTTGGCATTGATCTTCACTACTCCCCTCCTCTCTTAATGAATGAATAGAATTGTGTATTTTTTTTACTAATCTAGGAGGCAAGCCAAAATTATGATATTGTAGTCTCCAAGAAAAGCGATATATATATATATATATATATATATATATATATAAAGAGAAGTGGGATCAACCCTAAACTTGTCAAATTTCAAACGTCCATCAGGTTAAGAGATCAGGGTCTATATAGAAGCCTCTTATAAATCATAAGTAATTAGTGTATTGGATGCTAAAATAAAATAGGCACATAATATTATTTTGCCAGCTTAATTAATTAATATCCAAGTCAAATAAATAGCCAAAATGACTATGACGCATTAGGCCACTTAATTGGATCGGACCCGTAGAATCCTACATATTCCGGATACAGTTGTTCAGGCCATCTACTGGTGGGGTAGAACCCGCTTGGAAAAGCGGACGAGTTCAATTAGAAGAGGAAGGAGCTCGAAAGTACTTGCAGGATCTTCATTATCTCCTAAGGGTGATACATCTTTGAGGTGTGGTTAGGGGTTAAAACTGTAGGTTTCAAGGTTGATGGTAGTGATAAGGCTGATATATTCTTAATCAAATATGACAGCCGATATCAATTAGATGACTTGGAGGTAGACAGTCGATTAAATGTGCTAAAGTGGAAAGTCGATGTGTTCGCGGAGGAGCTAGATGACTTGATCGAGGAGAGGGTCGCCCATTTCACCAAGCGTGAGGTGCAATGGCGGAAGGACCTCAAAGGGACAAGTCACGGAGCTCCAAGAAGAACTAGCTGCTTGTAAGAAAGAGCTTACAAGAGCTACGAGGTAGGGGTGTATCGCGGTGCAGCCAAGGCAAAAGAAAATGTCGGAGCCGAGATCATACGATGGAACGAGAGAGGCGAGGCAGGTGAATAACTTCTTTTGGCACTTGGAGCGGTACTTTGAAACCTCGACATCGACGAGGAGGAAAACGTGCAGCTGACTGTTGCAAGTCAGGTGGAGCTAATCTTCAACAAATTAGATGACTTGGAGGTTGACAGTCGATTAACTGTGCTGGAACGAAAAGTCAATGTGTTCGCGGAGGAGCTAGATGACTTGATAGAGGAGAGGGATAAGGATCTCACCAAGTGGGAGGTGCAACGACACAAGGATCTTAAGGGACAAGTCACGGAGCTCCAAGAAGAAATAGCTGCTTGTAAGAAGGAGCTTACAAGTGGTATCAAGAGCTTCCAGGTTTATTTTTTGGGCAAAATTAAAATTGATTTGAGAGGATAAATATGACGAACAACACGACCATGAAGTATGCCTATGAATAATTCGATGGGAAGACGAATTTTGGCATATGGCAGAGCACGGTGAAGGATATCCTTGTGCATCAAGGATTGCTCAAGCCTTTGCTGGGGAATAAGTCTGAGTCAATGGAACATGACGATTGGGAGGAATTACAGGCTAAGGTTGTATCTACGATACGGTTGAATCTAGCCCCGAAGGTTAAGTAGCAGGTTTTGACAGAGACTTTTCCAACATCTCTGTGGCAGAAATTGGAGAATATATATATGTCAAAATCTTTGTCGAATCGGTTATATCTGAAGAAAGATCTGTGCCAGTTACGGATGGATGAAGGTTCAGATCTAGGTGATCATATATCAGAATTTAACCGGTTGGTGTCCCAATTGTCGAGTATAGATGTTAAACTCGAGGAGGAAGATCAGGCGATTTTGTTGTTATCTTCGCTTCCAAAATCATATGAGACCTTGAAGACTACGTTGCTTATTGGGAATGAGACATTGCTTGTTGATGATGTTATGTCGGCTCTTATGGACTCGAGCAGAATTAATGGGACGAGTTCAAACAGTCAAGGCGAATGTCTGGTGGTAAGGTCTGAAAATAAGAATGGTCATGGAAGTTCAAGCAATCAATTGTCGAATATAGATGTGTCTGGTGGTAAGGTCTGAAAATAAGAATGGTCATGGAAGAGGCAGATGTCGATCTAGAAGCAGAAATCCAGGACATGTAAAAGATATGTCTAAGTCTCGTGGAAAGCAGGATAAGTCCAGTATTGAATGCTGGTATTGTAAAGAGATTGATCACATTGCAAGAAAGTGTCCAGAAAGGAAGGAGAAGAAGTAGGAAAGAAAGAAAGAAGAGTCCTTCTTTGAGTATGAAAACAGTTGAGAGATACACGTGAGTGAGCTTCGTAAATCTGACTTGTGCAAAGTGGATTTGAGTTCTCCCATATTTTTTGTGTTTTCTTATTTGGTTATCGTGTTCTATACATATTTATCTAGAGTGATTTCGTAACAATATACGTGCAATCAGGTGCTTGTTCGCTAACTGAATATGACAAAACAAGCATGCATTACAAATACTTTATACAGTCAATTCTAGAGGGAACTTTGGTAGATTCCCTGAGGAACCAGAGGAGTACACGGGTGGGGACTTAGACTTTTCCCTAATTGAGATCTGAGTCATCGTCTCTCTGATAAAAAAAAGTTAACAACAGAGACGAGGCTAACCCCACTGATGGGGTGACTGGACCATCATTTAACGTCGCCGGTGGTGTGATTCCATTAGGGCTGCTTAAGGGTCTCATTTTAATGAAGTAATTGACTAAGAAACTGAAAGGCAGGAAGCAAGCCAAATTTAGTGTGCTAATCATGAAAATTTGCTAAAATTCGGCTTAGCTACGTAATCACTTCATGACGTCACGACGTACAAGTACGTAAATGAGATATGGGTACGTTTTAATGATATTTTATGCTTTCAAGCGATAAAAAAGGAAGCTAATGCATGATATGTACTTTCCTAGAAGATGTAAATAGAATAAAATCGCATCTTTTTATAAAAAGTTTCAAGTAAAAGTAAAACTATTGTTTTCTAGATCTCATTTGCGTTGGCCATTTCACAACTAATTTAGCATATGTTTCAGAATTTGATGTCCTTAATGAGTTCTTTGAGTTTAAGGAGTTCAAGTTAATCCAATGAAGAATAATTTTGCAGTAATCATAAACACTAGTTTCCTTCGCTTAACCCTTACTAGCTAGCAATTTGAGTCAAGAATAATACGACATGAGACTCTTTCGTTTTACTAGTTGAAGATAAATACAAACTCACGAAGTTCCTATTGAGTCTTAATTCACAGCTAGCACTGACAAGTTTTGTAACAAAATTACAACGGTTCATATACAAAAATGTTGGTTCGTATATACACATTATTGCAACCCTTTCGGTGCTAGGACCTTGGAGTCTCCTTACGAAATAGTAACAAGAAAGTAGACAACTCATTTTGACCCTTCACGAATTTCTCAACAGTAATTTTACTTCTAAGCTAAGCAACACGAACAGTACACTTGTCCGTGTGACGACGTTGGTTTCCCAAGATAAAGGAGTGATATGACGCATCTAGTCACTCGTCCGAGTCGTGATCCATACTTGCATAGCTTTGGCATACTAACTTAGTATGCAAGAAAAAGCGTAAAGGATAAGAGGACAAATTAAAGTGAAAGACATAAAATAAAATAGAAAGAAGTAATTAAAGTGAAATAGGAAGATCACTCTCTTTCCATAAAATAAAATAGAAAGAAGTAATTAAAGTTTCGGACTATAAAAATATATACACGGAGAGAAAAATACATGTACATTTCACATAACTCTCTCTGTCATATAAAAACAAGGAAAGCATCTGAATCTTTAAGTAACAAAATATGATGTCTGAATCTTTTTTGCTAATATTTACAATCCCAAATCAGATCAGTATGCGTGAGGCTAAACAAAAATACTCTTTTGAACCTAAAGAGCTAATAACTAATGTTTCTTTTAATGAGAAGAGAATTTGAATATAACCAAAAAGGATGTTATATTTTATCTCCACCCACTCATTGTTTTTGTTGCTCTGTCTATTTTGTTTTTCTTCCTAATTTACGTGTTTTACGCTATACTACGATTTTACAAAAGTTGTCGATGCATTTCACCGGGCAATAAGTAGTTAATATGAAAACAAAGGCTTCTATAGTTTGTGCGTCGTTTTTTTTTATTTAAAGTCATGTGTTTTACTTTTGTTTTGTTTTCCTCTTCCTACTAGTTAATTAACTTAGACAAGAAAAGAAAAAGTTTATTGGTATGATTTTAACGGTACACATGTATTATATATAAAACAAAATAAACAGGAGGTTCGTCAGGACAGGCTCGAAAAACATACGCCAGAGAAGTATGCATAACGAGTCCGCCCCCGAATAAGAAACAGAAGATAGTACCCGTATCGACGATCACCTTTTCCGATGAAGATTCAAGGGGTATAAAAACCCCCCATGACGATCCATTAGTCATCACAATGAAGGCTGGGAACTTTGATGTAAAACGTGTTCTAATTGACAACGGAAGTTCCGCCGATGTCTTGTTTTATGATGCGTTTCAGAAGATGAACATTCCAGCGAACCGTCTCCGAAAGATGGATACACCGTTATATGGGTTCTCCAACCATCCTGTCACTGTCGAATGTATCATTGCACTCCCAGTTGCGATTGGCACACCACCGGCACAGGCCAACATCATGCTTGATTTTGTAGTGGTAAAAGTCCCATCAGCATACAACGCCATATTGGGACGGCCAGCACTCAATCAATTACAGGCAGTAGTGTCAACCTACCACCTCAAGATGAAGTTCCCCACGGAACAAGGGATTGGCGAGGTGAAGGGAGACCAAACTACAGCTCGTCAATGCTATGTGACTTCATGCCGATCAAAGAACAAAGAAGCACTCATTATCGAAGACCTCCGGGAAGATACAAAGATGCAAAGGGGAGAACCAGTCGAAGATCTTATTAGCATCGAACTATATCCCGGAGATGAAAACAAAACAGTTCGGATAGGTTCGAATCTTAAGGAAAACACCAAACTCGAATTGGTGAACCTATTGAGAACCTATGCGGATATATTTGCATGGACAGCTGCAGACATGCCTGGCATTGATCCCGAAGTCATT
Source organism: Escallonia rubra (assembly GCA_033065855.1). NCBI lineage: Eukaryota > Viridiplantae > Streptophyta > Magnoliopsida > Escalloniales > Escalloniaceae > Escallonia > Escallonia rubra. The sequence continues at coordinate 137,724 of JAVXUO010002032.1, read as the reverse complement.
ACCCATAGGCTGAATGTTGATCCATCCAAAAAACCCGTCAAGCAGAAGAAGAGAACTTTTGCACCAGAAAGACAAGAGAAGATTGAAGAAGAAGTAGATAAACTCCTAACGGCTAACTTCATTGAAGAGGTCCACTACCCAGAATGGATCGCCAATGTAGTCATGGTTCCTAAATCAGGCGACAAATGGCGAATATGTATGGATTACACGAATCTCAACAAAGCATGCCCGAAGGACAGCTACCCACTCCCAAGAATAGATCTTCTTATCGACTCTACCTCGGGCCACGAACTGCTTAGTTTCATGGATGCATATTCTGGTTATAACCAGATTATGATGCACAAAGACGACGTCTCCAAAACCTCGTTCATCACAGAGAGAGGGTTGTACTGCTACAAAGTGATGCCCTTTGGACTCAAGAATGCAGGAGCAACGTACCAGCGTCTGGTGAACATGATATTTCGAGACTTGATTGGGAAGAACATGGAAGTTTATGTCGACGATATGCTCGTCAAAAGCATAAAATCTGAATACCATGCCAAAGACTTAAAAGAAACTTTCGACATCCTTCGAAGGTATAGAATGAAGCTGAATCCAGTCAAGTGCGCTTTCGGAGTCGCATCAGGAAAGTTTTTGGGATTTATAGTTTCTCAACGAGGGATCGAAGCGAACCCAGAGAAGATCAAAGCTATCCAAAACATGACGCCCCCAAAAACAGTCAAGCAAGTACAAGAGTTGACAGGAAGGGTTGCAGCCTTGGGAAGGTTCATGGCCCGATCAGCTGAACGATGCTTACCATTCTTCAAAGTTATCAGAAAAGCAAAAAGTTTCACTTGGACAGATGGCTGCCAGGAATCGTTTGAAGAACTCAAAACTTATTTAAGTTCTCCACCCCTACTTTCAAAACCACTTTCAGGTGAAGACTTATTCCTATACCTCTCAGTCACAGACGTCGCGGTCAGTACTGTTCTAATTAGAGAAGAAGATGGAGTTCAGAAACCCATCTACTACGTTAGCAAAGTCTTGCAAGATGTAGAGACCAGATACCCGAAGATCGACAAGATCGCACTAGCACTTATCATATCGGCTAGACGTCTTCGACCATACTTCCAGTCTCATACTATTATTGTACTGACAGACCAACCACTTAGAAAAGTTTTACTGAGCCCAGAGGCTTCAGGAAGACTAGTCAATTGGTCCGTAGAGTTGGGCGAATTTGACATCCAATACGAACCTCGTACTGCAATCAAAGCTCAAGCCTTGGCAGATTTCATTGTGGAGTGTACACTACCTGAAGACCCTCCTCAATTAGTAATTTCAGAGGTTCCAGATCCTTGGAATCTTTATGTAGACGGTTCTTCAGCTATTGGCAGTAGCGGAGCGGGGATTATTCTTATAAGTCCAGAAGGATTTACTATCGAATACGCACTCCGCTTCGGTTTTCAAGCCTCGAATAACGAAGCAGAGTATGAGGCCCTCCTTGCGGGGATAAGGTTAGCACACGCCTTAAAAGTGAACTCCCTATCAGTTCATAGTGATTCACAACTGGTAGTCAATCATGTCCTTGGAGATTATGAAGCCAGAGATGATAGAATGGCTCAATATCTCGATTTAGTCAAAATTTCAGCGGTGAAGTTCCAAAATTTCACCATTCGCCAGATTCCCCGGGATCAGAATACTCAGGCAGATGCATTATCAAGGCTCGCCTCCATTGAAGAAATTGATGTTCGACGACCGATATACCTTGAGTTCCTCAAGAACCGCAGTATCACTTCTCAAGCTAGTGTTGAAGTCATAGATCAAGAACCCTGTTGGATGGACACAATCATCAAATACCTAACCACGGGCGAATTACCAAGTACAAGACACGAAGCCAGAAATCTTCGTGTCAAAGCTGCCCGGTATGCTTTGGTAGAAGGGACTTTATACAAGAAATCGTTCAGCCTTCCTTACCTCAGATGTCTACGTCCATCAGAATCCCTTTACGCACTACAAGAAGTTCATGAAGGGATATGCGGCCAACATCTTGGAGGGAGAACATTGGCACAGAAAATCCTAAGGCAAGGATACTACTGGCCTACGATGCAGAAAGACGCGATTGACTTCACTCGAAAATGCGATAAATGCCAGAAATTCGCGCCGATTTCTCATACACCGGTTGTTCCTTTGGCCTCAATTGTTTCTCCAATCCCCTTTGCTGTTTGGGGAATGGATCTTTTGGGACCTTTTCCCATGGCGACTGGACAACGACGATTCGTAATCGTGACAATAGACTACTTCACCAAATGGACTGAAGCAGAATTTTTGGCTACCATTACTTCAGCCAAGTGTGAAGAGTTCTTCTGGAAAAATGTCGTCTGCCGCTTCGAAATACCAAAGGCCTTGATCGTTGATAATGGAAAGCAATTTGATAACAACAACTTTCGAACCTTTTGTACGAATCTATCGATCGATTTGAGATTCACGTCTGTAGCTCATCCACAATCCAACGGACAGACCGAAAACATGAATCGAAGCATCCTACAAGGATTGAAGAAGAAGCTAGACGAAGCTAAAGGTGCATAGGTGGACGAAATCCCCAAAGTATTGTGGGCTTATCGAACAACTCCACATTCAGTCACCGGGGAAACACCTTTCTTACTCTGCTACGGAGCGGAAGCAATGTTGCCAGTTGAGATAGGAGTTCCAACATTACGGGCCCTACATTTCAACGAATTAAACAACGAAGACGGACTCTGAGCAAATCTTGATTTGATAGACGAAGCTCGAACTCAAGCCCAGGCACGATCTGTCGTCATAAAACAGCGAGTGGCACGATATTACAATCAGAGAGTCCGATCCAAACAGTTCAACGAAGGGGATTTGGTCCTTCGCAAACTAGAAGTTTTCGATCCAAAGGCAGCGACGGGAAAGTTATCTCCAAACTGGGAAGGACCCTACCGTGTTATAAAGGTGCTCAAACCGGGCGCCTACGCACTAGGGAAACTTTCTGGAGAACCCATCCCTCGTACTTGGAATGCTGAGAACTTGCATAGATATTACCAGTAGTGTCTCGGCACGAGCCAAAACACTTCCTTTTTTGGGGGATAAGGGGCACAGACCTTATCAGAACTCCAGCATCTTAAAAATAATCCTTAGCAGATTGTTTCGAATAAATGGGTTGTCAAGCAATCCAATGTAAACTTTATTTTTCACTCTATTAATAAAGTTATTCTTTCTCAGTATTGTTGTAATAGAAGCTTAGCCAAAACATTCTGTCCGAACAGAGTGACGGCCGAACACTCTGCCCGAGCAGAGTGACAAGCATAGCCAAAACATTCTGTCCGAACAGAGTGACGGCCGAACACTCTGCTCGAGCAGAGTGACAAGCATAGCCAAAACATTCTGCCCGAACAGAATGACGGCCGAACACGCTGCCCGAACAGAGTGACAAGCTTAGCCAAAACATTCTATCCGAACAGAATGACGGCCGAGCACTCTGCTCGAACAAAGTAAGAAATTTAAAACCAAAACATTATGTTTAAAACAGAGTGATGGTCGAGCACTCTGCTTGAACGGAGTGTATAACTCTTGAGTTTTGAAAATACAAGAGAAGCCAGGCGGATTAGCTACAGATCTAAGTCCGTGAAGAAACAAAAGTTAATGGGGGCATCGTCACTCCACCAAAACTTTTGCATCTTCGAAATATAAGCCAAGCGAGGGTGCTTGACCTCTTTGCCGACTCTTTAAGTGACGATTAAAGGGTTTGAGTCAAAGTAAAAGCGAATAATACTGTGTGAATGGTAAAACACAAAACCATGACAAACACATAGTAAAAGTTAAAATTGCTGAAAAATTAAAGATAAGAGTTTTACATAAAAGCCCTTAAGAGGGCAGTGAAAACTTGTCTCAGCAAAATAAAGAGGCTAGCTACAAGTCTAAGCCTCAGGGGCATCACCAGAAGGACCTTCGCCTGGAAGATCAGAAGCTGCGACATCCCCCGCCTCTGGAGGCATAACAGTCTCCCCAGATGGTGACCCAACCGCAGGCAGAACGAAACCATCCAAGGGGATATCAGGAAAGCGCTCAGCAAACATCTCTTTGGCCTTCACAAAGCCAAGCTCATAAATCTCCAGACCATCTTCGGTCCGCTTCTTCAGCCATTCATCCCCCGCGTTTCCCTCCAAGAAATCGCGAATGCCTTGGTCTCGAGCTTTGACCACCTCTTCTGCAGCCCTCTTCTTAACTCGATCCAGTTTCTTCTCCAGAGTTGCAATCCGATCGAGATGATCTTCCTCACGTTTGCTCAGCTCTTCAGCACGATGGGTGGCATCCTGTGCTTCCTTAACAGCTTCCCTTGTCAGCTGGGCCTCCTCGGCCGCCACCTGCCTTGCCATCTCAAAGCGAGAAAACATCTCTGATCCACTGGCGTACATCTAGAAGGAAGATAAAGATCATCAGCTGAAAGAAACTGGAAAACATCTCCATATAACCTAGTTGAAGCAAAAGACGTTACCGTATAGACAGCCTGGGCAAAGGAGCAGGCAAAAGTCTCGTGGGTCTGATTCTGGAAAACCTCCTTGTCTCGAGGAAGAATCCCATGACGAAGATGCTGCTCCGAGATCTGACTGTCCGGCATCCCGAGATCATCACGCCTAAGTGCCCACCTCGGCCTAAAGATAGGATCATCCTCAATAGAAACTTGATCAAGTATCTGGGGAGAGCATTTTGAAGGAGTGACTCTAGTCCTCTTAGGAACAGGAGGCAACTCCACACTTGGCTGCTTCTCCTTTCGTTTCCCCTTAGCCTTCTGAAGAACGCCAAGGAAGCTTCCTTGCTGCGACTTTCCACCACCACTTGCCATTTCTGCAATGAAGAAAGAAGTCAATACGGGAATAAATATTGAAGTCAAGTCAAATTCAATATCTCATGCAAAACACACCTAAAGGAACGGTCTCAGCAGATGACACGCTAGGAATGGCAGGAAGAGGGGGAATCAGAAGACCAGCTGGAATGGGCTTTGGAGGTATCATCTTCGCCCACTCCAATTGCTCTTCCGAAAGAGGCTCATCTATGCAAAGACCGCCTCGAAGTTTAATATGACTAAGTATGTGCTTAGTCTGGCTATTGGGAGTAGGCTTGCCAGGATTTTCGAAATCCTTACAATAAGGGTTCCACACTTTGTCAAAAGGAAGGTCCCCCTTGTCCATTCGGCCAACGAAGAAGTATCTGGAATGCCAACCTTTATTCGACTTTGGCCCTCCCTTCAGAAGTCGTTGCCTACTGTGAATATAATACCATCCTGGAGAGTTGGCAACTCTTTTGACAAAACAGACTTCAAAGAAGACTCTCATAAAATCGGTTACATCTGGTTTGTAACCTGAAGTCTGAACCAAATATATGAGACCGGCAAGCTTCCTCCAACCATTTGGAACAAGCTGCCCATGAGCCATGCGATAATGCTCAAAGAAACGAAGAGCGAAAGGATGAAGAGGAAGTCTATATCCAGACTTCACCTGCTCTTCGTAGACACATGTTTCAAACTTTGTGCCGTAGTTGGCTGGTTCGCCCAAACCAGGAAGACGAGCATACCAACCTTCGGGAAGAGGATATTCCCGAATTAAATCCTGCAGATCTTCAGTCGACATCTTACTAGACTTTTCGTCAGCAAGTATACCAAGGCTTTGGATTAGCCTTTTCTTCGGCCTGATCCTTTACTTCTCCTAAAGGATTCCCCCCAGATAAATATTGTGAAGGCTGTGAAGATGAACGTGGTAATGGTTGTGAGGATGAAGGTTGGAATCGTCGAGAGGATGAAGGTTGGAAAGGTTGAGAAGTTGAAGGTAGTGGGGGTTGTGGATTTGAAGTCCCAACTTCACTTCCTGAAGTTGCAACTCGTTCTGAACTCGAAGACGAACTACTACTCGAAGACGAACTATCAGACATGTTTTCTACTTCTACTGCAAATATGAGACTACAACAAACTTGAAGTGCTGAATAGGAATGGTAGAGGAAAAGACTTGCAGAGTAATGAGCTCCCAAAATTTCGAGTGAAGGAAAAATGAAGTGGAAGTTGTCTTTTATAGAGAAACGCCAAGTAACCGTTTCTTGGGAAACGCAACGGTTCGTGTACCTGCAACGTGTCACAAGCTGAAGTGAGTAGAAGCTTAAAAATTGTTCAAAAAGAATTCCCGCTCAAATACTCGCACGTGACACGTTGAAAACACCAAAAATTATGCCCGAGCAGATTCTCGCCCGAACACTCTGCCCGAGCAGAATGCCAGCGGCCGAGCAGAATCTTGACCGAACACTCTGCCCGAGCAGATCGTCAACGGCCGAGCAGAATTTTGCCCGAGCAGAATCTCGCCCGAACACTCTGCCCGAGCAGAATGCAAACGGCCGAGCAGAATTTTGCCCGAGCAGAATGCCAACGGCCGAGCAGAATTCTGCCCGAGCAGAATCTCGCCGAACACTCTGCCCGAGCAGGATGCCAACGGCCGAGCAGAATCTCGCCCGAACACTCTGCCCGAGCAGAATGCCAACGGCCGAGCAGAATCTCGCCCGAGCACTCTGCCCGAGCAGACTGTTAACGCCCGAGCAGAATTCTGTCCGAGCAGAATCTCGTCCGAGCACTCTGTCGGACCAGACGTCAACGGCCGAGCAGATTTATGTCCGAGCAGAATTCCGTCCGAGCAGAATCTCGTCCGAGCACTCTGCCCGAACAGAACGTCAACGGCCGAGCAGAATCCGTCCGAGCAGAATCTCGTCCGAGCACTCTGCCCGAACAGAACGTCAACGGCCGAGCAGAATTCCGTCCGAGCATAATCCTGTCCGAGCAGAATCTCGTCCGAGCACTCTGCCCGAACAGAACGTCAACGGCCGAGCAGAATTCCGTCCGAGCAGATTTATGTCCGAGCAGAATCTCGTCTGAGCAGAATCCCATCCGAGCAGAAATCTGCCCGAACAGATTCATGTCCGAACAGAATCTCGTCCGAGCAGAATACTCTTTGAAATTTTGAAATGTTGACAAACGGATTCAATTATGTTTTTGGCATATTCCGCTATCACCAGTGGAAAAAATGTGCTTCCACCCGCTTCAATTAGCGCTGGTAAAAGCAGGGGGCATATGATATAGCTAAAAATATCCTTCCAATCTACGGACGACACGTGGCGGTCATGACACGTAACCCGTATTGACTCACTACCGGTATGGCACTTACCATATCGGTCATCAGACAGAATCCTAAAAAGACTCTGACTCTATCAGCTCATATTGACATAAGGATCTTCTAAGATCCTAATCGGATTCTGATTAGAGTTGGTCAAAGCTCAGTCTTACTAGGATTCCTCCTCCTACCACTATATAAAGGGGTCATACCCCTCAGGTAAACGTAAGCTCACACATATACACATTGTGTCTTTACTGCTTCTTGAGAGTTCTACATCGTTAGCATTCTCTGACTTAAGCATCGGAGCGTTCCCCCGCCGGAACCCCACCCGGCGGTAACTCCGTGTTCTCTTTTGCAGGCCTGAATCCTGGTGCTGTTCCCGATCCAGTTTTTAGCCGCAACAAGTAGGTACGAGAATTGAAACCAATAACCGTGAATTATATTCATCAAGGCATCTCACATTTCTTCCCCCTCTTGGGGTTCCAGCCTGTTTAAGAGAGGGTGGATTGACAAACTTTTCTCCCTCCCTTTTCCCCATCGAAGTGGGACAAGTTGCAAATGACGATGTTATCCTTAAAAAGGCGGGGAGAACCCAAGAAGTAGTCTCAAGATGTAAACGGACGGTTTAATAATTGCCCCCAGCTTCCCCCACACGATACATTTACAACTTAACTTACATCCGTGAGGTTTTGTTTCCTCTGTCATTCAGGTTGGACTTCAAAGGATTTGCTGATCACCACTACAAGTGACTGAGGTGAGTTACTCTGATGGTATTGCCATTGCATGATGTTATACACGAATTACACTTCTTGTATGTTGGTTACTACCAGTCAAAAGCTGTATTTCTGTTAAGGGTTCCATTTCAATGGGTCAAATAAATGGAGCTGATCCGTTGAGAGCGCGGGCAAAATGAGTTAAGTTGCTAGCGCGATCTGGCCGTCCATGCGCGATCTGTGGACGGTCCAGATCACTTTTTGCGTTTTTTTAAAAATCTGTGCGCTACATTATGTAGCGGACGATATTTTTGACGAATATACCCCTCCAGCTCTGTCCGCTACATTATGTAGCGGACAGAGGCAATACTTTTTTCTGACTTTTTTCTCTCTCCAGCTCTGTCCGCTGCATTATGTAGCGGACAAAGGCAATACTTTTTCTGACTTTTTCTCTCTCCTTCTCTGACCACTTTTTTCTGACTCTTTCTTTCTCTCTCTTTCTTTTTCTGACTCTCTCTCTCTCTTTTTCTGACTCTCTCTCTGTTCAAAACCTTAGACCACACCCACGAGCAACTTCACCGGCAGCATCGCCGAGTGAACATCATCGTCATCGTCCACTCCCACCCGCCGAGTGCTCATCATCGGCAATGTTACTCACTTTCCACACCGCCGAGTATTGTAAGCAGTTTTATTGTGGGGGAGGTGGCAGTAGCGCCGCTCCCATCTCTGTTATTGTGGTGGCGGACGGAATCAAAGCTACTGCACCAAAATCATCAAGAAACCAATAATGATTCGCGGCCGATTCATCCCAGGCAGTGTCTCCATCACCCACAACCACCAGCACTCTGCCACCGCCGCCGCCGCTGAACCCATCACCACCACCATCTGAACCTCCGCATCCCCCAACCACCATGTGACCTTTGCCACCCCCAAACCTCGACGCAAGTGAAATCATGAAAAAAACCATTCGTGAATCTCTAAGTCCAATCAAAATAGAACAAAATCTGGAGAAAAATTTAATGAAGAAAGACGCAGCGGTGCCCAATATGCTAAGGCTACGGCGGCGGCGGCGTCGAGGCTACGGTTGCAATGTCGAGGCTGCTGTGGTGAACCTTGTCACTCTCTCTCTAAAGGTGCTAGCGATGATGATGGCTATGGGGGCTGGGGAGGCGAAGAAGAAGAACATGTAGTTCAGAGAGGGGGGAGAGAGAGAGATGAAAAAGAGATGGGTTTTTTTTCTCTAAAGAGAGACAGAGAGAGAGTGTGAGAATTGACGTGGGGTTGGCAATGGCAGACTGTCTGTTTTTTTCTAAAATATGGTCCGCTACATTATGTAGCGGACCATATTTTAGAAAAGACACTCGGAGATTGAGGGGTATATTCGTAAAAAATATTGTCCGCTACATAATGTAGCGGACAAACAGTTTTCGATTGAGGGGTATATTCGTCAAAAATATCGTCCGCTACATAATGCAGCGGACAAATTTTAAAAAATGCAAAAAAAAGATCTGGACCGTCCACAGATCGCAAATGGACGGTCAGATCGCGCTAGCAACTTAACTCATTTTGCCCGCGCCCTCAACGGATCAGCTCCCATATATATATATATATATATATATATATAGACATCTCCAGGAAATATACACCTAACAATCTAAAATCATAAACGATATACGTGCAATCAGGTGCTTGTTCGCTAACAGAATATGACAAAACAAGCATGCACTACGGATACTTTATACAGTCAATTCTAGAGGGAACTTTGGTAGATTCCTTGAGGAACCAGAGGGGTACGGTTTCACATGGGTGGGAGCTTAGACTTTTCCCTAATTGAGATCTGGGTCATCGTCTCTCTGATAAAAAAAAGTTAACAAGAGAGATGAGGCAAACCCCACTGATGGGGTGACTAGACCATCATTTAACGTCGCCGGTGGTGTGATTCCATTAGGGCTGCCTTGAGGGTCTCATTTTAATGAAGTAATTGACTAAGAAACTGAAAGGCAGGAAGCAAGCCAAATTTAGTGTGTTAATCACGTAAATTTGCTAAAATTCGGCTTAGCTACCAATCACTTCATGACGTCATGATGTCCAAGTAGGTAAATGACATATGGGTACGTTTTAATGATATTTTATGCTTTTAAGCGATAAAAAAGGAAGCTAATGCATGATATGCACTTTCCTAGAAGATGTAAATAGAATAAAATCGCATCTTTTTATAAAAAGTTTCGAGTAAAAGTAAAACTATTGTTTTCTAGATCTCATTTACGTTGCCCATTTCACAACTAATGTAGCATATGTTTCAGAATTTGGTGTCCTTAATGAGTTCTTTGAGTTTACGAAGTTCAAGTTAATCCAATGAAGAATAATTTGCAGTAGCCATAAACACTAGTTTCCTTCGCTTAACCCTTACTAGCTAGCAATTTGAGCCAAGAATAATACGACATGAGACTCCTTTCATTTTACCAGTTGAAGATAAATACAAACTCACGAAGTTCCTATTGAGTCCTAATTCACGGCTAACACTGACAAGTTTTGTAAAAAAATTACAATGGTTCATATACAATAATGTTGGTTCATATATACACATTATTGCAACCCTTTCGGCGCTAGGACCTTGGAGTCTCCTTACGAAATAACAAGAAAGTAGACAACTCATTTTGACCCTTCACGAATTTCTCAACGGTAATATTATTTCCTAGCATTCTCTCTTTATCCAGAGGAAGGAAACTAGTTACTTCTAAGCTAAGCAACACGAACAGTACACTCGTCTCTGTGATGACGCATCTATTCACTCGTCCGAGTCATGATCCACACTTGCATGTATAGCTTTATCCTCATTCAAAGCTTCTTTAGAGCTCAGGGCAGACTTTCAGAACTAACTTAGTATGCAAGAAAAAGCGTAAAGGATAAAAGGACAAATTAAAGTGAAAGACATAAAATAAAATAGAAAGAAGTAATTAAAGTGAAGTGGGAAGATCACTCTCTTTCCGTAGTGAGGGAATCCAGCAGCAGTGGGAAGTTTTCGGACTATAAAATTATATACACGGAGAGAAAAATACATGTACATTTCACATAACTCTCTCTGAGTCTTTTAGTAACAAAAGTTGTCGATGCATTTCTCCGGGCTATAAGTAGTTAATATGAAAACAAAGGCTTCTATAGTTTGTGCGTCGTTTTTTTTTTTTAAAAGTCAGGAGTTTTACTTTTGTTTTGTTTTCCTCTTCCAATTAGTTAATTAACTTAGACAAGAAAAGAAAATGTTTATTGGTATGATTTTAACTGTACACATGTATTATATATAAAACAAAATAAACAAACATGTTTGTAACACAATTTTTCTCTTATAATTAGCAATACTAGATCAGACTTTCCAAAATTTATTACTTATGAAATATCCTACTAAATTAAACATACCCTAAGGAGCGGAGTTGGTTCTCAATAAAAATTATTGCATACTAGAGCTTATTAATTTACTGACAATAACTTAGCGTCAATTGTACAATATGTGTAATGATCGATTTTTTTGTTGATCAAACTTGTCTATATTCGTATCTAAGCCGCTAAATGTATAGTTGGATAAACATGTAAACAAATATTAAATTTTTTATCTTATCGCTCATAGCAGAGAAGATTCGGGTAGAATTGAGATCAAAATGCAATTCATTTACGAGTTATTTTTATTTACTTGTTTATTCTACTATCGTTAGAACTGTAATTTTATATATTCAGTCGGTACAGAATTGAAACCAATAACCGTGAATTATATTCATCAAGGCATCTCACATTTCTTCCCCCTCTTGGGGTTACTGCCTGTTTAAGAGAGGGTGGATTGACAAACTTATCCTTAAAAAGGCGGGGAGAACCCAAGAAGTCGTCTCAAGATGTAAACGGACGGTTTAATAATGGCCCTCCAGCTTCCCCCACACGATACATTTACAACTTAACTTACATCCGTGAGGTTTAGTGTTTTCTCTGTCGTTCTGGTTGAACTTCAAAGGATTTGCTGATCACCACTACAAGTGACTGAGGTGAGTTACTCTGATTAGCACTCATGGTATTGCTATTGAGTATTGACTAATGTTGTACACGGATTACATTTCTTGTACGTTGGTTACTACCAGTCAAAAGCTGTATTTCTGTTATGGGTTCCATTTCGATGGGTCAAATGTTACCAAGCTAGGGCTTTTGTTCGATTTCCTTTTGTCACTGAACAATTAGAGCGGTAGAGGAGTGACGCACCGATTACTTTGCTCCGATGCACATGAAATTTGCTCTTTGCTAGAGTGGAAGATCTGCTGCGTACATCATCCGCAATCGGGTCTCCATCCTCGTTAGAAATTAAAGATTACGTTTAACTTTCTGTATGTTGAAAACGTAAATTACATTTTGGTGCTTTATGTTTGCCCACATTTGTGGAACCAGAAATCTTTTTCAGGGGGTGCAAAAATTCTATCAAATGCACCCAAAAAAAAAATTTATTGTAAAATAATATTATATAGAGATTTTTCTCTATATAATCACTGAATTAAACGAAATTTAAGAACTTTACTAAATCTCTATATAATCATTGAAATTAAACTATACCAATGTTTCGATACTCAAAATTTTAGAATTAAACTCTAGGTTTATAATACTTTTAATGTACAAATATATTTGTATTGACATCTTTATACATACAAAATAACACCCAAGTCTGTAGCATAAGCATCGACATACAAATATAAAATAAACAATAACAATAAATCAACGATAATTTACCAAAACAGTGGGCCACTCCGTCAAACACTCAAGCACTCAAGTCTCAAGTAGACAACACTCAACATACAAAAGACAAATGCACCACGGCTGGATGCAGCTTCACCACGAATTGGGACGAAGCAACATACAACAGACAAATTCCCAGCAGCAAATCCCAGCAATCGTCCGTGCAGCAGCTCGTGGTCGCTGGCAGCCGGTAGGGTGACTGGGTGAGGCACTTCGTCAAGCAGATCTGGTCGCGTGGTGGGACAACGTCAAGCAGTGGCACTCTGTCAAGCAGATCTGGTGACTGGTCGCGTGGTCGGCGCCGAACAAAGACTCGGAGATCTGGTCGCCGGCGGAGTGCCGTTTCTTCAAGATCTGGTCGCCGGTCGGAGATCTACAAGGTGGGTTCAAACCGTTCAGTCGCGTGGCGTCGCCGGCAATATGCCAGATCTAGTCGCCGGTCGTTACGTCCACTATCCACCGGTGAGAGAGAGAGAGAGAGAGCCGAGTTGTGGTCTCGGGAAACGAGGTATCGGGGATGGGGGAACGGCGTCTTGGGAACGGGGTGGTGTGATTCCCGAAAACCAAACCTTGCCACAACATAGGTCCGCCCCTGAGTCTCTGCGCAGTTCCTTAACTATAGCCGTTTCGCTACATTATCCCTTCAACTAGTAAAGAAGGTGTAGCATAACGACTCAAAATGTTAATATGATTTAAATCAAAGCCAAATTTAGCAACACTTAATTCAGGGACTAATTCAACAACACATTAACAGTTCAGGGAGCTTTTGCATCTTGAGAAATGACTCTTGGTGCTACTGCTCTGGAGGCCACTGTTGACCAAATTTAGAAGGAAGGGAAAATGGTTTTAAGATAAAGGATCATAGCGGCGAAGAAATTAGTTGAGGGACTAATTTATAGAAACGGCTATAGTTCAGGGATTGTATCGATATTTTTCTATTTCAAAATTAATATGAGGCTTGATGGGATCTATTTTTGTGGGATTGGAAAAAGTTCCAAAATTTTATTTGGAAATTCTATCAAGAGGATTGATATGGCATTCCCAATTAGTTTGGGATGGAGGCTTAGATGATTACGGTAATTTTTATTGTTTTTTGAGAAGCCTTACATAATATATATGGTTTCAATTTCATATTCAGGAACAACATGTTTTCACCCCATATAAAAACACCGGTGGCAAGGACTTTATGTCCTCCTTGTATTACGTAGTGTTACTTTGCCGTATGGAGTTCCAAAGACCTCCTGGTGTGGGATCTCGCTTCTGAGACTTGCATTCACTCCCCACCCCATTACTTAACTAACATTTTTTCGAAACCTTGCACCTGCTCCTGCTCCTGCTCCTATCCACGTTCCATGCAACTAAATTCACACATGCTCATTCCCAATTTGTTTTTCAAGAGCTAGCTGAAGGGTGTATTTATTTGCTCATCTCAAGTAGATAAGGGTGTAGATGTTGGGATCATAGAGATGAGAGGTGAGGTTAAATAATTTTTGAGGAACATTCATGCACTTGTATAACGCCATTGCTCAGAATAACTGAAAGTGTGTTTGGATGGGGTATTTTAAGGGGCAATTAGACTTTTGCAGAGGATGTAAAGGTTCAGTTATCTCTCTCTTTTTTTTTTATGTGATTGGTCTAACCCTATAGATCGTGCATTTTTTTCTTGGTTTATCTCAATCTTTCTCTATGTCTCTCCCTCTATCTGTAAGTACTTTGTTTTTGTGTCCTGTGTATATACTAGTTCTTATACCAATCTTAGACAAATATTTCAAGATAGTTACTGAGATGATTCCCTTTTTCTTTTAGGTTCGCTTTTTATGTTTTTCATGATATGATAACATAAAAATAAACAGACAATATGGACGTTTTTGTTTTTGTTTTTTTTCTTATTATTATTATTTTTATTGAGACAGTGTACTGTTTACATCTCGGAATACATGATAATTTGATATGCCGGTCCAAACGCAGTATCGTGACTAGACAGTTCAAGCAACAAAATAAAGGAGGGTGTAATGAGCCTATCCTATATTCTTTCCTCATATTTCAAAACAATAACAAAATTAAAATTTCAAGACCATACTGGACTATCATAGATAAGATCAGTTTTCACAATAGTTACACATCTCCATAGAAGATGCTTGTCACATATCGCAACGTGTTTACTGGCATTAGGACATACCTTTTTGAGCGGTTCTCTCCGGAAATGGCCTAGGGACTGAGGATAGAACAAACTTTGGCTCCTACCCGCGTTATAAGAATCTTCCTCCAATCCCGTGTATAGCGACAATTAATTATCGCTAAACGTTTTTATTGGTTTTTCTTCTAACACTTTCAACGACAATTATTAACCGTATTTTTTTAGCGTCACTAAATAAAAGCCACTATAAACATTTAGCGACGATTGATTGTCGCCATTTAAGGAGTAGGAGGAAGATTCCTCCAACCGGAGTATCAGCCAAAAAAATTTCCTGAGGATAATAGTTTAGGATTTAATTTTAAAGAGGATAATAGGCTGATGGGCCTCTAACCCAAAAGTCAGCCTTTCAGGCTATGTCGAATGAACGTATATGTGCTTGAAAAAAGTAACATGCAAAATCATTGTTATAGATGTTATACTGCAGTTACAAAAACTACATCATTTGATGTTGTAAAGTACTTTCAGGAATAACCTGGAAATTTTATACATAGAAAACAAACCTATTATGCACATTTTCCCTATCCTCTGAGGTGCACGAAGAGTCTTTTCCTCTCTGATTGTCTCTCACTCTCTCTGCCTTTTGTTATGTAAATTCAGCTTGAAAATGACAGGAGGTGAAGGTCGAACAATTGGAATTGATCTTGGGACAACGTACTCGTGTGTTGGAGTGTGGCAAGATGACCACGTCGAAATCATTACCAATGATCAGGGAAGCAGAACGACGCCATCCATTGTAGCTTTCTCTGATACCGAGCGTCTCATTGGGGAAGCCGCCAAGAATCAGGAGGCCATGAACCCCGTCAATACTATCTTTGGTAAGTTTTACATACAAAACCAGCACTTGTACCTTGCTTCTAGGTCTTTCATTGTTTTGAACATGGTTAAAGCACTATCGCTTAGTTGAAGGATTCTCGCAGGTAGGCCACGAATCTCCTAGGAATTTGCAAATTTGTGCTTCTGACTTGGTAGCTTGTCGGGATTGTGATTCCAGGTGGGTGGGGATCTCGAACTTAAATAGCCTTAGTGTTCTTCACTCTGGCAGGCGCAATTTTTGGTATGGGCAGTGGCGGACCTACGTGGTGGCAAGAGGGGGCTGAAGCCCCCCCTGAACTTTTGAAAAAATAATTTTTTTTTCGGGAATCGCACCCAGACCCCTTTCCCGAGATCCCGTTCCCCGAGACGCCGTTTCTGATACCCCGTTCCCCGAGACCCACACTCGGCACTCTCTCTCTCTCTCTCTCTCTCTTACCGTTGTGACTCTGTGAGGACCGTGAGTGACCGCCGATGGACTTCGACGAGGCTACTCCGACCAGATCTGCCCCTGCCGGCGACCGCGACTGAAGCCGCTCAGGTAGCGATTACCACGACGACGGCCGACGAGGCTCCGCTCTTTGAGACTTCGACTGCTACTCGAGTCACGGCTACTCCGAATTCGACTAGATCTGGCCCCTCACGGCCTCACCCCTGCCGGCGATCGCGACTGAAGCCGCTCAGGCGACGCCGACGAGGCTCCCTGCTGGCTACTTGACACCTTGACCTGCTGCTGCTTGAACTCTTCGACTGCTTGTGGACTCGTACATCACCGCCACATCTCAGCAAAGAGCCTTCGCCGGACTTGTGGCCAGTGTATTTGGTATATAACTTTTTAGGTACACTGTATTGTAAAATTATTGTTATCACAATCATAATTATACTAATTGATTATTACTGACTTACAGTTTTTAATAAAAAAATTTACACCCCCTGAAAAAAATTCCTGGTTCCGCCCGTGGGTATGGGTCATCGTTAATATAGTTTTAGGTTATGCAGAGAGAACGAAGAAGACGAAGCTGACTAGGCATTGGGCTAATAGAAAGCCAAGTTGTTCTTGGTTTTGATATATACTAGGGCTGGTCAGTTCGTTAGGCAGAGAGCATGTGGGAGTGGGTCTTTCGTAATCCTTTTCTCAAAGGATATATGGTTTTGGGGTGGCCACATCACGCTTTTATATAATTGGTCTATCAGTCAAAAAGCTTTGTGCAAAAACAAATCTTTGATATACTGATACTAGATAAAAGGGAATTATATGTTTGTATATAGGGTTAATTACTCACGGCACCCCTGAGGTTTACCCTAAATTACACACGGACCCCCCTATCTTTTGATAATTACACTCCGCTCCATTTCTTCGACGGTGTTAACGGTGGGACACAAAAAGACATTTTTACCCTTGTATATTAACTACACAGTTTCATAAGCCACCAAGGACGAATGCACTCCTCAAGTTCTCTTGGCTAGTTTCATGGCTATTTTGGACAATGACTAGTTCTCAGCGTATCCCCGACTGTCTGGCTCTTCACTCTTGGCTACACTGGCCGGAATCGGCCATCGGGGACCGGATACGCTGCCGACATTAGTGATTCCATGGCTGTTTTGAAAGTTGCGGCAGGCGGTGCTTCCAATGGAGGGCGACGGTGTCAGGCATGCGGCTTTGGGTTCACCGGTGATGAAGTCGTGTGGTGTTCGGTGTCGCAGTGGTGCACGGGGGTGTTGGGCGGTACTTCCGGTGAGGGGCATGGCCGGAGAATGAGGGGTGGCTGACCACGAGATGTCACCGAAGATGGTGCCGGAGATGGCACACAGATGATAAATCCCGCGCGATGGTGGCTGCGGCGCGGTGGTCGCCGTTGTTGTGTCGTGGTGTACACTGTAGGTGACGCCGGAGTCCATCGCTGGAGAAGAAGCCGGCGGAGGAGAAGAAGCCCACCGTCGCCGAGAAGGCCCCCGCCGAGAAGAAGCCCAAGGCCGCTGTTGTGTCGTGGTGTACACTATAGGTGACGCTGAAGTCCATCGCCGGAGAAGAAGCCAACGGAGAAGAAGAAGCCCACCGTCGCCGAGAAGGCCCCCGCCGAGAAGAAGCCCAAGGCCGCTCTTGTGTCGTGGTGTACACTGTAGGTGACGCCGGAGTCCATCGCCGGAGAAGAAGCCGGTAGAGGAGAAGAAGCCCACCGTTGCCGAGAAGGCCCCTGCCGAGAAAAAGCCCAAGACCGGCAAGAAGCTCCCCAAGGAGTACGAATTATCAATTTTGGCATGTATGCGCGCGAGTTCTGATGGAGCTGAGAAATAGAAGGAAGAAAAGAAACTTATGTCTTATTTTTATTGCTTGTTGTGGCTGCTGGGAAGGAAGAAAAAACTTATGAAACTTATATCTAGCCTTTCTTCTCTCTTGCTTGCTTGATGAGTTTTTGTTATAGATCCTTGACATTTTTTGGTTAGAAGAGAAAGAATGAAGGGAAGGAAGAAAGGGAGGAACAAGGAGAAAGTAAAGGGTCTGTAAGGGGGAAAGAGAAAGAAGAAGAAGAAGAAAAACCCTAAAGGGCAAAGGGGGGTTTTACTCAAGAAATGGAGGGCAATTTGGGGATAAAAAATTCAAAAAGTAAAGTGTCGGGGAATCTTTAGACAGAGTTAGGGTCCCCGTCAATTTTGTGGGGCTCCGTGAAATGCGGGTACAAACCTGGGGGAGTGGAGTGTAATTTTCAAAAGATAGGGGGGTCCGTGTGTAATTTAGGGTAAACCTCAGGGGTGCCGTGAGTAATTAACCCTTGTATATATATATTCTATGCTCATAATGCACGTTGTAGAAATTATTAAAGATATAAATATTTGACAAAGCCACTCCGACTCTGATTCGTCTAGGTACTTATGTTCCCCCGCCCCCGCCCCCGCACCCCCGCTCCCGCCCCCGCCCCCGCACCCGCACCTAGCCCTGCCCCGCTTCCTCTCCATCCAACTAAGATCTATCTACATTGTTTCTGGTCAAAAAGAACTTTTTCATCTTTTAATGGAATACTTATCTGTGACTGGTAATTTAATACATACCTTCGTTGATGGCATCATTCTATGAACATTGGGGGCAAAAAATGTTGGTTGACTTGACGTAATTGACATTTGATGCTTGCTCATTTCCCCTTCATTTTATATTTACGCTCCCATAAATCCTAGTATGATGCTAAGCTTGGGGATTTAATCTAAATCCATATAATGTTGATTGCACTTCGAGTAAAACTAAGTTGTGCACAAATATAAGTATGCCCTACTGTATATATTATTCTAATATACGTACTTCAAGTGAAGCTAAGTGTTGCACAAGTCTCTTATCCTCCCTGCCCCGATGTCGAAGGGCTGTATAAACAATACGGTTATCACTTGTGTGCTTGTGGAACTTTAAGAGAACGAAGTTTTTAAGTAACAAAGACTTGTTTCCCAGATAATCTGACTGGAATCTTTTACAATATTATAAAATTAGGTGCTTTCTCAAACCACCTAATTTTCTTGTTGGTGGTTTGAGAAAACACTTTTGACACGACTTCTTAAGCCTTTAAGAGACGAAATATAACCAAGGTATATATGAGAATCTTACTCCATGGGAAATTGAACACATGCTTGCGATAAGTCAAAATAAATATGCGAACTCTAAGTTGAATCATGACTATCATCATAGAACATGTCTTAGGTATTGCTCTATGTCTAGGAGGACCTGCTTGGGTAGTATAAACAATGAGCACCAAGATAACTTTTTACCAGTCCAGCAAGTGATCCTTTGAAGGATTTATCAACCAGGATGAAGCCCTGATTTAGTCAGCTTTTTAAGTCAAGCACTTACTGTTAGTATACATGTAATTGCTACTTTGATGCCCATATGATTAATCGTGAACTAACTGAAAACCACAGTTATCTTTTGCAGCACTAAAAGAGTTTTTTCTACTGATCTCTGGTTTTTGACTGGGGTGGCAGTGTCTCTGTACAATTCTGTTGCGTTATTATAAGTTACGATAGCTAATACGATAGGTTTGTTTGATGACAGAAGCAAAGCGCTTGATTGGTAGGAGATTCACTGATGCACTGGTACAGAGTGATATGAAGCTCTGGCCATTCAAAGTCATTTCTGGTCCTGCTGACAAGCCTTTGATAGTGGTAGACTACAAAGGTGAGGAGAAGCAACTCGCCGCTGAGGAGATTTCTTCCATGGTCCTATTTAAGATGCGTGAGACTGCTGAGGCCTTTCTTGGTTCAACAGTGAAAAATGCTGTAATCACTGTCCCTGCCTATTTCAATGACTCTCAGCGCCAGGCTACCAAAGATGCTGGAGCTATTGCTGGTCTCAATGTGATGCGCATCATCAATGAGCCTACTGCTGCTGCCATTGCATATGGTTTAAACAATAGGTTAGCTACTGTTGGTGGAAAGAATGTGCTTATTTTTGATCTGGGGGGTGGTACATTTGATGTCTCTCTGCTCAGTATTAAAGAGGGTATATTCAAAGTGAAGGCCACTGCTGGTGACACTCACCTTGGAGGACAGGACTTCGATAACAGGATGGTGGACCACTTTGTTCAGGAGTTCAAGAGGAAGCACAAAAAGGACATCAGTGGAGACCCTAGAGCTCTTAGGAGGTTGAGGACTGCTTCCGAGAGGGTAAAAAGGACTCTGTCGTCCAGCATTCAGGCCAACCTCGGAATAGATTGTTTATTTGAGGGTATTGATTTTTACACTACCATTACCCGTGCCAGATTCGAGGAACTTAACATAGATCTGTTTATGAACTGCTTGGAGCCTGTTGAAAGTTGTTTGAGAGATGCGAAGTTGGATAGGAGCAGTGTCCAGGACGTGGTTCTTGTTGGTGGATCTACAAGAATTCCTAAGGTGCGGAAGATTTTACAGGATTTCTTCCACGGTAAAGAACTTTGCAAGAGTATTAACCAGGACGAGGCTGTTGCCTATGGTGCTGCTGTCCAAGCTGCCATCTTGGATGGTAAGGTTGACATGGTAACGCTTCTGGATGTCACACCTCTGTCTCTTGGAACGGATATTTTAGAAGGTGAAATGAGTGTTGTAATTCCACGGAACACACCAGTTCCTGCCAAGATGAAGCGGCGTTTCATCACGTTGCGTGACAACCAGACTGTTGTGGGGATTGGTGTGTACCAGGGTGAAAGAGCACAAACCCGAGACAACTTCTTTTTGGGTGAATTTGATCTCTGTGGGGTTCCACCTGCACCCAGGGGTGTCGGAACAATCAGTGTCTGCTTTGATATTGATTTAAATGGCATCTTGAATGTCTCTGCGAAGGAGTTGTCCACTGGTAAGAAGAACGGTGTCACTATTACCAATGTTGATGGAAGGTTGTCCGCGGAAGAGATTGAGAAAATGATGGTAGAGGCTGAGAAGTACAAAGCTGAGGACGACGAGCACAAGAAGAAGGTCGATGCCAAGGTTGCCTTCGAAAACTATGCGTATAAGATCAGAAATACTGTTAATGATCACAAGACTAAGTACATGATCTCAAAGGCTGACAAGAAGAAGGTTCAGTATGCAGTTGTTCAGGCGATCTACTGGTTAGATAGGAACCAGCTTGCAGCAGCAGACGAGTTCAATTACAAGAAGAAGGAGCTCGAAAGTACCTGCGACCCTATCATTGACAAGATGTACTAAGAGTGCCGGTTTGCTTGTGATATAGATGATGGAAGCCTGTTCCACATACGCAGGCCGCAAGATTAAGGTTATAATTAAGGCCCTTTGGCATTCATGAATGTTTTTGTTATGGTGGAAAAACCATCTTTGGTAGGTCTTGTAGTCTTGTACAGAAAAGCTACATCTCCACTTTCTTTGTTTATCTTGCCTACAAGTCTTGCATGTATGATATATATGTTCTTTTTATCTTCAAACATAATGAAACTTTTAAGGATTATCTTTGGAATAATACTAGGGTTTTAGTATGCAGCTGTTTTTACTGCTGGGCGAAAAGCACTCACAATTCACTGAAGCCTTGGTTTGTTCTTGCGTCAGTAAATTATGTGACTGTCCTGATGCGCAATTTTGCACTCCGTTCAGATTATAAGATGTTGGATACCTTGTGGATTGGCATGTGTGATAAGCATAAGGCTAAATAAGAAATTTATGGCAGTTTGAGTTCGCTTACCTTACTCATGAGTGCACGACAGTTGTTGACGTGTTTTGAAATGCTAGATCACCAATTAATCCTTCTACAGAGTACCTTGGGAAAATTTTTTTGATCCTCCATTACCATTTCTTTCGTATAAATGTATCTTTAAGAAAATCGTTGTTGCTTCAATGCATGGCAGATGCAAAGCGATTGATTGGTCGGAGATTCAGTGATGCATCTGTACAAAGTGATATCAAGTTCTGGCCATTTAAGGTCACTCCTGGTCCTGCTGACAAGCTCATGATTATGGTCAGTTACAAAGGTGAGGAGAAGCAACTTGCCGCCGAGGAGATATCTTCCATGGTTCTGGTTAAGATGCGTGAAATTGCCTAGGCATTTCTCGGGACAAAAGTAAAGAATGTTGTAATCACTGTCCCTGCCTATTTCAATGACTCCCAGCGCCAGGCAACCAAGGATGCTGGAGCTATTGCTGGTCTCAATGTAGAGATCATCATCAATGAGCCAATGGCTGCTGCCCTCGCTTATGGTATGCAGCAAAAAGGAACTAATGTTGGTGCAAAGAATGTTCTCATTTAATTTTCGATCTAGGTGGTTTTACTTTTGATGTCTCTCTTCTCACTATTGAAGAGGGTATAGTTGAAGTGAAGGCCACAGCAGGTCACACTCAACTTGGAGGGGAGGACTTTGACAATAAACTGGTGGACTACTTTGTTCAGGAGATCAAGAGGAAGCACAAACAGGACATAAGTGGAAATGCAAGAGCTCTTAAGAGGTTGAGAACTGCATGTGAGAGGGTAAAACGGGATCTCTCATCCACCGTTCAGACCAACCTTGAAATTAATTGCTTGTTTGAAGGTATAGATTTTTGTTCAACCGTTACTCGTGCAAGATTTGAGGAGCTTAACAGTGATCTATTTCGGAAATGCCTCAGGCCAGTTAAAATGTGTTTGCGTGACGCCAGGATGGATAAGAGCAGTGTCCATGATGTGGTTCTTGTTGGTGGGTCTACCAGAATCCCAAAGGTGCAGAAGATGTTGCAGTATTTCTTCAATGGGAAGGAGCTATGCAAAAGCATAAACCAGGATGAAGCTGTTGCATATGGTGCTGCAGTCCAGGCTGCTATCTTGGATGATGCGGTTGATCACATAGTGCTCTTGGACGTCACACCTTTATCTCTTGGTATTGACGTTGTAGGAGATATTATGAGGGTTCTAATTCCGAGGAACACTAAAATACCAACCAAAAAGGAGAAAATCTTTCATACACACCGCGACAACCAGTCTAATGTACTTATTCAAGTGTACGAGGGTGAGAGGACAAGAACCCAAGACAACAACTTATTAGGTGAGTTTGTATCATCTAGGATTCCTCCAGCCCCTAGGGGAGTTCCTGAGATCAAGGAATGCTTTGAGCTGGATGCAAATGGTATCTTGAGTGTCTCTGTAGAGGTCCTGCTCACTGGCCAGAAGACGAAGATCACTATCACCAATGACAAAGTTAGGTTGTCCAAGGAAGAGATTGAGAAGATGGTAAAAGAGGATAAGAAATACAAGGCCGAGGATAAGGAGTACAGGAAGAAAGTTGAGGCCAAGCTTGCCTTGGAAAACTACACATACAAAATCAGGAAGACTCTCATGAATGACAAGATGAACTCCAAGCTCCCGAAGGCTCACGAGAAAAAGATTCAAGAGGCTATTAGAAAGGCCATTTATTGGTTAGACAGGAATCAGCTTGCTGAGGCCGACGAGTTTGAGGACAAGATGATGGAGCTCAAGAGCGTCTGCGACCCTCTCGTGGCCAAGGTGCGGTAGGTGGTCACAGTAATATGAATAATGAAGCACCTCGCGATGGTTATTGTTGCTGGTGCAGGTCCAAATCTCGATTTACATAGAGGAGCTGCATTGTAAGTGCAACTGGTGTGTGATTTTAGGATATACTAAAGATCACGTGATTTGCACGTTATATAGTCATTCGAAATAAAAATATTCTAAATCTTGGTGAAAAACACAATTTAAATTAATTAATCCAAACATTATAACTAAACCTTAATAAGTATATTAGTCATTAATTGCTAATCAAAGACTAAAGCATGGAAAGTTTGTTGCACAAAATATGGTCTTGCCTTCAAACTCGGCTTGCTAATGTTAATTTTTTCACTATTTATCACAGTTATTTCTTTGGATAATATCACTTATATCCCTGAGTTTAGGGGTAAATTACAGACGAGGACACAAGTTAGCGTTTATATCACTTATGTCCTTTGACCAGACAGAATACAAACGGTGTTAAAAATTAGTGTAAAATGACATGATTGCCCTTAGATTTGAGCTTTTGATCCTTTGACATGATTACCACCGTATCTCACCACTTTTCTCTTTCTACTTTTTGCCTAAATTGCCTCTTTGTATTATTGACCACCACACCATGAAAATCAAATGTCACCACAATTTTCGAACTTTGACCAACCCTGTGAAAATCAAATGTCACCACAATTTTCATACTTTTTAACTAACAGCACCAACAAAAACATAAGCATCAAACTCAAGCCCAATTAGAAGCATCAAAGTCAAATCCATACAAGAAAAATCGGTTCTGTTGCAAAAACCTAAAACCCAAATTGGAGTTGGTGCCATTTTGTGAGTCTATGACAATGGCAGCATAGTTGATGAGGAATAGTCGCGGGGTTGAGCGATGGGATATGGTAGTGGTGGGTCGATGGGATTTGTGGCGGTGGTGGGTTAATTTTTTGGTGTGGGCTGGCTGTGATGGGTGTCAAGGATGGTGATGGGGGGTTTGTGGTAGTGGCGGTGGTGAGTTTCTGGGAGGTGGAGGGCTTGGTTAAGGTGGAGGTCAGAGGCTGAACGAAGGTGGATGTGGTAGGCCGGAGGTCAGATCTGGTAAGATTAGGAAGACTCGACGAGGAAAGAGGGTGTAATGTGGTTGTGCGTGGTCTGGGCGGTGGAAATGGAGGGTCGCCGGCTGTGGAGGCTGGCTGCCGGCAAAGGCCGATGATGGGGCTGAGTATGATATAATAGAGTGAGGACGTGGTTGTGTGTGATATGGCTATGGTGGAAATGTAGGGTTATCGGCGGTGGAAGCTAGCCGGTGATGGAGGCTGAGTCTGATATGTGAGAAAGGGAGAATGAGCTCGTTAAGGTTAGAAGGGAGTTAGAAAAAAGAAAAAAAATATAGAATTATGTATTTCTAATCAAAAGGACGGAAGGAGGAGATGTATAAAATATGTATTAGAGATAGTATTGTCATTTTCAAAATACAATATTACCACGTCAGCAAAAAACGTTAGTTAGGGTCACAGAACCCTAACGATGGTCATATGTGATACAAAATGTTCACATTTTGGATACGAGTGCAAAATTTTAAAACTTACGTCTTTGACTGTAATTTACCCCTAAACTGAGGGATATAAGTGATATTATCCCTATTTCTTTTGTCACATCAAGTTGTCGCTAAAGAGAATCATGATTGTTCCAGGGTATCTCTTGTTATCCAAAGTACGCTGACATTGCAATCAGTTTTGAACATCTTTCACAAATATCTAATTCTTACGAATACAAATTTGACATTGCAATAACAGACGTGAAGAAAGTACGTATTTTAGAAACAAATAATGTCAAGTGTATATATTGGAATTGTCCAATTCCTTGTAATATATTTCTATGGCACGTATACAAGCTTACGAAGTGAGACTGAAGTTTGAATTATAACCAAGTGATATTTACGAAAGTTCAAAAATTAACCAAAAAATGATTGTCGAAAATAAAAAGTGTCTAACAAGAAGGAGTTATGAGTAGTAATTGTATAACATAATTTGTAAAACAACAGGACCAGGATTTTAAATATAAAACATCTAAAAACAAGAATCAAATGAACTTAGGAGATGTAGCAGAGCACGTGCAAAAATTCAATTACTTAGGCAATAAATCTAGTAGGTGTAGCTTCCAAATACCTTTCTAAAGTTTTTTGCCGTTCACTTTTAAAATTTTACCCTTTTTCGAGCAAGCATAACTACTAAAATTCAAAATATCATTAGTTAGGACTTTCAAAAGCGTTTATTATCTATCTTGTTTCTTTCTATACAGTTATTGCAATTGGGGTCTTGAATAGTCCTTGCAACTCACTTTCTTTTGGTAATGATCTAGTCTATTACTATAATTTTCATGCATCTCCAATCAGAAGATTAAAGTACAGAGCAAGTCGTTTTTCAGTTTTTTCTATTTTAAGTTCCAAAACCATTTGCCTAAACTTACCCTTAATCTTACCGTTATCTTCTTTTTTCTACTTTTTATTTATAAAATATGTGGTGTAATCTAAATTTCTCTTAAAGTGTACTTTAAAGCTCTCTTCTATTTTTACCTAGCATGACCTTGTTCACCTTTACAATAAGCGTATTAATTTAGTTGGGCATGTAATCTACCATATATTTGCCACAAGACTTTTATTTTTAACACATGTCTATAATATAGTACCGCACCTACTTATTTAAAAAGTCAATATAAATGTTTGTGTGTGTGTGTGTCCTTTTGAAATATATACTACGAAATAAATGTGTCAAGTTGATATGATAATGGTAATGAACAAAGTAATTTTGATAATGTTCACAAACCTAAATTTTTTAGCCTATATAGCTAGGCATTATAGTTATAATACAAATACAAACTCAACAAAAGTTCATCAAGAAAAATTTTGAATGCACATTATTCATTAGCTAGTAAGACCTGCATCATCAAGATAAAAAGGCAAAATAATACTACCTATGTCATATGAATTTAAGGGTTAAGAAATTTATAACAACTCATTATCTTACCAAACACAAAATAATACATAAATTCATTATAAAAGTTGAAAAAAAGAAGCCTAGGCGAACTTGTAGATATTTTAATTCGACACTATGTCGTGAATTTAAATTTGCAGTCATATGCAAAATGCAAATACAATCCCAAGCTCAGGGTAACTTGATTCAATGCAAATTGTCTATCTGTAAGTTTTTTGGTTTGTAAAAAATCTTTATAAGAAAAAAGGTTGAAACTTCTTTATATGGACAAAAATTAAATAGTTTCTTATGAAAATTTTTAACTAAAAGTGAAAAAGCACCCTTAATCTTAACTAACTATAAAATAAAAATGGGGTATTTTGATGAAATAAAGTCAAGAAACACCTTTAATTTTATAAAGTTTTAAAACTCAGAATTAGTATTTTAGAGAAAGAGGCTTAATACCGCGCTGAAAGTAAAAAACACCCTTAATTACCAAGACTTGACTTGAAAAGGTGGACAGGAGATTGATGAGGAAATTGTGTGAAATCGGCTCTGTATTATCTTTTTGATTTTCTATTTTTATTTTGTGTTTTTATTTTACTATTTTTGTATCGAGTTACGATATATTGTCCTATACTCTTATCATTTTCGCCACCTTTTTCCTAGTTAATTTTTTCAGTTGTTTGTGTATGTATACCATTTTCATTTATAGTTATTTTTTTGGACCACTTCATGTATGTTACTGATATGGCTAAATATATCCACCCAACCAACTAATGACACATGGCATGTTTGACTCTGAGTGGATTAACGAACCTGTATCGGGATAGAACCTAAGAGAGGTAATAGAAGCCGTTCAGAACTCAAGTGCTAAAGGAAGAGTCCTAACATGGCTCTTCTACAAGAAGATCAGTCAGAAGAGAATTCTAAAGAAGAGAGGAGTCTAGAAATGACCTATATATTGGGCAGATCCTCAGGTACACAGAGAAGTTCACACACAAGCACTCAGTGCATTTTCAGCTATTCAGAATCCTACCCTAGTAGCGTCGTTCTGACTTTAGCATCGGAGCCGCCTCCACCGAAACATCCCCGGTGGTCACTTTGTGTTTCTATTTTGCAGGCTCATTTCCTAGCTATGGTCCCGATCAAGATTTAAGTAGTAACAGTTACCATTTTTTCCAGTAATTTTGCAAGTTGTGTCCTCTTTCCATCGCAATACCACGAGCATCACCTCTACGAAGCTATTCTGACCATTCCATTTCATTGCCCACTGCCCACCGCATCAAATTGCAACCTAGTTACAACTACCATCACCACCAAAATCGCATTCAGCCATAGAGATCTAGATCTGAAAATAAAAATCCTAAAACTGAGCTTGGTTATGGAGGTGACGTGGTAGCTCAAGGTTGACCATAGCGAGGTAGATAGATCACACTGCAAGAAAAATGGCTTTTAGCGACGGACATTTCGGTCACTAAAAACCCTAAATCCGTCGCCAAAGACTTTTAGCGACGGACACCTCGTCGCTAAAAGTCCGTTACCTATAACCTCGTTGCTAAAAGATTAGCGACGAAAATATGTGATCCGTCTGAAAAAAAAATATTTTTACCGACGGAATTATTTACTTTTAGCGACGGCATTTTCCGTCGCTAAAAGTATTTTCTATATTTTTCATAATTTCTGAGTTTTTGGAGAATTTTTTTAAAAAACTATTAGCGACAGAAATTAATTCCGTCACTAAAAGTCCGTCAAAAAAGGCTTTAGCGACATTTGTTCCGTAGCTAAAATTCTATCTCTAAAAACATTTACTAATCTAGAGCACTTTTAGCGACAGAATTCTGATTTCCATCGCTAAAAGCTTGTCTTTAAAAATTTTGCTACTCTGTTGAAAGACTTTAAACGACAAAATTTCGTCGCTAAAAAGGTGAAAAAAGGCTTTCTTTAATTTTAATTTTAATTTTTATTGTTTTTTAAAAACCCAAACTTGTTTCAGACAATCCGACAATAATTTAATTCTTTAAACTAGCATTCATCTTTTACTAAATTTCAAGTAACACAAATAAGATTTACTGTCATATATGCCACCAACTGACACTTAATACTTTAACTACCAAAAGTACATGTTCACCAAAAATATAATATAAAAGCGATCACATCTACAAATCCCAATAACAAAATTACAAGTGTCAAAACAAAATATAAACCAGATGCCCAGCGTAAAAGTTAAGAAACCGTGGAACCCATTCAAGTCAGGAACAGTTCATTGCAGGTTGCAATTCCTAAGACTCCTGCATGGTTGAGTGCAATTGCATTTGAGATTACAAATCTGCAAGCTCATAAATAGGCAATAGCAGCAGACAATCGTCAACAAAATAAAAATAGAAAATGTGATTCTACCTCACTGTTCTTTTCGAGCTTTAGATCTGGCGGGCTTTGCTGGTTTAATCACATGGCTGAGGAGGATCAATACTAGGGGAATAATGGTTTTGATGTAATGTACGCTCTCGTATGCCACAAGCGTTTCACACAAGCTCAATACCTGAGATGGATGAAAAGAAGTATTAGAATTTCACCTTCGCTTTTAGGCCGCAAGCAAACACATACGTAGGCGAGCACACATAGGCAAGCAAACACATACGGAAGCCCACAAGCATGCAGGCACACACGTGCGCGCGCGAGCACACATACACAGAGACTAACCATGAATCCAACACAGGAGTAGTTCAGAACCAGAAGCGTGTAAGCAAAGTTCAAAAACACCAACAACTTCTTAACCAGAGCCAGACTCGGGGGAATAGTTTGCTGCCAATAGCTGTTGACAAATGAACGCAATAGGGTTGAGCAATCAAAGAAATGTTTAACCATCTGAGTAAGTCATACTACAGAGACCAAGTTTGTTACCTCTTAAACCAGCAATCATAACAGCTGACTGTACAAAGAATATGATGTACCCAGGATATAATCCTTATCATATCATGAAACAAACAAGATAGTTAAGTTGTAAAGAGTATAGATCAATGCCAGCATCAGTAAGCATAAATGATTTCAACAGTATCCTCTTTTTAAGGAGAAAAGAAAACTTTCAAAACATTTTGTCCTTAAACACGTGATACACACAAAATAAAGCCCATTGTGACATTTTGCTATAATGAAGGGTTGAACACTGTCATGATGTTTTGTAAGATTTATGAATCATGGGTACCAAAACAGCTAATAAAATTCACAAAGGTCATGCAACTAATGTTATGGGTAGCCTCAACCAGAAAGTAAGGGCTTGCAACGACACCGAAAATGATCCAAAATTACATTATCATCTTCCACAAACACTTCCAAGGGCATGTATGTGCAAGGACAAGTTCAATCAGCCTAGAGAACAATAACTCACACAGTTCTTAACTTGTATAACTCGCAATATATCTTTACTAGAGTATGAGAGAAAAAAAAAAAGAACAGCCACAATATGCGCTACTTTTTCCTGGTGGAAAACTAAAAGCATGCAAGGTAAGCTTTTTGTTTAGTTTACTTAGTTAAACCATGTCCAAGAAGCTTCAAATGCAGCTGCTACAAGAGCAACAATTAGTAACTTCAGTATATCTCCATGCCACCATTAACTACTGTTTTAGCTATTATTGCACAAGGAATGGATCAATTAATACACCAAATCAGAGCAGGGATTTGACAACATATTACTTAAAAGAACTTTCTGCAAAAGTTGTTTAAACTTACATGCCAAACAGCACTGACAGTCTGTGTTGCCAGCAATTGAAAGAAACCAGGTTTCTTTCCACTTTGAATAAGCCTCTCATAAACATCTAGAAGAACAAGAAAGTATTATAATTTTTTCTTGAATCATCACATTCTTCATTCATAACAGCCACCTCGTGTGACCTTAGCAGTTTCTGACCAACTAGTGAGCTCCCTTGCCTTAGCAATAGATAATGCCCAGTTAATCAGGACAAGTGCACATAGACTGTGTTCTCAAGTCAAATGACGAAATCCATCTCACTAAAACAATTCCAATTTCAGTGCAAAGTAGATTGAAGTTCCCAGTTATCTGGCAAGTTGTGCTATGGAGATACCTCTTTATTAGAAACTACATTATGCAAAAATATGGTAGAAGTCACCTGTGCTAACATACATGTTTTTTTAATTTAGAGTCTAAAATTCATCCCGAGTCTACCAAACATGTTTTTTTCATTCCCTAACCTTTTCTCTCAAAGGTTTAGTCCAACTTCTCTTTATACATGCTGTAAGAACATCATTGATGCTCCGGGTACACTACAAATCCCTTGGCAATATATTATATTGCCAAGGGATTGGGTCAAAGAATTATGGGTCAGATATGGATTGGGTCAGGTATGGGTTGGGTCAGAAATGGGTCCAGCATGCCTTGGGTTGGTGCGGGTTGGGTAAAAAACGGGTTAGTCACTTAGACCCGACCCGACCCGTTTAAAAATTTCCCCCCCTTTTTTTTCAAAACAAAAAAATCACTTATTATTAAGAAGGTATATGCATCTGCGTTGTATTACAAATTAAAAAGAGTAAATACTAATTAAGACATATTGCAAATTAAAACTACTAGTCCTTGTTCAGAAAAGGAATTAGACATTGCTTTTACATAATTAAAAATTGCATGAAAATAAGAATAAGACATTTTGCAAACTAAACCTACTAATCCTTGTTCGGGAAAGGAAAGACATCACTTAGACATAATTAAAATTGCATGAAAATAGAAAACATGACAATCTTTGAGATAGTGATATTTCCAGCCCTACTTCTATACAATCAGAAGCAGCAACATCTTGTAATATGGCACCTACAGCAACATCTTGCAATATATATCATTTCAATCCATGGCCATTGATATTCTGCAAATTTAAGGCAGAGATTAGTGCTTAAAAGCTCAATCAACTCTTAGAAGGAATGCTCTTCTAAATTGAGCTTCCAAACCTGCAAGAATATCACCCACTACCCATAACCTCCGACATTTCCAGGGCCTTATATATGGGCTACACTTATATCAAATCTGGCTATATTGTAACAACAAAAGCACTAGAATTAAGGCAAATAAGG
Organism: Escallonia rubra; assembly: GCA_033065855.1. Classification (NCBI taxonomy): domain Eukaryota; kingdom Viridiplantae; phylum Streptophyta; class Magnoliopsida; order Escalloniales; family Escalloniaceae; genus Escallonia; species Escallonia rubra. The sequence goes on along the minus strand of JAVXUO010002032.1, from coordinate 106,112 downwards.
AAGATCTCTAGATTACAGCAAAACAAGTGACACTACAACTGAACAAAGAGGACAACCTAGTTTATGATACACCTGAACAACAGCAAAAAAGTTCTCTTCCCTAGCTGAACCTAAAAGACAATCAAAACCCTCTTGACCATAACATGGCCCAGAAACTGTTGTCCCAAAATCATTTTATTTTGGCTCGATCCCAATCTAACCACAAACACAAACTTACTGAACAACAATTTGAACATAGCTTGGTCCATCCAACTTACTGAACAGATGCCATATGAACGATCAAGCCAACAACACGTGAGCTGCATTACGCCAAAATAAATATACGTTCATCAACAAATGTGTGAGATTTCAGAAAATTGAGCTATATATAAGTGTGAGAGAGAGGTTTCAGCGAATTGAACTCTGTGTGCGCGCGCGCGCACACGTGATTCCAGCAAATTGAACTCCCTATGTTTGTGTGATTTCAGCAAAACCAGTTCCAGCAACTTGAGTTGTGTGCAGTAGTGTGTGTTGGTTGAGAGCGAAATTTGCATGAGCATGAGCATAACCATAAGGTATATGAACTTTACAATTCCTGAATACGTTTCATACACGGCAGTTTGACTTCTTCTTCCTCTTCTAAAATTCTACCTTGATTGAGTAATTCACTTGCATTAAGCAAGAAATGAACCACAAATACCAACTATTGCTTATTTCTATCCTTGTTAGCTAAAAATGGGAATTACAAGCATAAGCAAAAGGGAATCATGTCAAGCTGGTGCTGAAATTCTTGGCCTTGTAATGTCAGAGAAACATAATGTTAATAAAATTGAATGAAAATGCATTACGTTTCTTGTTTCTCTCTTTGTTTCTACTTCAGATGATGAATCCTAGATAAACATTCCGCATTGTGAATGGGGTTATCAGCTCTGAGCTGAACTACCAATTTCTAACCGATTTAATCATCTACAGAGGTTTCATTTTTGTGAATCACACCTTAATTTGTTTTTTCAAACATATTATAGAGCCTCCAAAATTTCTTAGACACTTGAAATGAATTGCATGATAATATCATCACAGTAAATTCTATGCCTACATTTAGATCTAAAAATAGCTAAGAGAGAACAGTCGATGCCTTGAAGGTAAGTTTGTCAAACCAAGCACCAAACACCCATTAACTGCCCAGAAGAAGAAAATAATACCTGATAGAAGAAGAAGATTTAGAAGCGGAGAAAATGGGAATGGAGGCTGCCGGCGACAGAGAGAGGGACTCCGGTGACAGAGAGAGGCAGTGCAGATGGTAGTAGTTATCACGGTCAAACGCGCCGCTCGGATACGGCAACAGAGAGAGGCCGCCGCCGACGATTTACAGAGATGGTGAAGTTGTCGCGTTCAGATCTGTTGGGTTGTGAGTTGGGAGTCTTGTGACGGCCGAAGTGTTGTTAAGCAGATTTTAGGGTAATTTCTTTTATTTATATAGCGACCCATTTGGACCCGCGGGTCGAGCCACCCAACCCACCATGACCCTTGTTTATCTCAGCAACCCAAATCTGACCCGCGGGTCGAACCACCTATCTGACGGGTCTGCTTGGGTTGACCCGTAGAAGCCAAAAACAGGTGGGTTGGGTTGGGTTGCATGGGTTGGGTCATATTTTGCCAGCCCTACAATATAAGTTGATTCACTACTTTTTTCCTACCGGGATTTCTCGTGCATTGTAAGACCAAAATCAGAGCTATGAAAAAATGTTAGATAATGTAATTCGCAGAAGATTGGATAGATAATCTTCGAAAAGAAAATGAAAAATTTCAGAGACAGAAGGAAAGAGAGCAAAACAGTCAATTACATCAACCAATCGAGAGTGAGACCGAAAGGGAGAATGACATACCTGGGAGACATACGAGAATGCAGGCCGATACATGAGGTGGATGAGCTTATGGCGGTGCGTGGTGATCTGCAATTTGAGGGAGATCAGAGAGTGAATCAGGGATTTTGGGTAAGATGGCGGTGCTGTGTCAACGAACGGTAGAGCCGGCGAGGTGCGGCAGTGAGTTGGGTGTGTGGGAGGTGAGTGGTTACGATTTAGGGCTAGAGATAGAGAGAGAGAGAGAGAGAAAGAGAGAGGGAGAGAGAGAGAGAGTAGGGGGAATGGTGTGATCGGCGGGGAGAAAAGAACGAAAGGGTAGGGTTTTTTAATTTTAAGGACTTTTAGCGACGGATTTATTTCGTCGGAAAAAGTTCATCGGTAAAAATCATTTCAATTTTTTTTGGCAAAAGAGAAAAAGGGAGAAAATCGAAAATAAAAATTAGCGACGGAATATTCCGTCGATAAAGTCCATCGGTAAAGATCTTTACCGAAAGATCTTTACGGATGAAAAATCCCTCGAAAAATGTTTTTTAACAACGGACCTTTACCAACGGAAAATCCGTCGATAAAAGTGACTTTTAGCGACGGATTCAAATCCGTCGCTAAAAGTCAGTCGGAAAAAAATATTTTTCTTGTAGTGAGAGATTACAGTTGGAGGGACATATATTGAAGATGAGCACCATCATCACACTCGTTAGGACCGTTGCCATCCCTATGTAGTGCCACCACCGCAATACCAGCTCCACTCTTCGGAAATACCAGCGAGAGATGTGACGTGAGCAGGAGTACGGTGGAGAGAGAGAGCAGGGGAGAGAAGGAAGAGATGGAGAGGGAAAGAAAGAGTGGGAGATGTGAAAATGAGCAGAGTGGGAAGGAAAAAGATGAATAGTGGAAGGATTGGCTTTTCTTTGACCAAGGGTGAGACTTTGTCGTGAAAAGCTGAAAATACTATTTGAGTAATTTTATCCAAAACGAAAACAAAAAATGGTTAAAGTACACATCAAAAACCATCTTTTTTTGCCAAAACCTCAAATTACCGTTGAAATTAAAGAGAAGAAAATCTTTAATCATTTGAGCATTGAAATCCAGATTGGAGTTGGTTAGTCATTTGAACATTTTTTTCCCTTAATCAAAACATACAAGTGTAAATCTGGTATTTTTCCGGTGAGTAGATAAATCGAGTCTTGTGCGATTTTTCCTTCTAGCTCTTTTTTGCACCATCTATCCTACATTAGTCTGGAAGTACAAGTGTAAATCTGGTATTTTCTAGTGATATGTTCAAGCAGCGGCAATATGGCAGGATCATATATTTTGGCCGGTACCAGTTGAGAAATAATCAGTGACGGAGGGAGTGGGGGGCACCGGCCCCACCGGTGCCCACCAACTTCTCCAGAATTTTTGTCCTTATACGGTATATTTTATCTTCACGGTAAAAGTGGCTTCTTAAAAATTTGAAAAACAATTAAAGGAGTTGTATTTGTAGTCATTTTACATGTTAATGTATCTCAAAATTTCAAGGATGGTTAAAAAAGATATCATTTTAGTCATTTAAAATGTTAAACTTACACAAACAAAAGACTTAGTTTATGCATAAAGACAACATAAAAAATTATTTTTGTTCTCGCTCTCTACGGTTTCCAAAGCCTCAATACTTTCAAAACCTTGAAGGCATGTATGCGGACAGGAGAACGTCGTCTTCTCCTCAATTTCCTCATCGCCCACCGGCTTTACCTCACGACGACACGCCCTTAATGGTTAGTGCCACTGCCTCCACTTGCCGGTCCAACTCTGACAGGTCACGTGCTCACGAGTCAGAACACCTAAAGCCCAAATGTCATGGCCTCACCTGCTCAGGTAGGCTGCAGGGCCGATTCACAGGCTACCAGCAACAGTGCTCACGGGCCGCAGTCGCCAGGTCAATTTCTCGACGCCGACACTAATGATCGCCGCAGTCCATAAAAGTAAAGAAAGATCCAGTGATTGGTTCTTATATTTTCTACTTCTCGAAACCCTTCCTTTTTTGTATCAATTTAGGATGTGACAATTGGGTTTTGGAATTTACAATTTATAATTGGGAATTGATAGAATTTGAAATTTGTTATTACTGGGATTGTGCTTTTCAAATTGAGAGTTTGGTGCCCACCTTAAAAAAAATTCTTGACTCCGCCACTAGAAATAATCATAAGCAAGCGAAAGAAGAGAACAGATCGAAGGAGAAGGAAAATCGTCAGCGAAAAGTTGCTTCATATATGCCATCATAACTTTAAATTAGGCTACAAAGTAGAAGCACATGCAAGCAAAAAATAGAAGGAACATAAACGATGCGAAGAAACGAAGCTGAAACAAACTCAAGTTCAACCTCCACAACTCTGTTCTTCTTTGTCAAAAACTAACTACAATCTAAGACCGAAGAAGGAATAAGGAATGGTCTAATTTGTCCTACTCACACAATCCACTAATAAGCCAAGCTAAAAGAGCTGCACAAAGTGGGAAGCAAGTAATTGTACAATTTGATATCTATCTGTTGAGATTTAATCTTAAATCTCTTTGGGTATTTGATTATTTAATTAACTTGGGTATTTGATAAACTTAAAGTGGATTGTCTTTTCTTTTATATATTGGAGTAAACAGCCATCACTTGATTGGAGAAACAACCAACAAATTTTTTATTTTTTTTTTGTAAGCAAATTTCATTGAAACACGTTACCCATTACAACCTAAGGCGGCGCGATACCCAAACAGATATCCCTAGAACAACTAAGACAGCGCATCCAAACGGATGGTCTTAGAAAATGGCCCACATGGCCTTGAAGGAAAGTACGGTAAACATAAGGGTCACCCGTATTTGGGGTTACCAAATTAAGGGGTAGCCAGAGACGGGAAAATGCAATTTCTTGCACCAGATCCCTAGCTCCCACCGAGACAGGGGAGAGAGCCATGGGCCGCTTTAGATGGCAGTTTACATTACTGCCGTGGTTTTCATCGGAGCTCCAACAACAGCTGAAGGGGGGTCCTCCCAAGGCCGGATCGAAGCGTTGCGTAGCTCGAAGGGAATGTGCATCCTCCAACTCTCGAAATTCTGGCATCTTTAAGCCACAAGATCTCCAATTCTGATTTACATCGGATGAGTCTAACCAAACCAACCGGACTGAAGATCCGGCGATGATGATCTCAGATCTGAGGATATCAGAGGGAGGGGAGAGCTCTTGAGGCCGAAGGAGGTCCGATCTGTGGCGGAAGTAGAGATCGGAGCGAGGAGGAAGTCGGCGATGGGCGGCGCGAGGTGGCAGAGATGGAGTGCCGAAGGAGCAAAAGCCATAGAGAAGAAGAAAAGGAGAAGGAGTACAGGGAGGGCCTCCCCTTCCATCCTCACAGCCATGGAGGCTGAAGGAGGAAGGGGCGGCGGTAGGGTTTGTCTTTGAGATAGAGAGAAGTTGGAGAGAAGTTTAGAGAGAGAAAAGAGAAAGTTACCTTTCTTCTTGTAGCAGTCTCTTTAGAATTTTGATGGATAATGAGGTAGCTGTGTATACTGTATAGGCTTTGGTGGCTCTAGGGTAACCTCTATGGAGGCAGGATGGAGGTAGGTTTTGAGACAATTCATGACTTAATTTAAGCAGAGTGATTTTTTTTTTTTTTTTAAGTAAAGTCATAACGACCGTTAAATCTAATAAAATCATATACTCTAATAAGGGTATTTCAGGAAAAATGCTTGATATTGTATTAGAAGTAAAAAATGACCTTATTTTTTAATAACCTTCTAATTGAACAAGGGTGTTTTATGTAAAATAGAGTTAAATGTCAAAAATACCCCTAATCACCCTTAAAGTTTTATGAAGAATTCAATTTAAAAAGGGTACTTTAAAGAAAAAAAAAGACTAGCCATTTAACTCCATCCGTGCGTGCTTGTATATATATATATATATATATATATATATATATATATATATATATATATATATATATATATATATTATATAAGGTATTTGCTATGAACTAGAGGCATCTGCTAGCCACCAAATCCAATTGAATTTTGGGGACGATGCATTTCACCATACTTTGATCAATTCAAAGCTCATTTTTTCATTCTCAGTGGAGGCGTGAAAAATAGAAAGTTTCACATTGAGGCCGAAAATCTGCTTAATATTCCAAATCTAAGTTTCTTTCTTAGCTTTGTGGAAGAAGTAGAAATCCTCAAAGTTGCACCTTTTTTTTTTTGCCCCGTCATCTTCCTTCTAAAAAGAGGGGTTACATTTTCACAAATTAACGGTTTCTCTCCTAGCTTTGCGGAAGAAGTAGAAATCCTCGAAGTTGCACTTTTTTTTCCCCCCATCATCTTCCTTCTAAAAAGAGTGGTTACATTTTCACGAATTAACGATTTCTTTCCTCTCATCTTTACCTAGTACAAGAAAAGATGTCATGTTCCTCTGCATTTCACTACTTTGTCATCACAAACGAACAAGTGACATAAGAGACATGTATAATCATGGTGGCGGAATTGCAAAGGCTCGAAATTGTTCGGGATTCTGTTCAATTTATATGATAAAGAACTAAGGCCATGTTTGACGCTCTCTTTTTTTTCAGTTTTGAAAATTGGAAAAAAAAAAGTGCGTTTGGTAACCATTTTTTTTTTCAATTTAAAAAACCACTTTTTAAATTGTAGAGTTCAAAAAAAAAAGACGAAAAAGCTCTTTTTTTTTCACTTTAAATTTTTTTTTGAGACCTTCACCACAACGCACCCACCGCCGTCTGGCAGCCACTGACAGCCACCTCCGGCCGCCAGCAGCCACCATCGGGCGCGGCGGTGGGCGGTGGCCACCACCGCTAGCCGGAGGCCACCACCGCCGGCAGCCACCGCCCACCATCGCCCGACAGCCACCTACGGCCGCCGACAACCACCACAGGGCGGCAGCCAGCTCCGGTCACCCCCGCCGGCCGGCAGCCACCATCGACAGCCACCTCCGGCCGCAGGTAGCCACCACTGGGCGGCAGCCATCTCCAGCCACCACCGCCGGTGACAATAGCCAGCCGCCTGCCGACGACCACTGCCACCGTCAACCACCGCTATGCCCCACCACCGCCACTGCAAACCACCCAAAAATAAAAAGGGTTACCAAACACCAAAAAAAAAAACTAAAAAAAAAGGGTTATCAAACACCCACTTGTTTTTGTAAAAAAAAAATTAAGCTGCTCTTTAAAAACTGAAAAAAAAAAAAAAAATTGTCAAACGAAGCCTTAAAGTTTGTCAATAATTTTCTGACTGCGGGGTCGTGAGACTTACCCTACACATCTCATCATCATCCCTGACATGGCACAGCTATAAATACGTGATGGGCGATGATCCTTTAATTGGTCCATAAAGTTGTCTATGTAGATACAACGAGCTTAGAATATCAAATCATTAAACACTTGGCTCATTAGTCCAAGGGCATTGATTACCCTAGATGATATATATCACCAGAAACTTGTCTGAAGGTCCAAAGGTAAACGAAGCTGATGATAGGTAGTAGGGGTGAGCATCAAACCGTTCAAACCGATTCGAACCGCTCAAACCGATCAAACCAAACCAATCTAATCCGAACCGTCCAAAGATCTTAACGGTTTGGTTTCACATTTTCCAAACCGACCTTGGTTCGGTTTGGTTCACGGTTCACATTTTTTAAACCAATTCCAAACCGAACCGAACCGACCTATGATATGTTAATATATTTTTAGTAACATTCTATTGATAATTACACATATAAGGTACTAAGCAACTCCAAAATAAATAAATCTTGATAGTTAAAATAAACAAAAATTAACAACACTTAGAACACAAAACATTTGTGACCAATATCTAGTTTATATTTACTCATTCTTTCTCATTCATCAATGATAACTTATATATCGAATAAAACAAGATTATATGCAATTTAGAAAAAATATAATTTCAATTAGTAGTGTGCAAAGTAACAACGACTTTGAGTGGGCAAATCGATCCAAACTGAACCGTTTAAACCGACCAAACCGATGGTGTTTGGTTTGGTTCGGTTTACAATTTTTCAAATCGAGGGGTAACGGTTCAGTTTACGGTTTGACCCCCAAACCGAACCGTGCTCACCCCTAATTAGGTAGAAAGAAGAACAAACATTGTTTCTTATAATGCAACTTGCATACTTCTATATATATGAGTTTAAATGTTCGTCATTTCTTAATGCCTATAGAGCTGGTACAAGGAAGTTCCTTTATTGGATTATTATTATCTTTATAATAAAAAGGCTTCAGTTCTAGACTTTTATTTAGATTATTGTACAAAGGCTTCCGTTCTAGACTTCTATTCAATGCTTAAATTATGTACCTTATGGTGTTTCGGCAGCTAAAATTTATTTTGCAAGGCCCAATTAAAATATACAAGTCCTTCTTAAATGATAGGTTAAACAGCTAAATTTGGCCTAATTCGGCAGCTAAACAATAATAAACAGCTAAAAAAGTAGTTTGGGCTATAGGGTATAGGCCCAATTCGGCAGGCTATGGACCAACATTTGCAGACATGCTAACAGAATCTTGTAAGCTACAGGCTGAAGTGGCTAAGCCGTGTAACAGGTAGGGGCGCAACTTGGGCCGGACAACCCGTGGACAATCCGTGCCAGCCCGTAAAAATATAGGCATGGACTTACTTTTGTAGTGACCGTGGTGGACGTGGGTTCAAAATTTTGAGCCTGTAAAAAATATGGGCTGGACATGGGCAAAGGTTTCTACAAGCCCGTCTAACCCGTGGAAAAACCAGTTCATCTAACTATTATATTATATAAATTGCACACACACATACAAAATATATTTATTTTGTTTCCTTTAGTCATTAAAAATCGTGGATCTCATAAGTTTATGCAATCTCGACCCTCAAACTCTTAACCTAATAGAATTACTCTATTTCTTTTTTGTACTCTCTGAACTCTTAGCCCCCACTTCGACAAAGTCAAACTCAAAGAGAAAGGAATGCTCATATTTCTTTCTTATGTTTCTAAACTAGGTTGAACAACGGTTCCCACTTTTGTTCATTTTTAGAGATCTTTGAAAATTTTAATTTTCCTACTTTATTTCTTATTATAGGATTAAAGAATTTTTTTTTCTTTTTCTCTCTCATTTTGTCTCAAATAGTTGTTTCCATGCTTATATTTAAGTTTATTTTGAGACTTTAATGTACTTTATTTCATTATCATGACCAAATTGTAGAGGTGGATCGTCAATGATATGTCTCGAAATCGTTTTTAAAGAAAGTAATTCGTAATCATGGACAACCCGTGGGCAACTCGCCTCCAGTCCGTGTCCACCAAAATTTTGATGGGCTTGGCATGAACACATATTATTTGGCCCGTAGATGGGCCGCGCTGGACATGGGCACTACTTTTGAAGAGCGGGCTGGTCATGGTCTAAGCCTTGGGTCCGTCCAGCCCGCCCAAGTTGCACCCCTGGTAACAGGCCATTTTGCTACAAACAGGGACTCTTCTATTCTAATTGATTAACGCGAGGCCGTACAATTCTTGTTTTTTTCCTTCTCACGTTCACATTCGAACATAAATCTTCAATTGTTTTAATCTGGAGTTCAGTAAAAATAAAAAAGAATTCAAGAATCTTAAAAGGAAAAGTTCTATGTTTATTGATTAACGCAATTCTATTAAATCATTCATCTTGACTCCAAAATCAAGACATTTTGAATTTTATGTTGATATATGTCTTATATTTATGTCCCACATCGGTTACTCAAAGAAGGTTGCAACTTGGCTCTTAGTATATAAAACATCTTGTCCCACATTGCTTGGAGAGAAAAGATCACTGCTTTCTCCAAGTATAAGTAAAGTGTCTTGTATTGTGTTTAAGGGCAAGAGAGAAGAGTCCTTCTTTGAGTAGGCCAAGAGAGAGGAGCCGGGCAAGAGAGAACAATCCTTCTTTGAGTAGGCCAAGAGAAAAGAGTTCTTCTTTGAGTAGGCCAAGAGAGAAGAGTCAATTTTTAAGTAGGAAAACAATTGAGATATACACGTGAGAGAGTGTTGTAAATCTGACTTGTGCAAAGTAAATTTGAGTTCTCTCAGTTTTTCTTGTTTTCTCTTGTTTGGTTATCGTGTTCAATACATATTTATCCAGAGTGATTTCGTAACAAGTGGTATCAGAGCTTTCAGGTTTATTTTTTTGCCAAAATTGAAATCGATTTGAGAGGATAAATATGTAGACAACACGACCATGAAGTATGCCTGTGACAATTCGATGGAAAGACAAATTTTGGCATATGGCAGAGCACGGTAATGCATTTGAGCAGTGCGACAGGGGATGCCAAAGCACGCATGAGGAGCGAGCTCAAGGCACTTGGAGAGCGCTTGCAGCGGACTGTCGCAAGTCAGGTGGAGCTAATCTTCAATAGATTAGATGACTTGGAGGTAGATAGTCAACTAGCTGTGCCAGAATCGAAAGTCGATGTGTTCGCGGATGAGCTAGATGACTTGATCGAGGAGAGGGTCGCCCATGTCACCAAACGGGAGGTGCAACGGTGCAAGGACCTTAAGGGACAAGTCATGGAGCTCCAAGAAGAACTAGATGCTTGTAAGAGGGAGCTTACAAGAGCTACGAGGCAGGGGTGTATCGCGGTGCAGCCAAGGAAAAAGAAAATGCCAGAGCCGAGAACGCAAGATGGAGCGAGAGAGGCGAGGCAGGTGGATAACTTATTTTGGCACTTGGAGCGGTACTTTGAAGCCCTAGACATTAACGAGGAGAAGGTGCAGCGGACTGTCGCAAGTCAGGTGGACCTAATCTTTAATAGATTAGATGACTTAGAGGTAGACAACCGATTAACTATGCTGGAACTGAAAGTCGATGTGTTTGCGGAGGAGCTAGATGATTTGATCGAGGAGAGGGTCACCCATTTCACCAAGTGGGAGGTGCAACAGTGCAAGGACCTCAAGGGACAAGTCACGAAGCTCCAAGAAGAACTAGTTACTTGTAAGAATGAGCTTACAAGAGCTATGAGGCATGGGCGTATCGCGGTGCAGCCAAGGAAAAAGAAAATGCCGGAGTCGAGAACGCAAGATGGAGCGAGACAGGCGAGGCAAGTGGATAACTTCTTTTGGCACTTGAAGCGGTACTTTGAAGCCCTCGACTTTGACGACGAGGAAGAGAAGGTGCAAATGGCAGTCGTGTACCTTACGGATACAACTGCCTTATGGTGGAGGCATCGCTATACCAATGGGTGCAATGTCAAAACGTGGGAGAAGTTCAAGTGTGAACTACAAAGGCAGTTCTATCCAGATAGCGTCGATGATAAACCTTTGACGGCTGAGGCAGAAGGGAGCATCCGCGAGTATATGAAAGAGTACTCGGCTTTGATGCTCGAAATACCGGAGATGTCCAAGAGGCAGCGACCATGCTTTTTTGTTGACGGGTTGCAGCAATGGGTTGCCACCGAGTTGCGGCGAAGGGAATCTCATGACTTGGCTTCTGCCGTGGCGATTGTCGAGAGGTTGGAAGACTTCAAGCAAGGTGAGAGGCCGAGATCTCCATGGCACGAGCGTGCCAAAGATGGGGGAGACGATATGTCGAAGAGTGGCTTACCCAAGGCAACCGATGATGAGCAGAGTGAGGACGAGGGACGTTGCCGCCATCACAAGAAGGAGAAGAAGCACGAGGGAAGTTGCAAGCAGGGTGACTCTTGTGACCATAAGGCTCATGTGGGGCCTAGAGGAGGATGATTCTACTGTACAGGTCCACATTACAGAAGGGATTGCCCATAGAAGGGCAAGATGATTACGTTCCTCGAAAAGCACAAAGGCAGCAAGAGGAATTCTTCCAACAGCGATAGGGAGGCACCCATGGGGGCATTGCAGATAGTCACTGCATTCGTGCAGAAGTCGAAGGAAGAAACTGCCAAGAAGAGGAAGAGCAAAAAGAAAAGAGGTTTGCTCTACGCAACGGTGGATGTTGCAGGAAAGACTCAAGAAGCACTTGTGGATACTGGGGCCACCCACAACTTCATGAGTCCGAGGGTTGCCGAGTGGCTGGGGCTAAAACCAACCAAGGATGGGAGTTGGTTCACGACCGTGAATGCCGAGGAGTGACCGACGAAGGGAATCGTCAAGAACGTCAATTTGAGGATCAGCGGATGGACAAGGAAGGCCGACTTCAACTTCAACATCATCGACATGGATGAGCTTGGGGTGGTGCTTGGGATGGACTTCATGGAGAAGTCGAGCGCTACGCTTAATCCATATTGCAGGGTGATGATGATGGCGGAGTGGATGTTCCCGTTGGTGTCCAAGGATGGGGCTGACACACGTAAGGGGATTACAGTGTTACAGCTGGACAAGGGATCGACGTTATACTATGGTGAGAGGCAGATAGGGCCGAGGACCTACGCAGTTGATATGCGCATGAAGATAGTCACGACAGAGAAGTTCAAGCATTGCTTGAGCTTGATTCATCTTCTTTCTTGCTGAGCTCAAGGTGGAGTGCATCCCTACCTTTAAAGGGGATGCAAGGTGGAGTACTTGAAGAAGGTACTGAAGACATATTACACTTTTCTCATGGAATGGTTTGTTAATACAAGCCAAGGTGGAGATTGTTGATATATGTCTTGTATTTATGTCCCACATCGGTTACTCAAAGAAGGTTGTAACTTGGTTCTTAGTATATAAGACATCTTGTCCCACATTGCTTGGAGAGAAAAGATCACTGCTTTCTCCAAGTATAAGTAAGGTGTCTTGTATTGTGTTTAAGGGCAAGAGAGAAGAGTCCTTCTTTGAGTAGGCCAAAAGAGAAGAGCCGGGCAAGAGAGAAGAGTCCTTCTTTGAGTAGGCCAAGAGAGAAGAGTCCTTCTTTGAGTAGGCAAAGTCAAGAGAGAAGAGTCCTTCTTTGAGTAGGAAAACAAGAGAGAAGAGTCCTTCTTTGAGTAGGCCAAGAGAGAAGAGTCCTTCTTTGAGTAGGCAAAGTCAAGAGAGAAGAGTCCTTCTTTGAGTAGGCCAAGAGAGAAGAGTCATTTTTTGAGTAAGAAAACAATTGAGAGATACACGTGAGAGAGTGTTGTAAATCTGACTTGTGCAAAGTAAATTTGAGTTCTCTCAGTTTTTCTTGTTTTCTCTTGTTTGGTTATCGTGTTCAATATATATTTATCCAGAGTAATTTTGTAACATCTTACAATAGCATAAACAAAAGAACAACAAGATTGTGGCAAACTCACCGAAATCGAAAGAAGCCATAGATTACCATAAGAACGCGAAGATGTGGAAGCGAACGTGTCCCTTTGGCAGTGATCTTCACTACTATCCTTTATTCTTAATGATGAAATAGACTTGTGTATTTTCTTACTACTCTAGGAAGCAAGCCAAAATTATGATACCGTAACCTCCAAGAAAAGAGCTATATATAGAAAGAGCAGTGTGATCAACCTAAACTTGTCAAATCTCAAATATCTATCAAGGTTAAGAGATTAAGTCTCTTATAAACCATAAGTAATTAGTGTATTACATGCTAAAATAAAATAGGCACATAATATTATTTAACCAATTTAATTAATTAATATCTAAGTCAAATAAGTAGCCAAAATGACTATGATGCGTTGGGCAGCTTAATTGGATCGGACGGACCTGTCGACTCCAACAGATTCAGGATGCAGTTGTTCAAGCCGTCTACTAGTTGGGTAGAACCCGTTTGCAGAAGCGGACGAGTTCAATTACAAGAGGAAGGAACTCGAAAGTACTTGCATGATCTTCGTTATCTCCTAAGGTGATACATCTTTGAGGTGTGGTTAGGGGTTAAAACTGCAGGTTTCAAGGTTGGTGGTAGTGATAAGAAGTTAGTCCAACGGACATTATTTTATGTGGTAAGGCTGGTTAATATATTTTTAATCAAATATGGCACTACTTAGTCTGATTACTTTTTAACTTTCAGATCACTTGTACGCTCGATATTATTGGAATTCATTTATCTCGCTAATTTGTTATGTAATTTCAGCTTCACACCTATATTTGGAGTTTGAAGATGTAGTTGAAAGCACTCGAGTTGCCACTGAAGCCAGTCTCTAATGACACTGCTGAAGCTTAAATACTAATTTTCCATGATCGGGATTGTGGCTCCTGAATATAGAAACAAAACAGTCCAGCTATATGCACAATGCTCGTCAAGCTCGTCACTAATCTAGAAGGTGCTAGGTCACTGAATTTAATCTAGAATTCTTTATGTTTTGCCATGTTTGGAGAACAAGTATTATTCTCTCTCTCTCTCTCTCTCTCTCTCTCTCTCTCTCTATATATATATATATATATATATATATATATATATATAGGATCGTGATCCATTGCTAGCGCTAGCAGCTCCGCTATATAGTATAGCGGACGGAAATTATCGTCCGCTATACTATATAGCGGACGGTAAAACAGCGCTAGCAACTCTGCTAGCGCTAGCAACGGATCAGCTCCCATATATATATTCTTAAATTACTATATATTTAAGCTATATATGGATGTTCACATTTCATTGTCTAACCTTCAGAATAATACCTTCAAAGAATAGTGCATTTCTATTTTTAGGCATTTGTCTGCCAGCCACCAAATCCAAATCGTTTGGGCATGACACATTTGAACTTAAAAATAGAAAGTTTCACATTGAGGCCAAAGCCGTTTTTATTTCTTAGTGGTAAACTTAAAAATAGACAGTTTCACCAAACCATAAGTTAAGTTTCTTTCTTAGCTATATATTTACGTATTAAGCTTTGATTTTGACTATTAAAACCTTGATTAGATTGTCATACAATTCTTGCATATGCATATATGTTTACTTTAGTTCCTTCGAACTGTAAGTTGAAAGAACAATGATAAATTGTGTTATAGCACCGCTTGACGATGTTAAAAAAAACTTAAATAATGCAAAAATCTAGAGACGACACTGTAACACAATCTACTCATTTTTCTTTAAACTTATAGTTCAGAGGAACTAAAGCAAACAAGTACACGTATACAAATATTTAGTAACAACTACATGACTATCTAGTTAATACTGCAATTTTAAATGTGTATGAGACAAAAAAAATATTCTGCTGTGATTTTTTGAAACAATGATTTATAAAGAAGATTAGAATGAACTATGTCATTTACGATTTCAAAGATAAAGAACTCTTAACCTAACTTTTCAAGTTAAGAAACTTGGTTTTGAAAGGTTATAGGTTGGACTACTAAAAGAACTTAATAATAATATAGTGTTGACAAGTTACTTGAACCTGTTACAAATAAAGTATTAAAAATTTTATTACCAAAAATTATAGTTTTAGAAAAAGTAGATTTTTTCCCCATAAGATGTTAATCTTTTTTTTGTTTCTTGATATGTGGTATGCATTGATACACTTTTTGTAACATTTTAAAATATTTTATAAACTTAATCGAGCTTAACTCGAGATCCTGAGCTATAATATCTAATAATTGAGGTGAGAAATAATACAATGATAGCTCATGACACCTCATTGCATCGTATTTCTAATATAATAAGAGTTATA
Organism: Escallonia rubra; assembly: GCA_033065855.1. Classification (NCBI taxonomy): domain Eukaryota; kingdom Viridiplantae; phylum Streptophyta; class Magnoliopsida; order Escalloniales; family Escalloniaceae; genus Escallonia; species Escallonia rubra. Next base: position 90,764 of record JAVXUO010002032.1, on the reverse strand, counting down.
AAAGCTAATATTAAACATATTAATGTTGCTAAAGATCTCCAAACATTATTTTGTACGAGGTCCTTAATTTTGCAATTAATTAAATCGCCGGATATAGTAAACATTAAAACAATAAGCCTTGTGCAATTCGAAAATCAATTCGAAACATTCAAAATTTTCTAACCAATATAGTAACCTATTATGAATTTATTTGAATGTTATATATAGAAAAAGCTCTCTAACACGAAATATTAACCTGTAAAACAAAAAATATTTAAGAGATTTAATAAGAAAAATTAGGTACTATTTCAAATTTATATTTAAGTTTTCTGTAAATTCAAATATGAATTTAACTTGGTTAATATGTTGGTTAAAAATTTTGGTCAATAGTTTTCTTACTCTAAGGTTTTCGCTATCCTATTTAGTCGCATTGGTTAAAGGTAAAATACCATAATATGCAAATTCTGTATGATATATACTAAAAAAAATATTGTAAATTTAATACCTTAATTATGTGAGCATTCCTTACATTCAACTAATTTTATGTTGGAAAAGTTGTGAACCAATTTTTTTCTATGGTATTTTTTAATGTGAGTAATTGAACTCTTAACATTCTAAATTCTACATTAGCAATATACCATTTATGATTTTATGTTAACTTTTATGATTTTGAATATATAGGATTGTATATAAAATCGAAAAAGATAATAGTTATGTTGTGATGAATGTAGACTAAAACTTAAATTGAAAAACTTATTATATCCGAAAATAAAACTTATTGGAATTAGCAATATGTACAAAGACATTGCTTATTGATATTTTACCAGAAGAGTTAATTTATTTTATTACAAGAAAGTTCAAGCCACAAAATAAAGTAACTATCTATGATGAAATGACTATAAATTTATAAAATTGTGTAATATTTTTGTTATACATTTCAAAGCTACTAAAATAAATTACTATTAATAAATCGTCCCATGTTTGACACGGGATTATGGGCTAGTATCAAAGGAAGGTTTTACTTGAATTCTAAGCACTCTTTCCTCCTAAACTCATTGACTATCATATATTTTTCTTTGGGTTGTGATCAATGTTGTTTACTCTTTTGAGCATTAGAACTTTCATTCTTCACAAGTCCTTAAGGATGTTGACGGAGACCAAGGCCTGGAAAATTACTATTTGCCTTTCTTTTCGCCTTTTTGGTGGCCCGATGTGGGGTTTGACCTGGTGTAATATTTGACTGGTATTGATGAAAGCTTTGTAAGATCTATAGTACTGGTCTTTGTGCAATTTTGTTACTTTACACAACGATAGTTTGCTAAAGTGTCCTTCCTGAACTAGCAATTTTCTTTATGACGTTGTTTTTGTCTTTCCCTCTTTAACTTCTCTTCTTTAAATTAGTTAGATTAGATACTTGTTTTCTCAATTAAGATACTTCCATAACCGTAAATAACCATTTTGTCCAACGTATTAGTAGCGCTCTCTCTCACCAATGGAGATTTGTTTGCTTTGCAACGTCCTCCGACCTTCATTTGAAGCAATGAGTGTTTATCACTAAAAGTTCGTAATGGAATTCCCACCAATTTGATAACAATAGTACTAAAGTAAATGAGATTTGTGACAAAAAAATCGTCGCTAAATGGTTTGAGGAAGTTTTGGACTATATACAGACAATAAATAAATAATTCCATGTAAATTCCACACAACTCTGTCTTAAAAAAACAAGGTACGAATCTCTCATGATTTTGTAACAAAAGATGGTGTTTGAATCTTTTCTGTTTATTGATACTATCTTAAACCTTAACTTTTAGCAGATGATAATTTGCTAATATCTACAGCGTTCCCAAGCTATTATATGTAAGGCTAAAAAATTATATTCTTTTTCACTAAAGAGCTAAAAACTAATGTTTCATTTAATGAGAAAAGAATTTGAAGGAAACCTCAAAGGATGTTACTTATCTCCACCCCACTCATTATTTTTTTTGTTCTGTCTACTTTGTTTTTCTTCCTAATTTACATTTTTTACGCTATGCTGCGATTTTATAAAAATCGTCGATACATTGCATCGGGGGAAAGCTAGTTAACATGAAAACGAGGACTTCTATAGTTTGTATATCATTTTTCTAGTCACGTGTTTTACTTTTGTTTTCTTTTTTTCTTATTAGATAATTAGCTTAGACAAGAAAAGAAAAGTTTATTGATACGATTTTAAAGGTCATGTATTAATGTAAAATAAGATAAAATGTGTACGCAATTTTTCTCTTATAATTAGCAATAGCATATGAGATTTTCTAAAATTTGTTATTTATGAAGTATCAATATATATATATATATATACCTCGATTAACTAAATTGGTACTTAACAAAATTATTACATGCCAGAGATTATTAGTCTATTGACTATAACTAAGCGTCAACTGTACATTATGCGTAATGATTGAATTTTTTGTTAACCGAATTTGTCTATATTCATATCTAATCACAAAATAATTGGATAATCATAACAGCAAATATAATATTATTTATCTTATCCCCTTATAGCAAGAGTGGATCCAGGTCGAGTTGAGATCAAAATGCAATCCAAATATTTACGGGCCTATTTTTATTTATTTTCATATTTGTTTATTATGATTAGAAATGTAATTTTATATGGCCCATCAGTATAAAAATCAAACCAGTGACCTTGGGTTATATCCATCAAGCCTTTGCCATTTATCCAATCTTTTGGGGTTTATGGGACCAATAGAGGAGTAGATTAGCAAACTTTTTTTTTTTCAATTTATCTTCTGTACTACCTATAAAAATATGAATCTTGTAAATCATTTTATTCCGTTTTTACCCTTCGTTAATCACTTCAATAACAATCATACCCTTTCATAAATATTATTATTAATTTTATAATCATTTTCGATTTTGCCGTCAGTTAATTATTCCAATGACAATCATATCCTTCCCTAATTAGTTTTTTTCATTAAGATAGGTTACGTACTCTATACAGTTGTCCACGTTATTTTTCTCATCTTACGTTTGTGTCTAAGCGTACACGATTATCTTTGAACTGAGAAGAGCTCTCTATTTTGAGCAGTAGAAGGAGATTTTTTTTCAGGTACGAACTCTGTATCGCACCCGTTATTGTATCACATGTAATCATCCGTGAACATTTGCAAGTTTTGTGCTGAACGGTAAGGGCATTTCTCTCATAGATAATGACTGCTAGTGAGAGCTTGCATTCTTTGACTTTTAAGTTCTCTCTCCTTTAAATTAATCTGTAGCATGTTGAAATAATTGAGGGTGAGGCCATGAAAGTAGTGGTATATTCACCTGCAATTGACGATGTTGTCCTTAAAAAGGCGGGGAGAACTGCAGAAGTGGGACACGTTTCAAATGACGATGCTATCCTTAAAAAGGCGGGGAGAACCGAAGGAGTAGCCTCGAAGATGGAAACGGACGGGTTTAATAGTTTGCCCTCCAGCGTCCACGACACGATACATCTACATCCGTGAGGTTCTGTATGGTTTCTCTCTCATTCTGTTTGGACTTCAACGGGTTTACTGATCACTCATACAAGTGACTGAGGTGAGTTACTCTGATTAACACTCATGGTATTGCTATTGCATGATGTTATACACGGATTACACTTCTCCTACGTTGTTGGTTACCATCAATCAAATGTTGTATGCCTGTTGCGGGTTCCATTTCGATGGGTCAAGAGTTACCAAGTTAGGGGTTTTGCTCGATTTGCTTTTGTGTGTCAGTAAACAATGAGAGTGGCGCACCGATTATGTTGCTCCGATGTACATGAAATGAAATTTGCCCTTTACAAGAGTGGAAGAAATGCTGCGTACATCATCCGCAATCGGGTCACCATTTCCCACTTGGGCCGGGTATACCAGCGTGCAATCCAAGCCCCCATTTTTTTCTCCTTGTTTTTTTCGTAACACACACACATACACACAACAGATGCGTGAGCATACATACAGTCACACGACACACACACACAGGCGCACTGATACACAGATTCAGAGACTCGCGCATAGAGTAACAAACACGCGCATGCACATGCGCACACACACATCACCTCTGATGTGGTGGCTATGTGGGGTGTGTATTATAGCACGGATCTTGGTAGTTCTAATGGGAGGGTGGTTGTCATGTAGGATTTTCAATCGGTTTATTCAATTTACGTTTTGGATATACATTGAATGTCGTAGTTGTACGGAAGGAAGAGGTGGTACGGTGTTGGTTGTGTTGGTGGCAGGGGAGGGGTTTTGATGGTGCATAGCAAGGACGAAGAGACCTTGTATAGAGGTTGGTGGTTATTAACTAAAAGTCGATAGTCATGGTGCCCACTTATTGATGGGGCATAAATCACCTTTGTTCATCAACGTCCGAGACCTGACTGAAGTGACCAAAAGGATGAAGCCGCTAAAAATGCAATGTTAAAGGACCAAGAGTACAAAACTTAATTCAGGGACTAATCCAGCAATACATTAACAGTTCAGAGAGCTTCCGCTTCTTGAGAAATAACTCTTGGCGCCCCTGCTATGCAGGCCACTGTCGACCAAATTTTGATGGAAATGGGGAAAAGGACTGATTGGGCAAACGGTTTAAGATAAAGGACTATAACTGCGGAAAAATTATTTTTGAGGGATTAATGTATAGATCGGCTAACATTCAGGGACTGTATGGACATTTGTCTCTTTCAAAATTAATATGAGGCTTGATGGGATCTGCTTTATGGGATTGGAAAAAGTTCCAAGACTTTATTCTGAAATTCTATCAAGTAAATTGATATAGCATTCCCAAATGTTTTGGGAGAAGGCATAGATGATGATGGTAATTTTCAATGTTTTTGAGGAGCCTTACATAAGATGGTTTCGATTTCATAGTCAGGAGCAAAGGTATTCTTCACAACATATAATCAAACTAGTGGCAAGTACTTTATGTCCTCCTTGTATCACATAGTGTTACTTAGTCATATGGAGTTCTAAAGACCTCCCGGTGTGGGGCCTCACTTCTGAGCCTTGCATTCGCTCCCCACCCCACTACTTAAACTAACATTTTCCCAAAACCTTGCACCCCCTCCCGCTCCTACCCACGCTCCGTGCAACTAAGTACAGGACGTGCTTATACCCAATTTGTTTTTAAAGAACTAGCTGAAGGGTGGATTTATTTGCTCGTCTCAAATAGATAAGGGTGTAGATGTTGGGATTATAGAGATGAGAGGTGAGGCGATATATATAATTTTGAGGGACATTCATGCACTTATATAATGTCATTGCTCGGGATCACTGAAAGTGTGTTTGGATGGGGTATTTTAAGTGGCGATTAGACTTTTGCAGAGGATTTAAAGGTTTTTATATCTGTTTATTTTTTTTTATGTGATTGGTCTAACCCTTTAGATCATGCATTTTTTTTCTCTGTCTCTCTCTCTCTCTGCATTCCTCCCTCCCTCTACCTAGTTCTTATACCCATCCTAGAAAAATATTATAGGCACTGAGATGATCCCTTTTCTCTTTTAGGTTTTCTTTTTATGTTTTTCATGATATGATAACGTAAAAATACACAGACAATATGGACCCTTTTTTTTTTTTGTTATTATTTTTTTTGAGACAGTGAATTGTTTACATCTCGGGATCTCGAAATACAGGATAAATTAATATGCCTGTCCAAACGCATTATCGTGACTAGACGGTTGAAGCAACAAAATAAAGGAGGATGTAATGAGCCTATCCTATATTCTTTGGTCATATTTCAAAAAAATAAAAAATAAGAAATTAAAATTTCAAGACCGTACTGGACAGTCATAGAAAAGATCAGCTTTCACTATAGTTACACTTCTCTGTAGATGCTTGTCACATGTCGCAACGTGTTTACTGGCATTAGGACATAACTTTTTGAGTGGTTCTCTCCAGAGATGGCCTAGGGACCGAAGATAATAGTTTAGGATTTTTTTTTTTTTTTTAAAGAGGATAATAGGCTGATGGGCCTCTAACCCTAAAGTCAGCTTTTCAGGCTATGTCGAATGAACGTATATGTGCTTGAAAAAAGTAACATGCAAAATCATTGTTATAGATGTTATACTGCAGTTACAAAAACTACATCATTTGATGTAAAGTACTTTCAGGAATAAGCTGGAAATTTTATACATAGAAAACAAACCTATTATGCACATTTTCCCTATCCTCTTAGTGGCACCAAGAGTATTTTCCTCTCTGATTGTCTCTCACTCTCTCTGCCTTTTGTTATGTAAATTCAGCTTGAAAATGACAGGAGGTGAAGGTCGAACGATTGGAATTGATCTTGGGACAACGTACTCGTGTGTTGGAGTGTGGCAAGATGACCACGTCGAAATCATTACCAATGATCAGGGAAGCAGAACGACGCCATCCATTGTAGCTTTCTCTGATACCGAGCGTCTCATTGGGGAAGCCGCCAAGAATCAGGAGGCCATGAACCCTGTCAATACTGTCTTTGGTAAGTTTTACATACAAAACCTGCACTTTACGTTGCTTCTAGGTCTTTCATTGTTTTGAACATGTTTAAAGCACTATCTCTTAGTTGAAGGATTCTCGCAGGTAGGCCACGAATCTCCCTGAGATTCGCGAATTTGTGCTCCTGACATGGTAGCTTGTCGGGATCGTGATTCCTTGTGGGTTGGGATCGCCAACTTAAGTAGCCTCGTATTCTTTACTCTGGCGGGCACACTTTTTGTTATGGGTCATCTTGAATGTAGTTATAGGTTATTCAGAGAGAAAGAGGAAGACACCTGACCAGCCATTAGGCTAAGAGAAAGTTAAGTTGTTCTTGGTTCCGATAATTATTAGGGCTGGTCACTTTGTTGGAGGCAGAGAGCACGTGGGAGTGGCCGAGTTGGTCTTTCGTAGTCTTCTTGTCAAAGGATACATGGTTTTGGGGTGGCCACTCCACGCTCTTATATGATTGGTCTATCAGTTGAAAAGCTTTATGCAAGTACTTCATGTATAGTATTTGACTTTTGGCATAACAAAAACATAGAGCAGTTGGGTACTGTGATATACTGATATTACATGAACGAGACTTCATATGTTTGTGTATATTCTATGCATATAATGCACATTATATAAATTATTAATTGCACAAAGATATAAATATTTGACAAAGCCGCTCCCAACTCGGATTCGTCTAGGTGCTTTGGCCCCCGCACCCGCCCCCGCCCGCTCCCGCTCCCTCTCCATCCAACTAAGATCTATCTACATTATCTATAGTCAAAAAGATCTTTTTCATCTTTTGGTGGAATACTTACGCGCGACTGGTAATTTTACACATACCTTTGTAGATTGCATCATTTTATGAACATTGGGGCCAAAATGTTGGCTGACTTGACGTAATTGACATTTGATGCTTGGTCACTTCCCCTTCATATTATTTTTACCCTCCCATAAATCTGCTTTGGCCCTCGTAGTCGATTGTGTCCACTTCCAGTAAAGCTAAGTGTTGCACAAGTCTTTTGTCCTCCCTGCCCCCTATCTAAGGACTGTATATGTTGATACGGTTATCATTGTGTGCTTGTGGAACTTCAAGAGAATGAAGATCTTTAGTAACGAACTAAAGATTTGTTTCCCAAATAATCTTACACATCACGTGACTGGAATGATTTACAATATTATAAGTTTTGACCAGAAGAATTTTCAAGGAGCAGGACTAGTGGGAATATGTCGTCCTGGGAGTAACACATCATTTGTAGCTTGACTGACAGGGGAGTGCGATCGTTTCAGTAGTACTAATTCAAAAAGCTCCTAATATTGGTTATTGAAGGATTTGTATTCACAGCTGCTTTTACTAGTAAGCAGTAATGTATATTCTATCTGCGAGTTGGGTTCATATGTATGCAAGTATTGTGATCTTACTGCTTCGTGCATCGTCAATCGACATATAAGGGGACTGATAAGTGTGATACGCATGATTCTGCCATCCTTCTGTCCTTTTTCTTATTTTCTTTTTTGTTGGTTTTTTTAGTTGAGCCAAAACGTAGATGGAAATTTTAAGTATATTTCAATAGGCCTCTAAATTACTAATTTTCTTTTAGATAATTTGAGAAAAAACTTTTGACTCTTGACTTCTCAAGCCTTTAAGAATTTTACTCCACCGGAAATCGAACATATGCTTGCGACACGGAATACAAGAAAAAAAAATATGTGAGCTCTTCAATCATGACTATCATCATAGAACATATCTTAGGTTTTGCTCTATGTCTACAAGGACATGCTTGGGTAGTATAAACAATGAGCACCAATAAACCTGCACACTGGACTGAACAGGGGTGGCCACTTGCTGTCTACCAGCACAAGATAACTTTTTAGCTGTCCAGCATGTGATCCTTTGAAGGATTTATCAACCAGGATGAAGCCCTGGTTTAGTCAGCTTTATTAAGTGCAGCATTTCTGTTAGTATACATGTAATTGCTACTTTGATGCCCATATGATTAATCGTGAACTAACTGAAAATCATAGTTGTCTTTTAAGCACTAAAAGAGTTTTTCTAATGATCTCTTGTTTTTGACTGGGGTGGCAGTGTCTCTGTATCATTATGTTGCATTATTGTAATGATAACGTTTGTTTTGATGACAGATGCAAAGCGCTTGATTGGTAGGAGATTCACTGATGCACTGGTACAGAGTGATATGAAGCTCTGGCCATTCAAAGTCATTTCTGGTCCTGCTGACAAGCCTTTGATAGTGGTCGACTACAAAGGTGAGGAGAAGCAACTTGCCGCGGAGGAGATCTCTTCCATGGTCCTATGTAAGATGCGTGAGACTGCTGAGGCCTTTCTTGGTTCAACAGTGAAAAATGCTGTAGTCACTGTCCCTGCCTATTTCAATGACTCTCAGCGCCAGGCTACCAAGGATGCTGGAGCTATTGCTGGTCTCAATGTGAGGCGCATCATCAACGAGCCTACTGCTGCCGCCATTGCATATGGTTTAGACAATAGGGCAGCTACTGTTGGTGGAAAGAATGTGCTTATTTTTGATCTGGGGGGTGGTACATTTGATGTGTCTCTGCTCAGTATTGAAGAGGGTAAATTCGAAGTGAAAGCCACTGCTGGTGACACTCACCTTGGAGGACAGGACTTCGATAACAGGATGGTGGACCACTTTGTGCAGGAGGTCAAGAGGAAGCACAAAAAGGACATCAGTGGAGACCCTAGAGCTCTTAGGAGGTTGAGGACTGCTTCCGAGAGGGTGAAAAGGACTCTGTCATCCAGCGTTCAGGCCAACCTCGGAATAGATTGTTTGTTTGAGGGTATTGATTTTTACACCACCATTACGCGTGCCAGATTCGAGGAACTTAACATAGATCTGTTCATGAACTGTTTGGAGCCTGTTGAAAGTTGTTTGAGAGATGCGAAGTTCGACAGGAGAAATGTCAATGACGTGGTTCTTGTTGGTGGGTCTACAAGAATTCCTAAGGTGCAGAAGATTTTACAGGATTTCTTCCATGGTAAGGAACTTTGCAAGAGTATCAACCAAGACGAGGCTGTTGCCTATGGTGCTGCTGTCCAAGCTGCCATCTTGGATGGTAAGGTTCATAAGGTAACGCTTCTGGATGTCACACCTCTGTCTCTTGGAGTGAATATTATAGGAGGTGAAATGAGTTTTGTAATTCCAAGGAACACACCAGTTCCTGTCAAGATGAAGGAGGGTTTCACGACGACATATGACAACCAGACTAGTGTTAGGTTTGCTGTGTACCAGGGTGAAAGAGCAAGAGTTGCAGATAACAACTATTTGGGTGAATTTAATCTCGATGGGGTTCCACCTGCACCAAGGTGTGTCCCAAAATTCAGTGTCTGCTTTGATATTGATGTCAATGGCATCTTGAATGTCTCTGCGGAGGATGAGTCCACTGGTAAGAAGAACGGTGTCACTATTACCAATTTCAAGGGAAGGTTGTCCGCAGTAGAGATTTATAAAATGATAGTAGAGGCTGAGAAGTACAAAGCCGAGGACGAAGAGCACAAGAAGAGGGTCGATGCCAAGGTTGCCTTGGAAAATTATGCGTACAAGATGAGAAGCACTGTTAATGATCAGAAGACTAATTACATGATTCCGGAGGCTGACAAGAAGAAGGTTCAGGATGCAGTTGTTCAGGCGATCTACTGGTTGGATAGGAACCAGCTTGCAGAAGTGGACGAGTTCAATTACAAGAGGAAGGAGCTTGAAAGTACCTGCAACCCTATCATTGCCATGATGCGCTATTTTAGCTTGTGATATAAATGATGAAGCGTGTTCCACGTAAGCGGGCCTCAAGATTGAGGTTATTATTATGGCCCTTTGGCAGACATATTAGGCTTTTCCATGTTTGAAGGACATGTTTGGCAGACATATGTGAGAAGTATAAATCCTCAAATTTGCACTTCTTTTTCCATCATCTTTCCCTAAAAAAAGAGTGTTTTCATTTTCACAAAATAACGGTTTCTTTCCTCTCATCTTTACCTAGTACAAGAAAATATGTCATGTTCCTCTGCATTTCACTACTTTGTTGCGCTGAATGGAAGCATCACAAACAAACAACTGACATAGGAGACACGTATAATCATGGTGGTAGAATGCTGAGGCTCGAAATTATTTGGTATTGTGTTCAATTTATGTGATAAAAAACTAAGTTCGTCAACAATTTTATGACCATACTCTTACGTTTTGTTTTCACTAAAATATTTTTCCTGCAATCACGAAATTAACCTTTCGGACATGTATTTTCATACAACTCTATGGACTTCTACCGGGTGATGAGACTTACCCTACACATCTCATCATCCGTGACATGGCACAACTATAAATACGTGATGGGCGATGAATCTTTGGTCCATAAAGTTGTTTTTGTAGATTCAACGAGCTTAGAGTATCAAATCATTAGACCTGGTATTTTAAAACACTTGGCTCATTAGTTCAAGGGCACTAATTACCCTAAATGATATTGAATATATCACCAGAAAGTCATCTGAAGGTCCAAATCCAAATGTAAATGAAGCTGATGATAGGTAGGACGAAGAACAAATAATATTTCATATAATGCAACTTGCAAACTTCTATATATGACTTTAAATGTTCATCAATTCTTAATGCATATAGAGCTGGTGCAAAGAAGTTCCATTATTGGATTATTATTATTATTATTATTGTTATTATAAAAAGGCTTCAGTTCTAGGCTTTTATTTAGATTATCGCACAAAGGCTTCAGTTGTAGACTTCTATTCAATGCTTATACATGTATATACATATACAGAATGGAGTTCCCCAGTTGTTTCTGTAGCTAAAATTTATTTTGTAAGACCCAATTAAAATATACAAGTCCTTCTTAAATAGTAGGTTAAACACTTAAACAGTTAAAAATTTGGCTCAATTCGACAGCTAAATAATAAAGAGCTGAAAACAGTAGTTTGGGCTATAGGGTACAGGCCCAATTCGGCAGGCTATGGGCCAACGTCTACAGGCTGAATTGGCTAAGCCGTGTAGCAGGCCCTTTTTCTACTGAGCTAAACATGGACTCTTCTATCCTATATGATTAACGTGAGGCCATACAATCCTTTTTTTTTCCTTCTCACGTTCACATTCAAACATAAATTATTTCAATCTGGAGTTCAGATTAAAAAAAATATATTTCCAAAAATCTTAAAGGAAAAGTTCTATGTTCATGCAATTGATTAACACAATTTTATTAAATCATTCATCTTGACCCCAAAATCAAGACCTTTTGAATCTTACAATACCTTAAATATTATAACAACAAGATTACACACTCATTAAAATCGAAGGAAGTTATAAATTACCATAAGAATGCGAAGATGCGGAAACAAACGTGTCCCCTTAGTATTGATCTTCACTACTCTCCTCCTCTCTTAACGATAGAATAGAATTGTGTATTTTTTTTACTAATCTAGGAGGCAAGCCAAAATTATGATACTGTAGTCTCCAAGAAAAGTGATATATATATATATATATATATATATATATATATATATATATATATATATATATATATATAGTGGGGTCAACCCTAAACTTGTCAAATCTCAAATGTCCATCAGGTTAAGAGATCAATGTCTATATAGAAGCCTCCTCTTATAAACCATAAGTAATTAGTTCATTAGATGCTAAAATAAAATAGGCACATAATATTATTTAGCCAGCTTAATTAATTAATATTCAAGTCAAATAAATAGCCAAAATGACTATGACGCGTCAGGCCACTTAATTGCATTGGACCCGTCTAATCCAACAGATTCATGATACAATTGTTGAGGCCATTTACTGGTTGGGTAGAACCCGCTTGCAAAAGCGAAGGGGTTCAATTACAAGAGGAAGGAGCTAGAAAGTACTTGATAAGATGTTAGAACTGCGGGTTTCAAAGTTGGTGATAGTGATAAGATGTTAGTTCGACGGACTTTATATTATGTGAAAAGGCTGATATATTCTTAATCAAATATGACAATTCTTAGTTTGATTACCTTTTTACTTTCAATATGTGGATCAGTTATACGTCGATATTATTGGAACTCATTTATCTCGCTAATTTGTTATGTAATTTCAGCCTCACGGATACCTAGCTACTTTTACATGCAGCCATGGAATTTGGGATGGAATGCGGATTTAGAGGTGTAGTAATGGAAGGTGATTCGGCATCCGTCGTCAATGCTATCAAAAGTAATGAGGAAGCTATATCAAGACTATGCAAAGAAGGTGCTAACACACTTCCAATCTGGTGAAATTATGTGGGCCAAAAGAACTTGCAATGTCGCACATAGACTAGCAAAATATGCTCACATTCATAGAGATAGTGTAATTTGGAGGACAGAAACGTTTGATTTTATAATGCCGGCGGTCATCAGAGATATACCTGACTTAGAATGAATAAAATCCTATTTTCATCATAAAAAAGAAAATGTCGTTCAAAGCACTCAGAGTTGCCACTAAAGCTAGTCTCTAGTGACACAGCTGAAGCTTAAATACTAATTTTCCATATGATCGGGATTGTGGCTCCTGAATATAGAAACCAAGCAGTCCAGCTATATGCACAATGTTCATCAAGCTCGTCACTAATCTAGAAGGTGTTAGCTCACTGGATTAATCCTTTGATCAAGCCAAAGCCGTTTTTCTTTTTTAAAAATAGAAAGTTTCACATTGAGGCCAAAAATCTAATTAATATTCCAAAGTTAAGTTTCATTCTTAGCTTTGTGAAGAGGTACAAATCCTCAAAGTTGTACTTTCTTTTTCCATCATCTTTCCCTCTAAAAAGTGTGTTCCATTTTCACGTGCACAATAATGGTTTCTTTCTTCTCGTCTTTAGCTCGTATAAAAACAGGTTTCTTGTTCCTCTAAATTGTACTACTTTTTCGCACAGGACAGAAGCATAACAAATGAACAACACAAAATAAAATAGGAGTCATGTATAATCATGGGGGTGGTAGGCAAAGGCTCAAAATTGTTCGGTATAGAGCTGTGTTCAATTTATGCAATTTGGGGCCGTCTGATGAGACTCACCCTACACATCTTATCACACGGACATGGCACGGTCTCTAAGTACGTGTTGGTTGACGTTCCTTGCTCCATAAAATTATTTTCATCGATTCTATAAGCTTGGACCTTCAAACAATTGGCTCATTGGTCCAAGGGCATTGTTTACCCCATATGATATCATCAGAAACTTCTCTGAAGGGCCAAAAATGAAACAAGCTGGTGATAGGTAGACGAAGGAAGAAACATTTTTTTTTACGGACTCGGAGACTTCTGTGAACAATACAACTCGCAGACTTCTATGACTCTGAAGCTTAATCATTATTAATGCCTGGTGCGAAGAAGTTCCCGTGTTTAGATTATTAGAAAAAGATTTCAGTACCAATCCGTCCAATTAATCAGGGAGAAGAGAGCTTATTTCCTGGTCAGGTTTTTGCTTGTCTCGGAAAGATTGCGTTTTAGAGGTTCGTTTGTACTTCAGAAGGGTGTCAAAGGATTGTGACCGAGGTGAGTCATTCTAGTCAAATGATGATAATGAGTGAAAGGATCTGCATGTTCTGTTATGTGCAATGAAAGATTTATATGGACTTCGTGATCTATTAACATGTCAGAAGTTTCGGTTTTTACTAATGTTTGCTCCAACTTTGCGCTCAAAAGTTTGTGCTTCAGATTATAAGATGTTGGATACCTTGTGGATTGGCATGTGTGATGAGCACAATCTTCCCGTTCTATGTAGCTAAATAAGAAAATTACGGCAGTTTGAGTTCGCGCACCTTACTCATGAGTGCACGACTGTTATTGACATGTTTTGAAATACTAGATCACCAATTAATCCTTCTACAGAGTACCTTGGGAAAATAAATTTTGATCCTCGATTACCACTTCTATCGTATAAATGTATCTTTAAGAAAAGCGTTGTTGCTTCAATGCATGGCAGATGCAAAGCGATTGATTGGTCGGAGATTCAGTGATGCATCTGTACAAAGTGATATCAAGTTCTGGCCATTTAAGGTCACTCCTGGTCCTGCTGACAAGCCCAGGATTATGGTCAGTTACAAAGGTGAGGAGAAGCAACTTGCCGCCGAGGAAATATCTTCCATGGTCCTGGTTAAGATGCGTGAGACTGCCGAGGCATTTCTCGGGACAAAAGTAAAGAATGCTGTAATCACTGTCCCTGCCTATTTCAATGACTCCCAGCGCCAGGCAACCAAGGATGCTGGAGCTATTGCTGGTCTCAATGTAGAGCACATCATCAATGAGCCAACGGCTGCTGCCCTCGCTTATGGTATGCAGCAAAAAAGAACTAATGTTGGTGCAAAGAATGTTCTCATTTTCGATCTTGGTGGTGGTACTTTTGATGTCTCTCTTCTCACTATTGAAGAGGGTATAGTTGAAGTGACAGCCACAGCAGGTCACACTCACCTTGGAGGGGAGGACTTCGACAATAGACTGGTGGACTTCTTTGTTCAGGAGATCAAGAGGAAGCACAAACAGGACATAAGTGGAAATGCAAGAGCTCTTAAGAGGTTGAGAACTGCATGTGAGAGGGTAAAACGGGATCTCTCATCCATGCAGACCAACCTTGGAATTGATTGCTTGTTTGAAGGTATAGATTTTTGTTCGACCATTACTCGTGCAAGATTCGAGGAGCTTAACAGTGATCTATTTCTGAAATGCCTCGAGCCAGTTAAAATGTGTTTGAGTGACGCCAAGATGGATAAGAGCAGTGTCCATGATGTGGTTCTTGTTGGTGGGTCTACCAGAATCCCAAACGTGCAAAAGATGTTGGAGGATTTCTTCAAAGGGAAGGAGCTACGCAAAGGCATAAACCAGGATGAAGCTGTTGCATATGGTGCTGCAGTCCAGGCTGCTATCTTGGATGATACGGTTGATCAGATAGTGCTCTTGGATGTCACACCTTTATCTCTTGGTGTTGAGGTTGTAGGAGATATTATGAGTGTTCTAATTGTTGGGAAAATATGCTCTGTGTATACTTGTGTAGAAAATCAGTTCTGGAAAAATATTAACATGCAAAGATTAACATTCCAAAAACAGCAGTAACGAAACCAAGAAAATAGAACAATGTGTAATAACTCACAGTAAAATTACAGAACAGCAAATGGAAAGGCCGAGGCGTGAATTTGATTCACTGTCCTTAAGACTTTATTCGTCCCGTGACGGTGCTAATGGTCTTTTAACGATAGTCTTCCATGATACAACGGTAATACGTCTGAAAATAGGAGCACTCCAAATTTGCAGACCCGGCGAACCAAAACAAAAGCAGAACTCTTTCTACCAAAACAAAAGTGGAACTCTTTCTTTCACAGACACAGGAACATGAAAAACGAAGGACAAACAGAATTTCAGGATTCAATTAATTAAATTCTGTAACTGACTCGTTTTTATACAGTGAATATTCACTGAGGGAGTGCAACTCTTCACAGCTGGTTGGAAAAGTTGTAACTTTTAGGGAAAAAAAAATTAAATAAATAAAAATTTATTTATTTATTTAAAATATATTTGTCCCAAAAAGGATAAAGCCTGATGGGCCCAAGCCCAAGCCACGGATCAGACCGGGACAGGCGGGCGATGCGCACGTGTATGGTGGACCTTGGGTCAACCTTGGTCCTCCCTCCTTACAAAACTTGGGTACCCCAAGGGATCCAACCCTTGGCTCAAGGCTAAGCCTTATAAGGAGACAACATTAACTTTATTTCTTCAATGTGAGATACTCTTTTCCCTTAAGTTGAACCACCAACTTCAACTTCAACTTCAACTTCAATTTTCTCATTCACTCATCATTTGTTTTAAACTTATGAATATATTATGATCATCTACTCCAATAGATGAACATACATCAATTTGTTCCTAACTAATTGTTTTGTAACCCATTTGAAAATTGAGTCAAAGATGCCTTCTCATATTATTAGGTTTAAAACCCAATTCCAACACTAATTCCGAGGAACACAAAAGTACCCGCCAAAAGGGAGGATATCTTTACCACATACCACGACAACCAACTTACTCGAGTGTACGAGGGTGAGAGGACAAGAGCCCAATACAACTACTTATTAGGTGAGTTTGTATCATTTGCGATTCTTCAGCCCCTATGGGAGTTCCTGTGATCAAGGAATGCTTTGAGCTGGATGCAAATGGTATCTTGAGTGTCTTTGCAGAGGTCCTGCTCACTGGCCAGAAGACGAAGATCACTCTCACCAATGACAAAGGAAGGTTGTCCAAGGAAGAGATTGAGAAGATAGTAAAAGAGGCTGAGAAGTACAAGGCCGAGGATGAGAAGCACAGGAAGAAAGTTGAGGCCAAGCTTGCCTTGGAAAACTACGCGTACAAAATCAGGAACACGCTCATGAATGAGAAGTTTAACTCTAAGATCCCAAAGGCTCACGAGAAAAAGATTCAAGATGCTATTGTTAAGGCCATTTATTGGTTAGACAGGAATCAGCTTGCTGAGGCCAACGAGTTTGAGGACAAGATGATGGAGCTCAAGAGCGTCTGCGACGCTCTCATGGCCAAGGTGCACTAGGTGGTCACAGTAATATGAATGACGAAGCCCCTCGCAATGGTCATTGTGGTGCTGGTGCAGGTCCAAATCTCAATTAACATAAGCTCATAGCTAGGCTGCATTGTAAGTGCAGTTAGTGTGTGATTCTAGGAAATATGATGTTGATTCTACACTGATCTGTACTCCTGTTATGGTTTTAGGAGTTGTGTGCTAGTGGTGGTTATGCGCGGGTTATGTTTAATACTCCTTCCGTCCCTCCTAAATTGATCATATTTTCTTTTTGGGTCTTTCCACAAAAATTGATTACTCTCGTATTAAGAAAGATTTTGTTGATATTTTTACATATTTACGCCTTTTATACTTTTTTTATTCTATTTCTTTCTCCACATTTAACTTTTTACCAACTCATTTTCTTTCTCCTGACCCACCATTTACACTTTTTTCATTTTGTTTCTCTTTTCACATTTAACACTCTACCAACTAATTTTCTCTCTCTTGTCCCACTCTCCTCCCCCTCTCTCTAAAGGGTAAAATAAAAAAACACACAACATATAACATAAATCCTTAATATGCGTGCAAAGTCAAACTGATCGAATTTTCAGGGATGGAGGGAGTAGTATGGATGTTTTGGCCCACAGGTTTCTGGGAAAAGATGATGGTTCCTTTTCATGAATCTTAGCTTTGACTGATAAAACATCGTTTTTACTGCTACCAAGACAATATTTATGAGATGCTACGAAGGCAGTATTTTTACATGATCGAAAATAAGAAATTCCCAAAAAAGAAAAAGAACAAAAGGGGATTCTAATCATGTTTAGATGAATAAATTAGGAATTCTTTTATAATGCTATTAAGCATTTAAGATGAAATTTTTAATGATCTTCAATTAAGTGCATTTGATGACTACCAACCTTATATCGCATGAAACGTAATTTAAGCCAAAAGAACTTAACATAGACTCACACTTAAATGTTGAGTGAGATGGCCAAAAGTTATTTATCAGAATACTTATTAACTAGAATATATAGCTCCATGATGCGGCATCCTTTGGCATCCTCCATTACACCATCTCCACCATCACACCTACATTGCCACCACTACGACAACCATGCCCCCTTCACCAACACCTCCTCCACAACACCACCTTCTCTACCATTATTCTGCCAGCAAAAAAAAGCTCCACCACACGAGGGCCACCATAACAACCACCACGTCCTTGGTGTCACCACCACCATAATTTTTACCACCCAGCAACCTCTACCACCACCACAGCTTTTACCACCCAGCCACGGCTACCACCACTTGGACACCATCAACACCTCTAGCATGCCACCTTGGCAGCCACCAACACCACCATGATGTTTCGACATCCAACCCACCATCACGCCCACATCCACATTGTGTTAACACTACCTCCATCTCCACCACATTACTACCACCAAGATCAACATCCGCTAATTGCTTCCCCCAAACCCCCATAATTACCACCACTTGCCGCCATTGCATCATCGCTACATCGTTAACCACCACGATTACAAACACTTTGCCTCTTGCCCCTAACACCACCACCAACATAGCCATCAAGCTTTTGGCAATAACAAAAGGAATTAATAATTGAGCTGCACTTCAACCTTTTCATCCTAAGTTTTGCGGCTAAAGTGGTTATTGCCTTCTAAGAGCTTTAGCGACAAAAGCGAAGCTCAATTGGTGAAAAGCGAAGCGCAATTGTCACTTCCCTAAGTTAAAAAATGAAGCATAATCTACACAGCTGGAAAAAGGACAAACGTGTAAACTCGAATTAATATTTAGACATCTATTTTTAGGTTACCAAATAGGTATACTAATGCTTGATGATTTGAGTTCAGCCACTTTTAACTTTTCAATCTTACAAATTTTGTACAAAAAGAGTTGTTTAACCTTTAGAGTTAATTACTAGGGCTCTTGCAAGTACGAAGAAATAGTTACGTGAAAACTGAAGTTCTATCTAGGTCTTTAATAAGTTTTGCTTTGTTAAGTCTGAAGATATGCGCCAGATGTAAACATGCAATCAATTTGTAGGCCATTGTTACAATTGATTCAAATGTGTGAGTTGTTTTTGACATCTTGATGAGGACTTTTAATTTCAAAGTGTTTGGAAGATTAAAAATTATAAAAAAAAAATGTTAATCGTAAAAATTGCACCCAAATGTAAATTGAAGTTATCTAACTTCTAATTGTGAAGCTTCTAATTTATGAACGCTTACTCTTCCAAAGAATGAAGACTTTTCTTTGAAAAAAAAAGAAAATAATTGATTGATGTCCCTTGCAATGAGTCTTGCGTCTAATATTTATAGTATGTACAAACTAAATCTAGAAAATAACTACAACATCGAAAGTAACCACCGAATAGAAAATAACTAGGGTTAATTACACCTATGTCCCTGAGGTTAGGGGATAATTACAGTCAAGGACACTAAATTTCAAAATGTAACTTACCGTGACCAAACACTTTTAAAATGTATCACCCGTGTCCATCCGTCAGAATTCCGTCCAAAAAGTGCACTTTTTTAATGATGTCAGCAATACGTATTTTTAAAATGACAAAACTATCCTTGTACTGTATATACTGAGTAATTTTGAAAGTTTTTAAATTAATACTTTAAACCTTGATTTGAAGATTAGGGATTTTAAATTAGGGTTTCAAAATCCTAATTTGGAAATTAGGGTTACTCTTCAATCCAAGGCATCCATGTCCCCACGCCACCGGCGCTTCCCTGTCACCACCCCGTCGGTGACTCTCTCCCACCACCTCGGCGCCCCCTCCCTTCCTCCCAACCCTGCTGCCCACCCCCCCTTCGCCCCAACCCCGCTGCCTACCCTTTCCTTCCCCCAGCTCACCCCCTTTCCCTCCCCGCCGGCGCCACTACAGCCACGGCAGCACAGCGAGCCAACGGGCCCACCGCCGCACAACGAGCCCACCACATCTCAGTCGACTTAGAATCTAAGATTTACTTTGCGGAATACAAGGATATGCTAGTCAAGTTATTGAGATTAGCGAGTTATGAATTCAATCCTAGCGTGGTCGAGGTAGGATTATCGTGCTTGGTAAGCATTTCAATGGCGAAGAAGACCTGAATCAGATTAGTCGGTCTCGGAGCTGTGAAAGTTTTGGCAAAAAATGGCGTCAGGTGGGTGTGGCGTTACGGCGACGGGGAAGAGGAAAGGGAAAGGGGAGGGTGCGGCGATAGGGAGGCACACCGGACGACGGGGAAAGGGGAGGGTGGGGGCAACAGGGAAGGGGAATGGGAATGGGGAGGGTGCAGCGACAGGGAGGCACACTGGAAGGCGAAGGGGTGCTGCGGGAAGTTTTGAGACATAAAGGGGGTTGGGGGAGGGGCGGAGAGTAATGACATTAATGGTATTAAAAATAAGATGAAGAGTAATGGAGTTAAGGGAAGAAGATGAAATAATGGCATTGGAAAATAAATAAGGTTTCAACTCAGGGGCAACAAAGTCTTTTCATTAAAACCGTTAGGGTTTTTAAGATTCTGTTTGGTCAACGGACATAAGTGTAATTTGTCCAAACTATTGTCCTTGCTTGTAATTACCCCCTAACCTCAGGGACATAGGTGTAATTAGCCCAAATAACTGGTACCACTTACTTAGACGATAACTAACTACCCTTATCTCTTATTAATAGGAACACATTTAACATTACAAAATAAGTACCAAGTTGAAACTTGAATCCATCATCATTTCGTTTTGCAAACAATAATCTGAACATTAAAGCCATTTAATGGCAATTACTTGAGAACAAACCATCAACTTTTAGTGATTATCTATAGTACTTAAGCTAATGACCTATCGATTGAGAATTTTTTTTTTTGGTGTACCAAACTGATTTACATGTTTTGGCCATGCTTTTTTATTATGTTACATCACATTGCATGTTATTTGTTTAACTCCCCAATCTTGTACTCCACCTCATAAATGCCGCTAAAAAGCATCTGAATTGCAAAGAACCATGTCTAAGATGTTAAAGGGATGGAGCTGAGATAATAATATTTTGGTCTTGAAAAATGTCAAAATTTACCTTTACTAAACAATCATTTACGTATATATAAATTTGGGATTGATATTCTCGCTCGATAATTGAATTAGCCCACTCACCTATATTGCTAAAGTCAACAAAGTAAAATGTAAAAGTTTCAATAAAAAACATTTCGAGTGAGCTAGTTCTACTTGTGAGTTGGTTATTATTTTCCATTTTCTTTAGTAACCTGTTAAAATAATCTAAGATTTTGTCTTTTTCTTTTTCGGAAATTTTTAAACAGAGAAGAAAAAGGAGAAAGAACATAGAGAGAAAGTTACAGATAGATTGAGATAGAAAAGAGCAGAGAGAGATAGGTAGAGACAGAGAGAGAAAGCACATGGTCTCGCAACATAGATGGTAGCCGTTGCACATAGCCTCACGTGCCCCATTTGAAGCCTTAAACGACGGCTACCATCTATGTTTCGAGAAAATGTTTTCGGTGGTCGAAGGAGAAAGTAGTTTTTAAATAAGTTTATTTTCTTGTGTATCATATTCTATTTTGATTTTGCCCCTCTTCCTCTTTGATCAACTAATCTGACGTGTGTTTGGCGCACCAGTGATTGGCATGAGGATTGTCTCTATTTTCGGTCGCTAGTAAGCTTCATCCTTTTTTTTTCTTTGGTTTAATATAAGCTTCATTCTTGTAGTTATGTACTCAAGATTGATATTCTCACTCCATAATTGACATTGACCATCTTCACCTGTATCACAAGAATTTGACAAAATGAAAATAAAAGCTTCAATAAAGACAATTGTGTATGGGGTAATCATTTCGAACTTAGTTTCACTATCCTATTAAAATAACATGAGATTCGTCCCTTTTTCAGTAAAACTTAGAAACTTCGTTCATAAAGGGAATCTACAAAAAGTGCAAACTTTGTGTTCAACCTTACGCATCCCATTTGAAACCACCCTTCCCTCCCAGAGACCACCACCACCCTTCCCTGATTCATAAAGGCACCTCACTAGCACTCAACATTAATAAAACCAAGCACACAAGTTGGCAATCAATCAAACAAATTCAATTGACGAACCGGCCTACTCGCATTGGCAGTAGCCATTGAGGGAATCGGGAAACCAAAACGAGTAGGGGAGAATAGGGAAACCCAATTGGATGGAAACCTAACAAAATTCAAGCAGGCACTTGGACTAAAAAAATAAATCATAAAATGCAAACAAAGGAGGAAGCAGATGCACCAGTTTAGGCGTAGGAGATCACCTCTAACTTTCCATACCCAATCAAGAGAACCAGCTCCACGCCCAACCCAAACACATTCTAGATCAACTCTACCACAACTCTTTAACCCAAGCATAGCCCAGGAACTGACACTCTCAGAGCCAACAGCAGTAACCACTAAAAAAACAAAAATAACTATATCTGAAGATCTAACCACAACCCTTCCCAGCAAAAGAGTGTAAAACTTGTTGTATTTGATGAGCAAATTATTTAGTGGAACTTCAAATCCAAAATTCAAATGTTTTCACCTTGATGTTACTCTAAACTTGCCCGCTTGAAGTTGTGAAAGTTGTACAAAAGTTATAGTTCCGCATTAGAGAGATTATAAAACTTCAAGGGTTTACAGTAAGTTGTGAAAGTTTTGCTCCTTTCTTCACTTTAAAAACCTTTTCTATGCCTCAGTCTAAAGTTCAATCATCGATAAGTTTTTCTTCGCTCTTTTCTGCTTTAACATAGTAAATTTCTGTTTATTTTCTACAACCGCAAATAACAGCCCAAAAAATCCTGGATCAGGTGATGATTGGAGGGGGACAATGGCATGCAATAAAGATGGCAACCTATCGGTGATTAGGTCTAGAGAGGGGGAAGACCTGACCTCAACAAGAAAAAAAAAAAAGATTTGGGGAGAAACCAAAACTACCCTAGCTACAAATCTGTATAATGGAGCAATATTATCAGGGACATGGAGCAATATCAGGGACGTGGAACAATATCCAAGACATCCGAAAATTGTGGAATTCAAAATACTTACCTTGACAGAGAGCCCATGATTCTAGCCATTCTCTGATCGTGACAGAAAGTCCATGGTTCTAGCTATTCTTTGATTGTAAATACTTACCTTATATTGAGAAGTTTGACTCTTAATCTCTTATATAAAAGGATACCATACCAACACAAAAGATCAGCTTTTCAAGGAATGCTAAACCCCTTTATAGTATCAGAGCTTGAGATGGAATCTTTATCAAGGACTGGTGTAAGGAGACGGTTAATGAGGAAGACTCCTTCTTGATAGGAAAAAATCCAAAATGATGATGGTAGGGAGGCTTGATGAAGTAGATTGCATGCGGTTTCAATGATGTGACAATTGTGTTGTTCAACAAAGGCAACTCGTTGAGGGGCATATGGTGGCGAAACTAGAAGTTGACATGGGAATGAAGATAAGGTTTAAGACCTTTAAATTCAATACCGCCATCCGAGTAATGGGTGAGAATTTTGGTGTTAAAAAACTTTTCAACCCGCACGTGGACGGTAGAAAAAATAAAATTTTGAACCTCACTTTCATTTTTAGCGTATGGAGCCACGTGCATTAGGTGAAGTGGTCGATGAAAATGATGTAATACAGCTTTTTATCCAAAGAAGGAGCAGGAGATGGACCCCAAAGATCACTGAAAATTGTTTGCAGTGATTTATCACTTGATAATGAATTGCTGGAAAAGGGAAACCTCTAACTTTTATTGCGTCAAGAGGAATTAAAAAAATTGAAATTGTCTATTGTTGAACAATGTAGAGAGAAAGCATTAATGATTTGTTTTAGAATTCGACTGGTTGGATGTACAAGTCGTCGATGCCACAGGGAAATAGTGGGTGAAGTGGAGACTAAATTCGCAGAATTTGGAGTCCGCTTGGAATATCATCCGCTTGGCCACTCATACAGATCATCTCTATTCCCACTACAAGAAAACACGTTTTTAGCAACGGAGTTTTACTGACGGATAACAATCCGTCGGTAAAAACGAGTTTAACCAACGGATACCACCGTCGGTAAAATTCCGTCGTTAAAAACTTATTACCGACGAAGTTACCGTCGGCGAAAGTTGTTGCCGACAATTTTTTTGCGGCGGTCTTTTAGCGACGGAATTACCGTCGCTAAAACTTTTTTATAAAATTAATTTTTTCGGGGGTTTTATAAAATTGTTTTAGGGACGGAAGGAATCCGTTACCAAAACTACCGTCGATAGATATCGTGATTTACCGACGGACTTTTAGCGACGGGCCCAATCCGTCGCTAAAAGTCCTCGATTAAAACAACCAGATCTGCCTTTCTTTCTCTTCCCCCGTTTCTCTCTCTGAAAAATCTCCCACCGCTGTTCTGCTCCGGCGACCAACCTCCACGGTGACCCACTTCCGGCGATCCCCCTACACGGTGACCCCTCCCTCCACTGCCGTCGCGTGAAAAGACTACCACCGTCGTCGCGCCACTGACGCCGCCGCCCTCCACTGCCGCCGGCTATTGTGCCTTAAGGTAAGTTCCGTTTAGTCTTATTTATTTAATTCTTGTGCAACATTTATACATATTCTTTGTGTTTCTTATGATTGTAACGTGTAGTGATCTACTCCGTATTAGCTTATGCTCTTAGGATCAAATTGTTAGTCTGATGAGGAATTTTTGGTACTCCATTGATGGCCCAACAACTTGCGCTAAAAAATTGCGCCAGATTGAAGTTGGGCCATTTTAAGAAAAACTAATTTTGCTGCAATACTTCAATTCTTGGTTGACCAATAATCATCGATCGTTAAACACAATTACATGTATTTTCAATCGGTTCCCATGGTAATTGGAGCAGTTGTGTAAGTTTCTTGTCTCTGCATAGAATACATTAATAGAGACATGGGTTCTTATGATTGTAACGTGTAGTGATCGTTAAACGCATTTGCTCCGTCTTGATAATTGCATAACTAGGGTTATTATGTTTATCCATCAATTGAAAGTTCCAATGCTTGAACTGTAGTTTTGCTGATTGAGTAGAGTAGGTGCATCAAATGTCAAGGCATAAGCTGGAATCTCAAAACCCGTTTTACTGGTGAAGGAAATACTAAAAATGAGAAGATTTGGACAGTCTATGGCATTTGGGTGGAAAGGGGTAAAGTTCATTTACTCCAGTCCGTTCCTTGAGTTTGCCCATTTTACTTTTAGGGAATTCTTAAGATAGATGCTTCACTCGCATGAGATGTTGTGACTTAAGCAGTTAAGCCTAAGAGTAAGTACATGTAGTTTATCTTACGAGATGTTTCTGTTAAGCACAAAATGAAATATCCTTCTTTTACTTTTAAGGAGTTCTTGACTGTCTACCCAACAATGGTGAGACTCCTAATTCTCGATGAGTGCGACTTTAGAAACCCTAATTAGAGACTTTAGATGAGCCAATGGAGCCGGCTGCCTTACAACTATTGCACTCTAATTAAAAGCGTGGAATATTTGTACTTGCTCTCAAACTTGTACTTCTTTTAATTCAATTGCGTGCAATCCCGAACTGCTAGTTAATAGTTGTGTCTCCGCATCCAAGTTTCAGCTTTGGTTTGCTTCTACTTTTATTCTAACATTAGTGAAGACTGAAGATTCTCCAGATGTAATTGGTTTTGTGAGGTTGAGATTAGAGAGGCATAGATTACGACATCGCATTCAATGACTCTTTTGGTAACTGTATGCAAAATCTACCGCTAGTTACAAAACGTCTTTAACAACAAATTCACGAACCCCTTACTACCTTACAAAACATCTTTAACCTATTACCTGTAACCACCACAATCACCCCTCTAATACACCTTCATCATCACCACCCCCATTGAACCCCTTACTACCTGCTACCACCATCATCAACAAAGCCTAACATCATAGCTACCAACCCAACAAACCCACCACCACCATTATCGCGTCATCCAAGTTTGTGCTTTGAGTAGTTTGGCATTTGGATATTGAATGCACCGTTAGGCAATGGGATATCGGCTAATGATAGCAGAACATCTTGACTCTATAGGGGCGCTGGCTCTTGACTAATATCAAAGGAGTCTAGAGCATCAGCTAATTACGTTTTCAAGTCCCTGTGATATTAGTCAAACACTGAAACTAGCCCTAATAGAATCAAGAATTCATTTCGGTCATACACTAGCTATTAGCCTATTAGCAGTGCGAAAGAGTCCCCTATTTGTCTGTCATTCGCTTGTGTTAGTCAGATTAGCTATATACTTTAGATTTTCTAAAAAGCAAATTTTTTGAGACGAAAAGAATCATGTAAAAAGCTTACCTGTCTTATTGTATTATGAATATGTTAGACCATACCGGTAGCATTTTGCTGATTGCTTACCACATTGAGATTTGAAGCAACTTTAACCAGCCGTAAGGGGTCATGGCCTGTTAAATTGAAGAAGAAGGTTGGCCAAGATGAACTTTGCTTCGAAGAGGGTTGGAACGAATTCGTGCAGCAACATGACCTTCATCTAGGAGACTTTGTAATCTTTGAACACATGGGGCAAATGCGTTTTCAAGTGCTGGTGTTTGATCATAGCACTTGTGAAAAAATTGCTTTCCCCCAATGTTGAACTCTGAGCATTAATTAGACAATATTTTAAATTAATCGCATCGGATATGTAAATTTTGAACAATTTTGTGTTATTTGAACATTGACTATTTGTTTGATAATTTTAGGTTGTTAATTGTGATTATTGATCGATGATTTTAGGTTGTTAATTGATGATTTTAGATTGTTAATCGTGCGTTTGAGCTATTGAGATTGTTGACGGAGGATGAGACCCAATTGGTTTGAGTTTTTTATTACAGGTTTAGGAATTAAAAAATTAAAAAAAAAGTTTAAAAAAATGACTTTTAGCGACGGATTAATTTCGTCGCTAAAAGTTTTATCCGTCGCTAATTTCCTTAAAAAAGAAAATAAATTAAAAAACGTAAACATAATTAGCGACGGATATTCCGTCGCTAATTTAGAAATAAATCCGTCGCCAAACGTTCTATATTAGACGACGGATTTTATAATTCCGTCGCAAAACTTTTAGTAACGGCCTTTTATATGAGGGATTTTTAGCGACGGGTATTCCGTCGCTAAAGATTTTAGCGACGGAATATAGGTTTTTAGCGACGAATTTTCCCGTCGCTAAAAGCCTTATTCCTTGTAGTGTCCGCCGCATACCAGAGATTTCCCTGTGCTCAATGACTTCACAAGGAATTTGGAGGGAAAAATTTCAATAGAAGTTTGATTTTGTTTGCAGGATGTAGAGACAGAAATAAGATTGCATTTAATGGCAGAAGCACTTAAAATATTATGGAGATGAAATGTGTGCGATGGTGTAATTGAATTTGAGGAGTTGTGCCATCATAATCCTATGGAATTTGCAGAGTTTGAGGATCAATAGTGATATGGTGAGAAGCACCAGTGTCTAGTATCCATGACTTAGCCGCATGTGGAATTGCTCTGGTGGCAAAAGGGGCCTTTGCTTCAACATGGTTGTGAGAGGCTGAGCAGCAAACACGAGCAACATGACCATACTTCTCACAGAGTTGGCATTGAAGTCGTGGTTGCTGATTGTTTGAAAATTGTGAACGTTATATGGGCTGGGAATTACCGGTGAAAATTTTGTGAACGCCTATTGATATTTTGTCGTAAAGATTGTTGAGGATGCGGGTTTGAGCGATTGTTGTAGTTGTTTGAATCAGTCTGTTGTACCACTTGCACCGTGATAGGGGCTTCTGTTGTACCACTTGCACCGTGATACCACTTGCACCGTGATAGGGGCCGGGTACTTCTTGAGTTCTTCATGCTTGAGGAAAAGTTCATGATCAAGCAGTTTATCAAAGAGCTCTTCATAGGATATTAGGGTGTCACGAGCGAAATTAGGAACCCAAGCCACTTAGATTTAAACAACGAGTTCTTCATTGCTAATGGGTGAGCCGTCACTTGCAAGTTCATCAGCAAAGGAGCGAATTGCACGAAGATACTCAGAGATCATCTTGGAATTCTGGGAAACTTTTCCAAGCAGATCACGGAGTCTGTAAATCCTCGTCTGGATTTGTTTGCAAAAGTTGTATGGAGTTGATCCTAGGCTGTTTGGACGTTGTTGCAGCGGCAATAAAAGGTGCAAGAAGGGGGTCAACAGAAGCCATCAAAGCATTCCGAATGAGATTGTCTTGACGGTATCACACTTTGTAGGAGGGATTGACAATTTCCTAATCTGATACAGTGATGGTTTTGGGTGGAAAAACTGAAGAGCCATCAAGCCACGAGAAGAGATCATAGCCACACTTGAGATTCGAGACTTGAGCCTTCCATGTGGCGAAGTTGGTGCTGCCGAAAAGTTTAATGGAAAGCTGTGAGGCTAGGTTAAATGGAATAATTTGAGTGTTTGATAAGGTTGGGTTCACCATTGTTGGAATGGCATTTTCTTCTGTTGTAGAACTTTGTTAATCAGCCATGGCTTGAGTTATTGGGAAGAAGATGACTGGAAGGTACGACAAAAAAAAAAAAAAAACTGAGCAGTTGGGAGTGGGGATCGTGTCTGAACTCACTAGAATGTTTTTTAGAAGCTCTGACACCCTAAAGGAGTTTAGCGTTCCTTGAAAAGCTGATCTTTTGTATTTATATGGTATCCTGAGCTTCCTTCTCATGTCTATCGGCTAAAAAAGCAATCTACGGACTCAAAGAGGTGCCTCGTGCTTGGTACAATGATCAAGCTGAAATAATTTCTCGTCACCTATATATGACTTTCAAAAATCATACTCAGAAAACTCTCTCTTTATTCTCCATCAATCTGGCGTGGTCCTTTATTTTTTGGTCTATGTGGACGACATCATTCTTACTGACAACAACAAGACTGCTCTATCTAATGTTATTGCCACTCTCTCTCAAAGATCTTGAACATTTAAAATATTTCCTTGGTGTTGAAGTGGTTCACTATAATGATGGTGTTCTTCTTTCTCAATACAAGTACATTGCTGATCTTCTTAAGAACACCACCCATGTGTGCCACACAACTCCTTTAAAACTTCATGATGGTTCATCTCTTGCAGGTGCAAAAGACTATTGCATGACCATAGGCAAGCTTCAATATCTCACTTTCACTCGACCTGATATTAGCATTGTTGTCAACAAATTATCTCAGGTCATGCATTCACCATCTTCAATCCATTGGCAAACCGCCAAGCGTCTCATTCGCTATCTCAAGTGCACCATATCTTACGGTCTTTTGCTTTGCAAAATATCATCATCGGATCTACATGTGTACTCAGACGCTAACTGGGTTGGTGACCAACATGGTCGGACCGCAACATCGGCGTATATCATTTATCTTGGCAACAATCTAATTAGTTGGGCGCACTGTTGCTAGGTCGTCCACAGAGGTCGAATATCATGATGTGGCCGGTGCAATTACTGAAACAAACCGGATAACCAAACCATTGCATGAACTTCCGGCTCCTCTCTCAAATATTCCTACTATACACTGTGGCAATATTAGCCCGTGGCCGGTGTAGTTGCTGAGACAAATTGGATAACCAATCCCTTGCATGAACTTTGGACTCCTCTCTCAAGTGTTCCTACAAAATAATGTGACAATATTAGCGCAACTTATATGTGTTACAACCCCGTTCTTTCACAGGCGCATGAAGCATATCGCTATTGACTTCCACTTTGTTCGGGATCAAGTTCAACAGAATAAGATCAACGTCGTTCATATCCACTCTGATGTTCAACTGGCTGACGCACTCACCAAAGCTCTATCTAAGAAGCAACTCGAACTGCATATCGTCAAGTTAGGAGTTATTAATACTACTCCTAACTTGAGGGGGCATAGTGGAGCAATATCAGGGACATGGAGCAAAATCTGGGGCATCCCAGACTTGAGAAATTCAAAATATTTACCTTGATAGAAAGCCATGATTCTAGCCGTTTTTTTACTGTAAATAATTATCTTGACAGTAAGCCATGATTTTGGCCATTCTTTGATTACGGCTAGTCAATTACTGCCTAAGTACTCGGACACATCCGAGGGTGAGAGGCTGTTAGTATTAACGGAGTGGCTTTACGTCATGGAAAGGAAGAAAGAGCTTTTACGCTTTCTTCTTCACAAGCATGTACTTGAACAATCTAAGATTAATCAAACAAGTCAAAGACTTTCTATTTTCAAGTAATATTTAATATTTTTCCTCGCTTAGGATCCTTTTACTAATGAAGGAAATATTGAAATTGAAAGCACAGAAAAGTAAAAGGGCTAATTCTCTAAATACCCTCAATGACATTTTTACTTTGCCCCTAACTTGTTCAAATGTTATAATCTTTTTTATTACATCTCTTCCGTGTTTACCGTTTATTAGGATATGTTTCCTTTTTTTAAGATTAATTGCATACTAGTATTAAGCATGTGCATTGCACACGGGACCAACAACGGGTAATTAAAAGATCATATTATATATCGAATACTAATAACAAATTATGCTATTTAACTTTTTATGAGTTTTTTTTTACCATTTTTGGTGACAATATTAGGAACCCGTGCGTTAAGATTTTTACTAATAGAATTCACCTAGAACTGTATAAAAAGTTATTCGACATAAGAAAAAATATATAATATGAGAGATAATTATACATATATACAGACATATAAAAAAATATTTTTTATGACTTAGAATAAAATAAAAGGAGGGAGATTAATTTTGTTAGATTGTGAAAGCATGTTAGAGTAGTGTAAAATATTGGAAAGTTTCAAGATTTGAATAAGATATATATTAGAATGAGATATAAAGAGAGAGATTTGTTTTTAAATGGGATATGCTGACATGGAAGAGAGAGAAAAGTAAAATTTATATGATTGGTTGAATGCCAAATGGAATAAAAATAAGCATGTCAAGTAGGAAAGAAAATGTTACATTATCTCAGCTTCGGCTTTAATATATATATATATATATATATAATTAGATATGTCCTCGAGGTTGGACGGAATATGACAATACATGACTGTTTAGGGAGATTGACTAAGATTCTCATAACATGAAAGGCTATTTATAGAAATGCGATGTACATATTCAACCCATGTGCATTTTTTTCATCTCCTAAGGTCAACCATAAGCCCTATGTTGTTTGGTAATATCAGTTTTGGCGTGACAGTGTTGTCTATCCAATCTCGCAAGCATACAGATTTTGCGACAAAGTCACACACTGTGAAAGGTTTCAATCATTGAACTAATGTCAACATTTTTGATGCCTTGGTCACCATACCATCAAAGAAATTTGAGCTCACTTGGGGGGGGGGGGGGGGGGGGGTCTGTGGAGTAGCTCGTAAGAAAGATGTATTAAGAGTGAGAGTTGGTTGGCGGTAAACGTAATCAGATGTGGTTAAAGTGACGTAATTGTTGAAACAACAGAAGGAAAAAGTAGTAGAGAATGTTTTGATTATGATGGTGGATGGAGGCCGGGTATGAATGTTTTGAAGGGAAAATCAGTGATGAAGATCTTTTAAATTGAACTATATCTAATTTAAATTTAATTAGACAAAGTTCTTGTTTTTCTAGGTCCAATTTAAATTGAATTAGATAGAGTTCAATTTAGAAGGTCCAACATCTTACAGATTGAGGACCTTTTGATGAACACAAACTAAATAGATTATGAAGGATAGACTGGATAAATATAACGTATAGGAACTGACCTTTTTACCCTTTGGTTTGACCACGTTATTGTTCAAATTGACATTTAGATTTCATTGCTAACGAAAGTTAAGATATATTTCATGTATAAACATTATGTAATATTTGTTGGGTTACATACCAGATATTATATTGTTTGATATGTATTGTCATAATTTTATCTATCAATCCAAGAAATAGTACATCGCAAGCCATATTGCTGTAATCCTGTCAAAGTTTCAACCAAAGACATCGCAAAAAAAAAAAATAAAGTTGTAACCTCTATTGGATTGGGTATTATACTGTAAGACGTATTGCTACAATCTTGTGGAAAGGTCGAATACACAATCAGAGATTAAGCTCCCACTCACGTCAATCCAACAAATGTTACATATCAAGACATATATGACTTTTATCATGCCAAAGCTGACTTTAGTGAGCCTATAAATATTAAACAAAATGAGATTTCTCAACCCTCGAAAATAAAACGTGCTATTAAGTTAGGCACTGGTGAGGATATATATGGAGAAGAACGTGAGTTTATGCATGATCCTCTTAGTTGTTACACTTTGCTGCAATTCAACATTCGCACAGACTTGCCACCACGTGTCTGATTGCATCGATTGCCCTCCATGGTCTATTAAAGCTTGTATTCTTCATTTTTGCTGGTGCTTTAGATTTCCTCATACAAATATATCATCCAGCAAAGTCCATGCCAACAAGAATCAAGGTATGTGGATCGACCTGTTAGTTTTGCATTTTATAGCTTTCCTTGTACCACAGACACGCGTGCACACACCCAGGCACACGCTTGATGATTACAGGGTACTAATAAAATGCTTTTTATTAGGTTTGCCATTGTCAAACGCAGAAGGAGCTGAAGCAAAGCCCACAAAGCAATGGGAAACAAAGAAGCCCATCAAGGATAAAGAATAGATCAAAATGTTATTGCTTTTGACAAATTTGTAATGCCGATGTCGTACTATGCCCTACATTTCTGGCAATATTTATATGAATATCAATTAGTCTACCCTTAGTTTTGCGTTAAATGTCATCTTTTCATTCCGAACTGTTGCGTAAATTTCTATTTAAATTGGGCCCTTTTTATTTTGCGCCAAATTTCATCTTTTCAATCCGAACTATCCCATACAAGTCTTACTTAAATTGGACCTTTTAAATTGAACTCTATCTAATTGCCTTATATAGTTTTTCTATGTACATTGTGTAATAACAAAAACTCTATCTAATTCTTCTATTTAATTTTTTTAGATACACTGTATTATAGCCTCTTATAATCACAATCAGACTAGTTCATTTTATTATAGTAATAACACGCAAAGGAGATTCAACGCATTGCACTAAAATTACATTTGCCTAATTGCATCAAATATATCCAATATCAACATTAATTATTATAAATCATCAATATATCATATAATAAAAGCCTATATATATATATATATATATATATATATATATATATGGGAGCTGATCCGTTGCTAGCGCGGACGGCGCTAGCACCGTCCGCTATATAATGTAGCGGGCGGTGAATTATCGTCCGCTACATTATATAGCGGACGGCAAAACAGCGCTAGCAACGTGCTAGCGCTAGCAATTAATCACGACCATATATATATATATATATAATGTCACTGCTGGCAAGTTGCTAACTTTCTAGTTAATTTCCTTTTTAACCCCTCAACTTCTCAGCAATTCACCTAAAACAACTCATATTTCTCAAA
The DNA here is from genome assembly GCA_033065855.1 of Escallonia rubra. Taxonomy (NCBI): domain Eukaryota; kingdom Viridiplantae; phylum Streptophyta; class Magnoliopsida; order Escalloniales; family Escalloniaceae; genus Escallonia; species Escallonia rubra. The sequence goes on along the minus strand of JAVXUO010002032.1, from coordinate 57,322 downwards.
CAACTAAAATTGATCCCTCTCAAGTTTAGAATTTGCCATCCTTGACCAAAGGAGAATTTGGTCATACAAAACTGGTATCAGAGCCTAATCAAAGGCAAGATCTAACCGAAAAACTTATGAAAATTCCTTATTTTTGAATGATATGACCGGAATTATACACTTATACTATGAAGTAGGAAAAATTGAGATAACAAAATGATTAAATCAAATAATTGATGTACCTCACAAAACTCTAAATATTGGTAAAAATCTAAACAAGATAACATATCATATATTAACTAAATTACAAAATTCAGATGAAAGCTTAGAAAGTGAAACCCACGACTTAGCCTCAAATAACTTCTTATCAAATTCTAAAAGTTATGATACTACCAAGAATTGTTATAGTAACGACAAGTCATATGGTATTTAAATAAGTTATAACACACAGTGGTAGAGAAGGTGAAAGAATATTCTTTTCAAGTTGCTCAAAGGACACCAAGGATCCCATACAAGGAATTGAGGTAGGATAAATAAAAAAATGATAATATATTACTACTTTGACAAAGTAGAAGAAGAAAGATCATTAAAATAATCAATAATGGATGAAATAGATTCAGCTCTTCTAAAAGAACAACAATATAAGCAATAAGAAAAATGAGCCAAATCATAAGTAAATAATTAGCCTTTGTTGATATAAATTTATGGGATGGAGATCAAATCCAAACTATGTAGGAACATAGAATCCGAAGTTAAATTTAGAAAGAAATTCTAAATTTGATAATGCCCCCGTGAAGACAAATTTAAAACAAGAATTTGTTCTCGGAAATGGAAGAAATGAGTCTGTAAATCAATACATAATATATTTTGATATCGATTATCTTTCAAATATTAAAAATTAATCGTTAATTAGGCACAAGCCTTAAAAACTTCCATACTAAGTGATAATTTAACATAAAGGCTTGTTATGAAATATCTATATTCGAGCAATCCTGCGAGGAAATATGGTTATGTTCTAGCTGATAATGAAATGATAATTGAAACCCAAAGCAAACTAAATAGTTTTTAAGAATGGATTATATTTTATGCAGATAATTACAGACGAGAGTTTTACTGAACATCTACAAATAATATATGTAATCAAGAAAAAATTACCTTCACAAATTTGGCAAAACCACATACATATCATACGTGATATTTTAAAAATTGCACTTGTGAATTTAAAATACATTTTTACAAGTTAGAACTTAGATAAGCCTCCACTGGTAAAATTAATTTACTGTCAAACTATCTAAATCATGGGATGAGTAAACTAAAAAAGAGTTTCTTAAACTCTTAAATGATTGAATGGTTTGTGATTCTTTAGGAGAAAGAATACGAGTTGTACAAGAAATATTGTACTGAAAGACAGACAATAAAATATATATAAAAAACTCATATGAGTTATAATTGTTGTTCTAAACTCAAAAACATGGTCAACAGTTATGGATGTGAAAAGAAGGAAACTTCACGAAGAAAAAGCTTGGAAACAAAAAAGATACGTGAAGAAATGAAAAAAAAATAGAAAAAGAAAATTTAATCCATTAAGAAAAAAAAACTAAAATCATGGGAAAAACATATAAAAAATCTAGTATTCCATATAAGAAGCCTTCATGTCCAGAAAGAAAATCGTCAGAAGTGTGTGATCGTTGCTAGTTATGTGGCGAAAAAGAACATTATGTAGATAAATGTCCAAGTAAGACAAGAAAGCAATATAAAAACTTTGCTTACTTGCTGAAGAAAGATACGGGTCATCATGAAGATATAAACTAGTTTCTAAAGACGAAACAAAAGAGTTTGTTTCAAAATACAACTACGAGTCTGATGAGGAAAAAAATATCAAATGACGATGAAAGTTTAAACAAAACTTCAAAAGGTGTGGACCCAATCTTCATAATGTCAGAAACCTACAACTACGAAGAAGAGATTATTCATTTATCCAATAATATAATTAGTCAAAATGAATCAATTTAGTAAGAAACTCACGATTCTGTTATAAACCATTGGGAGATGCCTAAAATAAAAGTTGGAGAAATTTACAAAAACTTCATATTTAGGTTCAGAAGAAAGATGAATGGAGAGATCTCTGAAGGAAAAACCTATGTAGGTCAGACTGATGAAAGATTACTAAACATTTCTCTCTTTAAGACTAATAAGGTGAAATAATACCTCAGAAAATGTTATCACTATATTCAATTAGTCTTTGTTCATTTATTTATAGATGGCATCGATTGTTTAGCAAATAATGGGTAAATGTTTCTTAAAAATTCCTAATAAGGAGAATTTAAAGTAACTTATATTATTTTGGAATCTAGAGATACATAATTCTTTGAGAATTCTTTCTCTAGAAATTGGGAAAGTGAAGACATAGTCGATGAGGATCAAGTTCATCCTACTCCGAAAAAGGGGGAAGGAGGTGAACTAAGGAGAAGTAAGAGAACAAGGATTGAAAAAAACCTATGGTTCAGATTTGTACCAATTCTTAGCTTATCAAGGGAAGTAGAATTGAAGGTGATTACTCTCATATGTATAACGAGAACATGACCCTCTTACATATCGAGATGCAATAACTTCTCAAGATTCTGACTTGTGGCAAGAAGCTATAAACGGTGAAATGGAGTTGATAATGTCAAAACAAACTTGGGTATTGACTGATTTACTACCTGGGTATAAACTAATAAGTTGCAAATGGATCTTTAAGCGAAAGCTTAAGTCAGACGGATCCGTAGATGAGTATAAAGTAAGACTTGTAGCCAAGGGTTTCAAACAAAAGGAAGGGATTAAATATTTCGACACCTATGCTCCAGTAGCTAGACTTAGCACTATTAGATTATTGTTTGATTTATCATCTATTAACAGACTAGTTATACACTAAATGGACGTCAAGACTGCTTTTCTAAGTGGTATGTTAGATGAGGAGGTGTACGTGGAACAACTAGAAGGTTTTGTACTAAAAGAACAAGAAACAAAGGTTTGTAAGCTTATCAAATCTTTGTATGGCTTAAAATAAGCTCTTAAGCAGTGGCATGAATGATTTGACCAAGTCGTTCTCTCTCATGGAATAAATGAATGTGACAAATGCATTTATTCTAAGTTTGATAAAGGACGTGGTATGATAATATGTTTGTATGTGGATGAGATGTTAATCTTTGGTACTGATATAGATATTGTGTTGGAAACCATAACATTTCTATCTTCATCGTTTAATATGAAAGATATGAGAGAAGCCAATGTTATTTTGGGAATAAAAATAATTAGATCCTCGGGTTCTATTTTTTTGTCACAGTTTCATTATATTAAGAAAATTATAAGGAAATTTAATCACAAGAATTGTGCTCCGGTTACTATCCCATATGACCCTTCTATCAAGTTAAGGGAAAATGAAGGGAAATGTGTTTCTCAGCTAAAGTATCCTAGTGTTATTGGCAGCTTGATGTATATCATGCAATGAACCCGACCAGATTTAGCCTTTGTGGTTGGTGTTTTGAGTAGGTTTACTCATAACCCCGGGCAAGTCTTTTGGAATGCGGTGTTTACAGTAATTAAGTACCTTAAGGGCACAATGGACTATGAATTAACTTAAAAGGAAATTCTTGTCGTTTTGGAAAGATACACAGAGGCAAACTGGATCACGGACTCAGATGAAACAAAGTTCACACATAGTTGGATATTTACCATAGGTGGAGGTGCTATTTCTTGGGGTTCCAAGAAGCAAACTTAAAAATCCTAAGATGTAGCACAAGGCCGTAAATTTGCAGGTATTTAGATATTTGGTTGGGAAGTTCTACCTATAGCACTGATGATCAATCACCAATGATTCTTAGTTCAAGGCTAAGCCTACTCTAAATTCTGATTAACTTCATTGCTATATGTTAAAGGTTCGAGTTGAAAGCCATCTTTATCTTAGTAGGACCTACCAAAAGATAGAGAAAGGTACATTTCTAAATTAAGAATGTGATAAAATCAAATTTTGGCAAATTGAAGGAAATTGTCGAGAATTTTTCACAATTGATTCCTACCTTATTAAACTTTGTACCACAAGGAATAATATGCAAAAATAATCAATCAAATTGATTAATTGGATTAAAAGATATTAATTCTCAAATATTGACATTTAATAAGGTTGAATAGGGTCATGATGTAAGTTCCAACATGACTTGAGAAATTGAAAGGTTAAGGGTATTTAAATGGACATGTGACACCATATTATTCTAGAAACACATGGTGTGCATGACATGCACCGCACCACACGCGCTTGTGCACGCAGGGGTGGAGCCACCCCATGACCAAGGGGGGCCATGCCCCCCCCCACAAATTTTGAAGATTTCCTTTTCATTTTTTAAATAATGAATAATCGTATTTAAAATATTTATAAAAATAGTATTATATTGTAAAATTAATGTATTAAGATTTTATTATATTGTCTTTTTGAGTTTTTGTGCCACCGACCGTCATAATTTTTGTCTTTCTCATTCCCTTACTCCATCTTCGTTCTTCCAAATTTCATATCTTCATATTACAAAGAAAAATGAAGTAATCAAGGTTAGTTCTTTTTCTTATTCTAAATTCTTATAGTATGTTAATTTATATTCAATACAATTAGTAATTGTTGTTGACTAACCTTAACAACTAAAAAAAATCACTATGAATAGTAAAATTATATGATTAGTAGTTAAATTGAGCAATCTATTTTGCACTTAACGTATTCAATAGTGACGCGAATTTTTTTATGTTAGCCATCAATTTTTTTATGACCTTTTGGTCCCCCCAATTGCACTTTCTGGATCCGTCCCTGTGCGCACGCCCACTCCCGAGTCGATGCAGGTGATGGCGACGGCGGGGGCGTAAAGGCGCTATTGGCACTTTTAGGCGCACTTTGCAGAGTCACTGAAACAATGTATTTGTTGGCGAAATTAAACAGATTTCTAATCTATCTAAATTCGAAATGACACATGTTTATGGTGTCTTTTAATTCAAATGTTGCACCTCTTTAGTGTGTCTACAGATTGGTCAGATCATTTCCATTAGAATTATGAGTTGAGGCGTGCTTAGTACTGTCCATTAGAATTATTTCTGCCCCTCTAGTGTTGAAGGTCATTAGTAGAATACTCTCAAAGACCCATTGTCTCTGTTTTGTGTGCTAATGAGCATTCAAATAGCTTGAAGATACTGAAACAGTACTGGAACAGCCTTGACTAGTTAAAAATTGTAATAGGAGTAAAGCAGAACAGAATAATGAGAAATACATTTAGAGAGAGAGAGAGAGAGAGAGAGATTCATATTTTTTTTCAGTGTATGAGATGACTGGAAGTGATGGCTTTCATAGCATAGACAAGGAAGAAAATGTATGAAACACTAATGCTAAATCAACTCTGTAACGGATGCTTAATTAGGATAGACAAAGGCTTATTATTTGGAGTTTAATAGCGCATCTAAAACAAGTTTATAACTGACAATCAAAGAAGACACTTCTGGAAGTGACAGCAAATAAGTAGCAAAAAATGTGCCTCAACTGAGAGCCTACAAAGATGACACTTCTGCCGCATTTCCAACCCGAAACACTCCCCACCCAAAAAAAAAAAAAAAAAGAACTCGCGCCAAAAGTGAGCCTCATCTACGTGATAATCTAGGAGTTGATACCATGAATTAAATTTGTAAGGTAGAATAATCTAGGAGTTGATACCTTGATCTAAAACTCTTGCCAAGAAAGTGTAAGGTAGAATAATCTAGGAGTTGATACCATGAATTAAATTTGTGCACAACCAGCAGTATTCGACAGTGCTCTCATAAAGCTTCTTAGATTTACTGAGCGTTTTTGGGAAATTCTTTACCAGCAAATGAAGCGGACAACTCTGTTTTGTAGCACTTTTATAGGTCGCTGAAGGCTCCGATCCGGCCTTGATCTGAATTCAGAATCTAGCAGCAAGTTTCAAGAGCATGTTGAACTAGCATGCCCATACAAGCTTGTTAATTGTTCTTCAAATTTTACTCACCGCTCAAGGATAATACATCTATCCCTTACTAACATTAGCGTATATTTATCTATGAGTGTATTGCTGAGGGTTTTTATTATAATATTGTCAACGTACTGTATCACCGTTAAGTGATCAAGTTAAATTGGGAGCAAAAAGGTCAACACACTTTAAATTGCACAAATGGCCTTTTATCAAAGGGGTCAGTGTGTATGTGTAGAAGGTCGATCTATCTATCGAACGAATTAATGTAGTCTACCGTCTTCGGATCTTTTTTTAAACTATCCAATCTCGAAGGCATGCAGCTTTTGCAGCAAAATCCCGCGCTGTGGGAGCTTTCAAGATCGTCCAACTAATGTGGACCTTTTTGAGATGTCTTGGTCGCCATACAAGCAAAGAAATTTGAGCTCACTTCGGGCACAACGGGTCTTGGGGGCATCTGTGTAGTGGCTCATAAGAAAGAGGTATCATGGGTTGCAGTTGGGTGGCAGTAAATGCTATCATATGCAGTTAAAGTGACGTATTTGTTGAAATAACATTAACAGCAGGGAAGAGAATGTTTTGATTATGAGGGTGGATGGAGGTGGGGGATGGATGTTTTCTCAGGGGAAATCAGAGAATGGATTTTTTAATCTCTAACTTTTTTGTCATTTTAATTCACATATTGCTACTTTGAAATATCTTATAGATTGAGGACCTTTAATTAAGTGAACACAAACCATATAGATTATGAAGGATAATTTGTGTAAATAAGAGGTATGAAAACTGACCTTTTTACCCTTTGATTTGACCACGTGATTGTTAAAAATTGACATTTAGACTTGTTTGCTAATGGAAGTCAAGATACACTTCATGGATAAATGTTACGTAATATTTGTTGGATTACATACCATATATTATATTGTATAATTTATATTGTCATAATTTACTCAATGTCGATCCAACAAATATTACATCGCAAGCCATATGGCTATAATCTTGTTAAAGTTTCCAGTAAAGACCTTGCAAAGAAGAAATTGTAACATTTGTTGGATTGCACACCAAATATTATACTGTAAGAAATATTGTTACAATCTCGTTGAAAGGTTGCATATCCAGACAGAAACCAAGCATCCACCCTCGTCTATCCAACAAATATTACATCTCAAGACATTGCCAAGGTTGATTTTAGTGTGCGTATAAATATCGAGCAAACTGAGGTTGCTTTACCCTCGAAAAGTTAGGCACTGGTTGCGATAGATATGGAGAAGGGATTACCCAAAGTGAATTTTTTCACGATCCTCTTAGTTGGTGCACTTTACTGCAACTCAGCGTCCGCACAAGAATGCCGCCACGTAAGCGATTGCCGCACCTGGTGCCCTCCATGGTCTATTCGTGCTTGTATTCATCATTATTGCTGGTGCTTTAGGCTTCCTCATACAAATATGTCATCCAGCAAAATCCATGCCAACAAGAATCAAGGTATGTGGATCGACCTGTTAGTTTTGCATTTTATAGCTTTCCCTGTCCCCCAGAGATGCGCGTGCACACACCCAGGCGCGCTCTTAACGATTATAGGATGCTAATGAAATGTTTTTTACTAGGTTTGTCATTGTCAAACGCAGAAGGAGCTAAAGCAAAGGCCACAAAGCAATGGGAACCAAAGAAAGCTAACGAGGATAGAGAATAAATATAAAACTAAATGTTTTTGACAAATGTGTAGTGCCAATGTCATACTAGGTCCTACATTGTCATCAATATCCTCTATCATCAATATTAATATCAATCATTTTATATATATATATATATATAGTGTGTGTGTGTGTGTGTGTGAGGAGTTTAGTTCTGGTTTTATACCAAATGTCATATTTTCATATTATCTTATAAAGTCTTGCTTAAATTGGACTTTTTTTTATTTTGCGCCAAATGTCATCTTTTCAAGCCAAACTATCCCGTAACGTCTTACTTAAATTGGACCTTTGAAATTGAACTATATATAATTGTCTTATTTAATTTTTCTAAGGACATTATATAATACCAAGAACTCCGTTTATTCTTTATATTGAACTTTTTTAGATCTATGGTATTATAACCTATTGTAATCACACAATCACACTAGTTCATTACCTCTTATTGCAATAATGACCACCTAGGGAGATTCAATGCATTGCAATAAAATAACATTTGACTAATTGCACTAAATAAATTCAATACCACCATCAACTATAAATCATCAATATATAATGAAACAAAACCAATATGAAAATATTAATACAAATACAAATACAAATATATATGAAAGACGAGTTTAGCTCTGGATTTGCACCAAATGTCATCTTTTTATTCCATACTGTCCTGTGAGGCTTACTTCAATTGGATATTTTAAATTGAACTCCATCTTATTAAACATATCGTAAGCAAGTTAACATTAAAAAACATAGAACATGTCAATTTACATACACCCATCACTTCACGCTTTTTCTCCAAATCCTACGTAATTTTAGCAACCTTTTACTCGGCCGCTTAAACAGGCTTCCTCAAATAGCAGTAGGCATCTTTGGATCCTCTTGATCAAGTGACTTCATCATTCTTTGAGTGGTATTCCGTAATTGGAGAACTCGATGCAACTAATGTTGTTACGAAAGAAATAGCGCATATAAGTAAGGACTAGCAATCCAAAACCATCGTATAATGGAGCTACAAAATTAAATTCCATGGCCGTTCGCACGCCATCAAATGCTTTTGATTATCTTTTAGGCTTATTGTTGGAAATAGAGTACTGAAAACAATTATAAAATCAGGGTACAGTTGAAAGTACTTATCGGATTGGATGATACGAGTTGATGCGTACTTAGTAGTATCTTTAAGAGTTATTTCTGCCCTTCGAAAGTGAAGTCTTGGTGCTGAAGGTCATCGGCAAACACTCTTCAGAATTCAAGAGCTCTTCTCCATATTATGAGCATTCAAATAACTTGGAGATACTGGAACAATCTTGACTAGTTCGGAATTGCAACAGGAGCAAAATAATACTGAACAATGAGAAATATGGGATGTGTGTGTGTGTGTGAGTGCGCGCGCGCCCATGTGAAAAGATTACAGTAGTCACGTATGGAAGTAATCCAATCTTCTGTCTGATGATGAATGGCCTCGTCAAAGAAAACACCGATACCGGCCAACTTAGTCGATTTTAACTTTCTGCTCTGTCATACTTCCCGTAACATCTTATCATAGGCCACTGAAACTTGAGACGCTTTTAAGGGCTTCCTCTTCCATATTAACAAGCTGTTGACAGAATTTTTCCATATCTTTTGCTTCTTCCTTGAATGTGAATCGAAACTCCTTCCACTGGTATTGACGTGATCCATCATTCATGACTGGGCCGAGGACCTTCCCCAGAACATCAAATCCTTTTCGATCTATAGAAAGAACATATGCATCCTTCATCGAGAAAAAGATTTTAGTTGTTTACAAAACTATTAGAACAGAATTAAAAAGGAAATTTACGAAAAATATTATGCCAGGGATTTGTTTCAGAATTAAGCTGGAACACAACTTGCCAGAATTGCTATTTTAGAATAATTCATGATTTGCCAGAAATTAAGAGAAGACTGTACAGTAAAGAAATATTGCCTCAAGGTAAGGTGCCTCGGATCCATGGTGGACCATTATAACAGTCCCAGTGACTCTTTCCATCTCTATGCACCCTTGACAGATTATCGGAGATTTTGGCTGATCAAATTAATGCAAAGGCAATATAGCTGACATGTCTTCTTTGCTCTATTCTCACAGAAGAAACTGGGAAGAAAGGAGAAAGAATGACGACGACACTTGATCGTCCTTGAGAAACTAGAACTGAAACTTAAAAGTTGATTCCAACAAAAGTTATATTCTGCTCAAACATGTCTGGACAAAGGAAGAGCAAGCGTTTCTTTGTACTTGATATTCAAATTAATGAGCAACCAACTAATGGAGTAGTTCTGCCAACCTCCGAGCACGTTACCTCGGCAAACCTTTGCAGAGTTTAGAAAGGAATGTCTTTCCTAAAAAATTTATCCCTCATTCAAGTGTAGATTAATAAGAATCCTAGATTACCATGTAACTCGTGAGGTTCGCGGATCAGAACTGTTCTGTTTACTGGTTAGATATGCGACCCTTAGTTGTATGGTGTGCAGTTGCAAATTGCAACTTGGACCCCCCCACTCAGACATCCTTCGACTTGGTATCACTGGGATCATGGACTCCAAAGCTTCTCAGTCATACCAAATGACCCCTGGTCTGACTACGAAAAATGAAGCATACGTGGATATCTTGCACCAAATTGGACTTGGGACTCAATTATAAAATCAGACATAGACAATAGCATACGGGAGGGAAAGAGCTGCTTTTGCACTTTTTTAAGCATACGTCATGAACGAAACTGTATTACTGTAAAGTAGTACCATAGCTGCAAAAGCTAATGCATGATTGCCAATTTTTCCAGTTATTGTTACATATTTTTTATACTAGCTTGCCAAGCAAAAATCTGAACAGAGCAGACTTTGGATTAGTATCTTACCTTGGCATTTCTTTTCAAGTATGTGATGCAGAAAAAAATCAGAGCTCTCCGCCTTGCTTCACTTTGATTGATACCATCAATCAAGCTTGTAGAGTAAGGTGCTAGACATGGCAAATATATGAGGAAAACAAATAAATCAATACACACTTGAAACTATTCGATATATCAGATAATGCACGCTAACATGATCCTCGTACATTTGCATTTGCAATAGGAGTCTTACACAGTGGGTCAGCCTTAGCTGCTTCAATATCATCCAAATCTACTTCACGAGTGCCTCCAGAGCTATCTATATACGTGCATGAACTGTACAACAGACGTAAGCTCATTACTTATGTTTGTTCGTTTAGAAGTTACATGCAGAATACAATTAAACAGACAGTTCAGGTTCCATTTAAGATGTCAAAAAGAATTTTACACAACCCAACTATCTTAACCAGTAAATTCATCGACTTATTTCAGGTACTTTTCGAATTCTTATTAACCTGCTTAAATAATAATGTGCAACTACTGATTCTTCAAAACGATTTTCCAATTTTCATCACCAAATAACGTATATTCACTAGTCATCTTCAGACCAAAACAAGAGTGAGTTGGCTAGATTTTTTATCGAGTGGGTAATGTCAAGGACACGGACAATAGATACGGATGTGGCTTGGGGACTCACTGACGTGGCAAATACTCATCTTCTACATGCAATTAAACCTAATATTCTACACACACAAACTATGTTCAGCAGATATACCTTAAAATATGTGAACCATGTAGATGGCTTTAATGTGAAACATGCAACATATGAACCGAAAAATCATTTAATGGACGTAAATTAAGTTGTTTGTGAAATGCATGCGTATTTTCTGAAGATTTACTGGCACTACTTTCCTGTCGTGCCTTGTGAAAAGATTAACATTAACAGGAGTACCTTTTAACAGAATAAATGAGTGGATATAGCATTTCTCTTAGCGTATTACTTACTTGAACGATAACTAATCTTTACCCAACAACATATTATACTTCCCCTTTTCTTCTCATAATTAACTTGCTTCTCCATATTTTTGACATCTATCATAACATTTAAGTTTGTTAAGCCAGTGCTCAAGAAGTGCCAGCTATGTGCCCGAAATTAAGTGTCTTTCACTTGTATCAAAAACAAGTATACGGTGTGTATCCAAGCGTATCCGTTAAGTACTGATATTTAATACATGCCTAGCACGGATAAATCGCCCTTTTGGAATTATTTGTACTTCTCACTAGTCGGACAATTTTTATGTGAGGAAAAGGAAGAAATGCAATTATGATCCATTATATTCGACTTACCACATTCAATATATGAAGCCTTAACATCTATTAAGACTTGAGATGCATAACTACGTTACTTTCATACATCCGCTATAGACAGCCAATATTGAGGATGACAATCTTTTGTGATACTGCTCCTTGCACAATGTATCTCAAGCAACTCCGAAAACAACGGTACAAGAATGAAGAAAGTGAATCTAACCTTATATTGAACTTATAAACCATGTACTGTTTATCACCGTCTAGTAGCTCCTGAAGGTTTTCATATCGAGATGTGGAACTAAGATTAGAGGAACTTAATATACCAGAAACCGAATAACTCGCCTCCCTTATTGCATTCTTTTCTGATGATATCGTTCCGTTGAGGCTTTCTTCAGCTAATTGAACCTGTAAATGAACAAGGAAAACCATTCAATGACGGTACTGTCAGCTTGATTCAGACTTACGAGTACATTTGGGTGGTACAACTAAATAAATCGTGAAAGAGGGGCTGAGAAGTGTTATTCACTCGATAGGTTGGAGAACGAGCCACCTATGCATTGGAAGAAATTGAAAATTCTAAGAAGGCCTCATCGTGAGAAACAATTTCCCGGCCAACAAAAAGAGTCGGCCCAGAAAATCCTTTTAGCTAATCTAAAGGCACCTTTCTTAAACACCTTCTGTTTCTTTCGCACTGAACTAGGACGGGTTATGCTCAGTATGACCAGCTCCAGAAAAAGCTTACATGCATCACCCAACTTATGCCCAAGAGACAAAACACCATCTCCCAGAACTCGTGGGTCATAGACTCGCCGTTAGCTTTACACATAACGCACAAGTTGATAAACGATCCTTCTCTTCCCGCAGATTATCACCAGTCTAACTAGAGCCCATACTCCATACATAGAATGACACAGCTTGAGGACAAGATGGCAAAGGAACAATTTACCTAAAACCGGCCCTTAACATCTACGTACAAAAGAAACCTGATGGGCCTTCGACCAAATTTACATTTGACAAGCAATGAATCTTTGATTGCCTAATCCCAAAAATCAGGAGTTAATTTCATTATGTTTTCTATTACTAAGTTTCCCTTTCATCCAAAGGACCTCAATATGTATTGAGCGGACTTTATGGACTGAATTATCAAGTTGCTTTCTCCATATATACCTCCCCCTGTCCCTAAGGTTCAAACTCTCTTGTTCTCCATTTCTCTATTCCCTCTCATTGAACAAAATAACCTTACCTAATCCTGAAAATCAGGAGCTGATTTGATTATGTTCTCTATTTTTAAGTTTCCCTTTTGTCCGAAGGACCTCAAACAATATGTAATGAGCAGACTTTATGAATTGAATTATCAAGTTGCTTTCTCCCTATATTTCTTCGTCCCCATCCTTATGGTTCTGATTGCCTCGTTCTCCATTTATCCATTCCCTCTCATTCTATAAAGTTGACCTAAATCAATTAGGCAATCCAAGATTCTATCTTATATCAGTTTCCAAACTAAAAACTAAAATACCCAATCAAGGATTGCAATGGGTCCCCGAGTACGTGCGCGCTTGTCAAATGTGAACTTGGGTCTCCGAGGCCCATCATTTCCCCCAGGCTGGCAAGAACAATGCTCCACAGAGTTAGCACCATGGTACCACTCCAAAAGATTAGGGGCAAGACTACAAACATCCTCTTCAGAGAGCCGGGTATCATCACTCGATGGATGGAAACGCCAACAAACAAGATAACATTGAAACCCCATCCTGGCGAGAAGTGAAGACCTTGTCATCAAAAATACCTTCATTTGGGCCAGCCGGACGTGCTGGGACGGATGGGACGACAGAGGCAGGAAGAGCTGGAAGAACTGCCTCTGGAAACATCTGCATACATCTGGGGAGGCTTAAAGTACCTCAAGAAGGAAACAAATCCTCCACAGTAAAAACATGGCCTATATTTATATTATAAGTTAAGTCAATCCAATATGCATTAGGACCCAACTTGCGGGTAATGGGAAATGGCCAATGGCTTGAGTATGCAGTTTTTTATAAGAATGATTAGAAAAGCACTCAGGATGTACGCGAACCATTACAGAGTCACCAACATTAAAGTCGACCTTTGTGCAATGAATATCAGCAGTAAGTTTATAATTGTCATTACTCAAAGCAATTTTATGTCTGATTTTGGGATGGACATCACTAATATGTCGAGAAAAGGAGTCCGAACAGGTGGAAGGTCGAAAGACAGACGGTAAGGGAATGAGGTCAAGGGGCGAAACCATGAACTACCTCAAACGGACTTTTCCCTGTAGACCGATTCACCAAACTGTTAAAAGCAAATTCGGTCGTAGGCAACAACAAATTCCAAGTGCTGGTATTTACCTAAGTAAGCAACCAGATAACCCTCTTAACTCAAACGGACTTTCCCAGTAGACCAATTGACCAAACCATGACTCATTGAGTTTCTCTCTAAAGTAAGCAACCGGATGACCCTCTTAACTCAAAACACCACCTATACCGACTCGTCAATGACCACTTTAGAAACCATATCCCCACACTTAACAAGTATGTAAAAGGTGCTGGTTAGATGCCAATAATCCTCCGCAGGAGCGAGAAGGATGCAGAGCATAAAATTAGCATGATGGCATTCAGCATCAATCTCCCACTGGGCATCAGATTCATAAACGGACTCATTCAAGTGTTCAACTGCATTTAGCTGCTCAACATGGCCTCTGACCACTACCTTCTCCTTTGTTATAGCAGTTACTACACTAATGCTAGCTCGTGAAGCAGTAGAAGGGAAGGTCAGAGTCAGACTGGGATTGACGCAGCATGGGGGGTTGCAACCACCTTGACAGACAATTGGATCAGGCTGTGCTACGTTCCTAAAGCAGGTAGGCTTGCCCGCGTAGCACCACTAAGACGTTGGAAAGGAACAAACCTCAAGGGATTGGGCCCCCCTAAATGAGAGGGCGATTAGCACGGTTGAGCACTCTTAAGATAGTGTCTAGATTCAAGGGCCTTGAAATAGGCATCTTAGATTGTATCTAGATTATGAAGTTTGACTTTGGACCTAAGCTCGGGTTTTGAACCAGTGATAACTCTAGCCATGGTAACACATGACTGCTCCTGAACCTCAGATCTCACAGCAAATTTTTAAATCGAGACATGAAATCAGACATGATGTTGTCCCACCGTAAAGAATTGCTGAAGTATGTCATGCCGGTGGTTGGTAGGAAGGCATATCTCGATCAAATTGGTCTACATTTCATCCCACAGAGTGATAGGTGGTTGACAATACCATACCACTCGAAGTAGTCCTCTAACACATATAGCCAATCCTGAAAATGATTAGGATCTGACTGACCATCAAAACTTGAAACATCCACCTTGACTTTTCTAGTCCAGCCCTCATCAAACCGGGACCAAACCTAAGTCAGCATGTCACTGTGGATAACCGACAGCAGTATGATCATGGATAGATATCCAATGGGGGAGACCTTGTCATATCCCAATATGCAAGATTCTCTAATGACAGGTCCACCGTTACAATGAACTCGTGAAGGATTAGGGGAAGGAGGCCGGTGGTCGACCCTGAGGTGCTTTGACCGCTAGGGGATGCAGCAACAGCCTTGCCCTGCGTTTGCTTCTCCAAATGTTTAGACAATTGAAGCCAAAAGGTCTCAAGCCTTTGATTAATGTTATCATCAATCTTGCCAATTTGTGAGACTCATAGGTCGACAGAGTGCTTAAGGTTGTTCATGGAATCAGCGAGGGAATTGACTTTTTCATCCAAGGCATCATGTTTGGTACCAAGTTCTTTATTGGGCATTGTGGTAAAACTCGAAATCAGGCATAGGTGAAAAAGAGAGGATTTGCCAAAATGAAATGAAGGATTAGGCCGTACCATTTTTTCTTGACAACACAATAATAGACTGATAGGTGGGCAAAGAGATAGCCATACCATTTCTTTCTTGACAACCCAATGATAAAACAGGAAGCATCGCATCAATATACCCTGCCAAAGTAAAAGGACCCGATCGCTTGTATGTTGCGGCACAGAGGTGACGACATGGACCCAAAAACAATTCAGGATTTGCTTGGAGATCAGTTGAGACATGATGGCAGTGAGGAGCAAAATAATTTTCTTTTTCTTTCTGGAAAATCTGGGATGAACGTGTTCAAAATAGCCAGATCAAATCTTGAACACAAACAGCATCCTCATAAGCTACATGAAATGGACTTGGGAGAAAGTGGTGATCCTCACAATTGCTGGAAGGTGTTGTAAAAGCGACAGGAGGATAGTTAGACGGTGGAGGCGAGGAGATGGCTGGTCGACGGCAGCGAGGAGAGGGCTGACAGACAGCGGCAAAGAGAGGGCGAAGCTACGATGGTTGGCGGATGGTAGGGCAACAGCGACAGCGTGAGACGGCAAGGGAGTCCGCAACCAAACGACATGGCAGCAGAAGCTTGTTGACAGTGTTGTGGCGGCTTTATGCCGGTATTGGGGCGAAGGGTGACAAGGATGGTGTTGATTTATTTGTGGGGGGTGAACGTTGATTGGAGGTGAATAATGTCTTAATAGAGAGAATGCAAAGAAAAATATCAGCGGTGGATAGGAATTAGGTCTCTGAGTACCAAAATGATCTAGGGTAACTTTATACAACGAGAGGGAATAAACAAATGGAGAACAAGATAATTGAAACTCTAATAATAGGAGATGAAGGAACATAAGAAAAAGCAACTTGATTATTTAAGTCACTAAGTCTGCTCATAACATATTGTTTGAGGTCCTTACGAAAGGGAAACTTAAAATTAGAAAACATAGTCATATCAGTTCTTGATTTATGGGACTAGGCAATATAAGATTCAACCCCATAATATGTTTTATATAAAACACTAGAATCTTCAATCAAGGATTGCACTGAGGCCCATGTACCTGCCTCTTGTCAGATGTATAATTATTTCCTAAATTAAACACTAAAACCTTCAAACAAGGCTTTCACAGGTCCCCGAGTACATGCGCGCTTGTCAAATGTAAAATTTAGGTCCCCAAGGCCCATATTATTTCCTAAACTAAACACTGTAGGCTCTGTTTGATAACTTGTTACTTTTCAGTTTTTTCTCCAATTTTGTAAATTGAAGAAGAAAAAAAACGTATTTGACACAGTTTTCGTTTTTTTCCCTTTCAGTTTTGAAAACCAGTTTTTAAAACAGAGCTGCTTTAGAAAACTCTCATTTAGGAGTTTTCAGTTTTCAGTTTTGGTTTTTATTTTTATTTTAAGACCACCACCCTCCCACCGCCACAGCCACCGGCCACCGCCGTCGACCAGCCACCCGCCGTCCCCGCCACGCCCCACCATTGCCACCATAAACCACCACCAAAGAAAAAACTCAAAATAAAAATTGGGTAATCAAACACCCATTTGTTTTTGTAAAAAATAAAAACTAAACAGGTTTTTGTTTTTTTTGGAAAGAGAAAACCAAAACTGGAAGTGATTTCAAACACTACCTAAGATATTTAATCAAGGATTGCACTGGGCTCCGAGTACGTGCAAGCTTGTCAAACGTAAATGTGGTCTTCGAGATTCAGTCCCATATTTTTTAAAATCTTTAATCAAGGATTGCACTGGGCCTGAGTACGTGCACACTTGTCAAAAGTAAAAATTGGGTTTTTGAGTCCCGTCACTTATCCTACAAATCAGGAGTTGGTTTGATTATGTTTTCTATTTTTAAGTTTCCCTTTCATCCTATAAAAGGACCAGAAAAGATATGCAGTAGGCAGACCATATGGATAGAATTATCAAGTTGCTTTCTCCAAATATTCGTTCATCCCCTATCGTTGGGATTTAATTCTCTCGTTCTCCATTTCTTTATTCTTTCTCATTGTATAATGTTATGCTGCATCAAAACCAGTCCTCGAAAGATTAAATATGCCTTAAAAGGCTTTAGCTGATTCCACCTCCCAATTTTGGAAAATGCTCCTGATCTCCTGAAAAGTGGATCCCATAATATAATAACTCCATTCCGGGTAAAACTAACAGCTGCAACGCCGGGCGAATCCCATTTTTCGCTGTAAAACAAGGGTACCCATCCACAAACTAGTGTCATAAGTTTTTTGAACCTCCCTAAGGAACCAAGAATGTTCCATGCCCCCAAATTACCAACCATCGCTCTCCTCCAAGCATCCTCTCTAGTCTCTACCACACAAAAGTCCAGACAACCACTTTCCAACGACGGCCCAATCATGAACTCCAGAATTTTAACCCCCAAACCCCCTAATCACATGGATGGGTGAGCACACTACTCATTTCACCAAAAGCATTTTCTTCTCCTCTTCCTATCCCTTACCAACTGCTCCAGATCTCTCAGCTACAGAAACCAGTATCAGCAAAAGAGACGTAAGATATGTAGGTAAACTAGATAGGGTGCTCCTAATGATAGTGAGACAACATCCTCTCAAAAGGTATTGTTTCTTTCGTCCAACCAACTTCTCGGAAACGTTCGATCACCAAGCTCCAACAAGAATTATCCATGAAAGTACCCAAGAGATTGGGCAACAGCATAAACATTTGGATCACCACCGACCAGAGTCCTGACCAAGCATTGAAAAACAAGAGCACCAAATGAAGGTAACTCAAATGAGACTTCTCCGCAACAGAGAAAAGGGTGGTATCATCAGCAAGCACAAATGTGAAAATTCTAAACCTAACATTTTAATCAACCCCTGCCAAGAAACCTCTTAAGAAGCCTCCCTTTACAACCTGCTACAAACCAACCGGCTCAAAGCCTCCGTCGCAATCAAATAACAGGGAAGTGCTTCTCCTTTGCGGTATTAGTTAGTTTCCTCAGTCAAGAAGATGTCCTTCCAAGTCTAAATTGCCTAACTGTTCGAGAAAAGATCTGGAACATTTTGGAGACACGTCATGTATCTGAATATGCATTTAAATTGCCAAGAAGTGCTTCTCCTTTGCGCAGCTCAAATGTTTCTTCTACTTTGAACTCAAAGCATCCCAAGAAGTGCTTTCAAAGCCACAGATGAAAACTGTGTTTTCGAATATCTCTTTCCTAAGACCGAAGACAGCCTCAAGTAAACTTGAGAGATCGTAAGGGGGATGATTCAGTTGAAAAGGGGATACTAGATTGGTCAGATTCAAGGTGCAAATTGACACCTTGTGTAGCCGTAGAATATGGTCCTAGGTATAAACAGATCGAAGAAACAAAACTGACCATTTAAAGAAACTAAGATAGGCAATTGTGCTACAATAAATTGATCATAGCACCATATCTTGAAATCAAAAAGAAAGAAGTCCCGTATTGGGAGTAATACTATTAGTGTACCTTTTCACCTTTAAGAGGCACAACATCTCCAATCAGAGCAACCCGCGAAGGTAGCTGCATATATGAACAAGTCAACTTTGGGTAAATTCTCCCATTATCCTAAATCGATACAAATTACCACAACATTGATGCAATTGCACAACACACAATATGGTCAAAACAGCACAGTACATTGTATGAGGCAGGAAAATCTGAAACGGAAGTCTTCCTTACTCAATTTGTATTGCTTCCTTTCTTTGTCCTTTCAATTTTAGTGTGTTTTATTTTTCTTCTTCTGGGAGAGAAGGGGGGAGGGGGCTTAAGAGAATCCACGAGCAATTAACTAAGGAACTATAAACTCAACTTTAGGACCAACCTTTTGTACCGATTTAAGCAAACTTGCAATTTGACCAGGGAAGGGACTAGCCACAGCAAAAGAACCACGTTCATCAATAATTGTGTTCTGCAAGAGAAAAGGAAAACTTCAAGGACACGTCAAATTTCCTATCTGCTGATAATTAATTCCATTTAGATAGTTATAAAAATTCCAGGACTTCATGTCGATAGTTAAAAAAATTCCAAGACTTCATGCATTAAAAGTATTTGGGAAAATCATTCCAATGAGGCAGTAAAGCATTAACTTGTATACTCCGACCGCTTAAGGGCGCAGAGTTCTAAAACAAGAGTAGGAAAAACTAATGGTGTTTGACGGGAATATGAATGCAAACATAACAGGCAGTGAAGTTGGGGAAGTTGCATTCAATACCATTTGAATAATAACTCCTGGATAGGCACCTCTTGTCTGTATATATCTCAAGGTGAATATAGAGAGCACCAATCCAAAATTAATGCCAAATAGTAATCAAGTAGAACAGAGTAGATGAGGACTGGGTTGGTGACAATATATCAGCTGGAGACGAAACAAAGCATCCTTCGCAGCGGCAGTATGACATCTAAGTAGGACCTAAGATCCCGTTCGGTTAGCATTTACTTTTTTATTTCCTGTTTTCGTTTTGTGTGTTTCATTTTCAAAATGAATACAAAAACTTTATTCGTTTGCATTTTTCCAAAAAGTAGTTTCTATTGCTTTTTTCACCTAATTTTGTTCGTTAACCAATTTCATTTCTGTTTTGAAAAACGGATATGTGTTCATTTAGCTTTTTCATCACATATTTTTTTAGCGTATTTCCCAAATGCCCTACTGTTCATGGTATGATTTACCATAATACCTTTAAAATCTGAACATATCCCTGACATTTGACGCGAAGGGCCCCACTGCTCAGATATGTCGTCAGATCCTGCATGATTTCCCAAATAATCTCGACCGCCCATTTCTTCCATTACTGAATTTGGACCACCCGGCCCACCACCACCATCAATACTCATCACCCCCACAAATCGGTGGTTGTGCATGAGGGGGAATTAATGTGTTGATGGTATGGGTGTAATAGTGGTGATGATTTTTCGGGTGATTTATCAAATACGGCGACAGGATTGTTGGTTCGGCGGTGGTTGTGGGTAGGATGAGTGTGCCAATGAGATCAGTGGTCGTCGCAGGGGTTGTTGAGGGCGGCGCGGGTGGTTGTGTGTGGCCGATAATGACTGTTGATGGAAGTAGGCGGCAGTGGTCAAAAAGTGATCAGATGGTGGTGGGTGTCAATGAGGTCGGTGGTCGTGGCCGATGCTACGGCGGTGATGGTGGTGGTTCACGGTGCTTCTAAGATGGTTTTATGGTGGCTCTGTGGGTCACGATGGGCCAATGAAGATGAGGTCAGAGGTAGTTAGTGGTGGCCATGGTGGCCACGGTGGAGAGGCGTGGTTCTTCATGGTGGCTAAGGTGGCGATACAGAAGTTCTTCATGGTGGCTACGGTGGCTACGAAGGAGGCTGATGATGCTCTATGGTGGATCTGGTAGAGACGGGGGGGGAGGGTACTGTGACGGGGTTTTAAAAAAAAAAAGTTGGCTTTTTTCCGAGAACATGTTGAAGCTTGTTGGAAAAAGTAAAAACACCTGATATGTGTTTTCACTATTTTGAAAACAAAATTCGTAAATATACAGGCCACAAACTTCCCAAGAGAGAGCGAGAGAGATACTTAAACAGGGGGAATCCCTATTGGAGCCCTGTAGTATGTACTTTAAATTGTTACAGCATTCAAATAAAAATCAAATGATGAGTATTCTTGACCAGAAAAAGGCTGTCTCAGCTTTGGAGACCAAACTGCAGATTCCATATTGCATACTGTTCAGGGAAAGACGAAGCATTTCACATCCACTGTACAAGTTAAATCTATGTTGAGAGTAGAAAATTAGACATGCACCATATTAAATCCAGGGTTTCGTCATATGAATAACACCACAAAATCAGGAAGTTCCTGAATTTTAATGGATGAGCTCTATGCAATCTTCAGGAACATGAACGAATAGGAAGGAAATTCACCAGTCAACAACAGATATTCTCCGAATACTGCATTCTGAATCCAGAATTGCTATCTTTTGTATGCATAGCACTACAAACTAACGTAGATGCCTTCATAAGCTTGATAATCTCTGAAATCAGAATGTAGGAGGACAATTGAAAAAACACACTCATATACTTGGGGAGGAAACAGAGAAGCAATTTTTTCCCTTTAATAGTCTCTATATGAAGGTCACTTCCTTGCACACCAGGGGTATGCACCCAGCGACATAATGCTCATTACCCAGAGTTGTCATTAAACAATTTCGTAGATCCAAGAATGGACGAGATAGTCATCACTATGTCCATTTGATTCCAAGATTTTGCACAGCAAAAATACCTCCCATCCCCCATGAAAGATTGGCCAAGTACACTAATCGAAGAAAGGCAATTTCCTCCCGCTTTACGTTCTCCAACCTCCTTCCAGCCAAAACCCTTCCCTCCCTTGCTCCTTTTAATTTTTGCAACAAAGAATAATTGGCCCCATCACTGACTTGCCCGAATTTGGTAGAGAGGATGGAAAAATCTGAAGGATTGAAAAGTATCATCCTTACAACTTTCCATTCCTAGGGAGTGGGGGGTGTCCTCCCCTTGTGTTGTTTGATTAAGTACGAAGGAAGAGTGAAAGGAAATGAGTGATCTTGATGATTTGACTGTCTTACCTTTCTAAATGCATTGACGTTTAAGGACATTAAAGATACCATTCTGTTCCCAAAGGCTACTGGATTATGGAAGTTGAAAAACCATTTCCAAGTGATGCAAAACATGTGAGTTTGCAACATGTGGTGCCATAATCCGCTTCCATAAGTACAGCATATGTTACACTTACGGAAGTTGAACCTATGAATACTTTTTTAAATGCATTGGCGTTTAAGGACATTAAAGAAACCATTCTGTTCCCAGAGGCCACTGGATGATGGAAGTTGAAAGAAACCATTTTCAAGCGATGCAAAACATGTGAGTTTGCAACATGTGGTACCATAATCCGCTTCCAAAAGTACAACATATGTTATGCCACGCAAGAGCTACTCAAGGCTAGGTTTCAATTTGCTTCCGCCAATGGACATTGGACACAACCTAAGTTGTAAAGCTACTTCCATCCAACTGATCAAGAAGCAATTAGAGGGCTAAACCTCAAGCTCAAGTAGTACTGTACACATCAGAAACCCTGACCATAATAAATGCTTTAACAATCAAGAAAAGATTTGAAGGAAAGTTCATCCCTTCTAGGCTCCCACTCTCCTTTCCTTCCTTCCCATTTTCCCACCGTCCAAACAAACGAAAAATCCATAAATCTCCAACGCCCCCCGCCCGTTCACTATTTTCCATCACTTCACTTTACTATCATCCCAAACAAGCTTTAAGTGTGCAGTTATGGGTACCGACACGCAAATTATAAGGCCAGAGTTCTATTATAACTTGCAACAAAGACCAAAATAAAACGCAGTGAAAACTGAAAACCCATTTGGAACATGGTCGAGGTCATTCATGGGCAAATAAGCAAACACGCGAACAGCTGATTACACTCATCCACAAGTAAATACAAAAAATGGTGGCTTCAAGTTGATCCTAATTGTAACCGGCGAATCACAAATCGTACAATCAATGGTTCTCAAACTAATTACTTCTCCATCATACATGTATTTAATCACATCAACATAATAAAAACTCTGAAGGGTGGAAGTAAAGAAATTCCACACCAGAAAAAAGAAAACATACCATGTTATGCAAGTCCTTTTCAGGTACCCAAATGTAAGGCTTCCCTTTCTTGACAAAGTACTTGACTTTAGAGGTGTGGATTTCGTCCTTGCTACAAAACAAGAAGGTCATTTATTAAGGCAGAGAAATTGCAGTGATGTTAATCGAAAAAGACTAAAATTATTCTTGGGTACCTTCCTTTGGCGTCGGCCTTGATGGTATTAAGGCTGCCTTGCCAATTCGCTGCTAGTATATTCTGCATAAGTATCACAAGTAACATCAAGCGATCCGCCATTAGAGCTAAACTGACAGGTATAGAGAGAGAGCAGAGAGAGAGAGGGAACCTTGCATTTTTCTGCAAATGTTAAGACGGTTGTCTTGCTTCCTTTCATCAATGTTTGGCAAAACACAGTAATGCACACCAGATGTTTGTTGAAATTACTCCGTAAAAGTGAGGCGCCGCACACTGTGTATGGTGAACGGAGGCCGGACTGGGAGGGTTAGGAGCCTTGGGGCTTTAGGAAGGTGTTTAAACTTTAGTTAAACCCAATTGCAGAAAAGAAGCCAGTTATGAGAGGTTTAAGGAACTGATGTCATGTGAGACCATGGAAGTGAGAATTGATTCAATTTTGTAGACCAACTATTATTCGGGTGAATTACCTTTGGCGCTCCTATGGTTTCGTTTATTATACATGATTACGTGTAATTGTTAAAATTATACTAAGGTAAAGTTACACGTTTTTATTTTTCAATTCAAAGTTAACAGAATTTATAGATAAACAATAATATCCCTACTAACAAAACATAGTTAATAAAAATGCCATCCCTTTTTTCTCATTTCTCCTCTATATTTCCAAGCCATCTGTCACCGCCTCGAATGTATGCCCACCGTCCTTGTTACCAATACCCATCAAGGGTGCATCGGTGGTCAGCTGTAACAACCATCTAATATGCCCCCCTATTTTTCTCTCTCCAAAGTCAAATATGCCTACATACAATCCACCACGGTCAAATTTTTCCACCACTCCTACAAAACCGACACGAACAGTTCCTCGTCACCACCACCGCCACTAACACTGGGTCAAGAAACACTATAAAACTAGTCACAGAAACAAGCAATCAAAAATCACACTCGATCTATAATCCCTCACTCACAAGTTAAACTCAAAATTGTTCGTCGTATAGATGTGGGTTTGATTTCGATTAATGTGTATTGTGATCTGGCGGCAATGGTGGTTGCCGATCGGTATCGTGGCTAGTGGTAATGTTGAAGGATTTGTTGTGTGGAACATAAATAGCGTTTTTTATCTTGAACCAAATTCTATTTACTCAGTTTATCTTTAGTTCTCAATCCCCATTACTTAACATCCAAAATATCAGGGAGCACCTAGGAATGTGGCCATTGAACCACAGAAATTTTCACCAAGCAGCAACAAAAAGTGAATATACCGATGGGGGATCCAGATCCCCTGCTGTAACCATGGGTTAGAGCATGGGTGCTGTCCCCATTGCTGAGAGAGAGACCCTGCTGTAACCCATGGTTACAGCAGGGGATCCAAATCCACCAATGGGATGCAAGTCACTTGATCTGGTTGGTTTGTTGGAGGCAAAGATAGAGCACTAACAGAAGTGTTCAACTCTTTTAGAGCATAAGATAAGATTTACTTGAGGTAATCTCCAGCTGTGCACATCCACAATTTCAGCTACTTCAGCTTCCAATATCAATTCAAAGTCATAAACCATCCTTGGCCCAAATTTAGCAGTAATGGCCTCTCCGTTTATCTATCTAGGCATAGCCATGTGCTCAATCCATCCCCATCTTGTAACTAAAGAATTGACTCCTTATTTTTAGAAACTTGCGCCAAGTCCAATATAATGTAACATGAGGTTTAAAAGTTCATCAATGCTTGGTTTTGATTATATACATATGACACCATTTAACACACAAGGAATCTTTTTTACGTGTCATATCCCAAAGGTGTTTGCATACTGCAGCTTTATTCCACTCCTCAATTCTCTTAATCCCCAACCCTCTTTCTTTCTTTGCTATACGAAGGTGTTTCCAAGTTTCCTTGGCTCTACGCATATAGTATCGTGCATATAGTATTGCCGAATATCTTACCCTTAAGCTGCTCGATGACATTTTTAGGGAGGATAAAAAATAGTGCAACAAAACACTTGCATGCTTGGCAAGACAAAGGTAGCTAATTACACTCTTCCAGTGTAGGATAGAAATTTTCTTATCTAGATGGAGATCTTTTTTGTCAACCTTTTAATGAGTACCTTACAATCCTTATGTTTCAATTTGGTATGAAATGAAAGAGCCCCAAGATATGTAACTGGGAGGAAACCAAGAGAGATACCGATGACCTTACATAGATCCATAGCTAAATTTTCATCAACCCAAGCTGGAAAGATAGCACATTTGCTCAAATTAGGAGAGAGACGTGATAACTTTTCAAATTCAGTTAGGTCTGCTTTTATTAGTTTCATTTTGGTGTGATCAGCTTGCACAATAAAAAATAGATGATCTGCAAAGCATAGGTGGTTGATCTTGAGCTCTTTGCATTTGGCCCGGGATGACATTAAAAAGTAGGGTTGAGCTACGTAGTGATCGATAATACTTGAAAAAGCCCCCATGACTGAAAGGAAAAATAAGGTGACATAAGATCCCATTTGTCTGAGCCTCTTGGCACCGGCAAATACTTTTTCATGCATCCATTAAGATTGATTGAGAATCTTATTGTGTGATACACCTTATTGTCCAAGGAATAAATTTTGAGAGAAATAGCGTTACCTTCACTACTTTCGACAAAAAGTCAGAACCAACGGAGTCATAAGCTTTTTGTATTAGAGGTTGTTTGGATTGATGAGGTGTTTGGTGAAGAAACAAAACTGATTAAATCGGCTTTGAAAATTTCGTAATCAAAAGAAAATGGAGTCAATCGATTAATCACTTTTTACCACGTAAAATATCACAAAAGAGCTATTAATTGCAAAGACCATTAACACTTTTTGTATATACACTTAGAGTGTGTTTTGATGAAGAATTTCAAAGTACCTTATATTTTCAAATTTTATTCATTTTAAAATTCACTGATTTACAAATATATGAAATGGCAAATCTAGTGTTTGGATGGTTTTGTAGGAACAAGCATTTTATATGTGGATTAAATTCAAAATTTTGAACCTAGATAATTTGATGGTGTATGGGTAGAAACTAACGAGAGAGAGTTTATTTTTTTTATTTGTGGAAGAAGGTACATAAAATTATAGAGACAAAAACCTTTCTATATATGTTGAAAGGATTTACCAAATAACTAGTTTGGACTCGTTATTTCTACATGGGATTTTAGCACACCAAATCTCATTTTCAAATCTCTCGTTCCATCTCATCATAATCCAAACAAGGAATTTGGCGTGATATACTTTCGAATCCTCTATAAAAGTGAAATTTTCATTTTAATTATTTCATTCAAACACACTTTAAGCTCAGTGGTTATCTACTTATCTTGCTACATTAAAATTGCTACATTAAAATTGCTTCTAAATCTTATTATTGAAACAACATCCATTCCTTAATGTTAATTTTATTCGAAATAAATAGAGTTGATTTTGAAAAGTGATAATAATTTTATTTAAAAAAAATTCTTCATGAAAATCAAGCTAAACAGGTTTTAATCTATAGGGGAAAAAAAAAAGGAAAACAGCCCAAAAGGAGGAAGAAGTATTCCAATTAACTCCCTACTTGCACTTGTGGGAGTACATTGAAAACTTCCCAGATCACGGCCAACATAGCACCTCCGATCCCACTGGCCATGGAGGATTCACCGCCGGGGAGCTCGCCGGACTCAAACTCGCCGTCGCGGGCGGAGTCCTTCGACAGGGATCGCCACGTGTTCTTCCTACAGATGATGTACCAGCTCATGCCGTCGCAGTATCAGGGCCAAGAGATCAACCGCCTCACCCTCGCCTACTTCGCTGTCTCCGGCCTCCACATCCTCCGTTCCGTCGACTCAGTACGCCTCTCAATCCCCCCATTGTCGCTAGAATTCAACTTTTTCGCTGTGTTGCAAGATTTGAGTCTCTTCGACTTTTTGGCGAATTACTAGGGTCGAATTTGTATTCGCAGACATTGTGTTGTACTAGTATTGAAATTAAAAAAAAAAAAAAACCTTAGAAAAAGTAACACCGCCTCCGTTTCATTGGATTTTTCCTTTGAACTATTGGTGGGATCCTATGTACATGTAAGCATGAAATCAAACTCAGGTAGTAATCACAGCCTAAGTAAGCATAGTTTGACGTCAAGCCAGGCAGAAACAAGGATTAAAGCCGGTGTTTATACGAAATCAATTGTAGAGAGGTTGAAAGTAATTAAGTGCTCAAAAGGTAATTTGACTTTCTTTTGAAATCCTGGGATAGATTTTGGTACGTGTAAATATTGAACTAAATATAAGTACTGTTTGGTAAGTCAAGCCGGGGTAAAGACATTGAGTAAAGTTAGTGGTTGCATGTACTAAGTCCATCCTAGGATTATGCAAAGGTCAAAGGGGGAAAATCCAATGAAATGGAGGGAGTATGCGACAAGTCCAAACAATGGCAGGAGTGACAATTGAAATCAATGTTTATGTACTTGGATTCTATCATAGGAATTTGGTAGAATGTCAAAGGGGATCAAATTTTTAAAAGTAGGCAGCAAGAAATATGAACTTTCGAGGCGTCAAGGTTTTGATATGTGCAACGGCTAGGTGGTTGAGTCTAAGGATGGTTGAGATTTTGAAAATAGAAAGCTAGGCGGTTGCTATTATTTTCTGTTGATGTTAAGCATTACCTTGTTGATGAGGTTTTATCCTATCCCTTTGTAGCTTCACAAAGAAGAGATCATTAGTTGGGTTTTGTCGTTGCAAGCTCATCCTAAGAATGAGGCGCTACTTAACGATGGTATGGTTCTTAAGTTAGAACTGCGTGATCTTGTTTATCAGTTTGAGATTGTACTTCAATTGTCTGGATGATGCTGACTTAGTATATTGGCTGTTGGTTTTCTACAGGACAATTCTACGGATTCCATGGTTCCAGAAGTTCTCAGTTTCAAAAGATTGATAATGGGGTACCAAACATAGCTGAAACAGAGGATCATATAAGATCCCACTTAGTTTTGAACAAGGCAAAGAAGCTCATAGCATTAGCTCTAACCTTTTTTGGCTTGTAGGTTTGGACGCCCAATGGTAGTCATTTGGCAAGCACATACTGCGCTGTCGCCATATTGAAGACTGTTGGTCATGATTTGTCGGTCACTGATTCTGAAACTATCCTGAAATCACTGAAAAACCTTCAACAACCTGATGGGAGGTAATCTATCAGTTGGGATCCTTCAACTTGTGGCCCTTTTAAAAAAATTTCAATGTAAATGTTTGTCCCTTGTTCATGGCGCTGCCTGTTAAGCTTATAGTATGCATCATAGCATAGGGGGAAGTGCTTCTCGAGTACTACAAATCACACTTCCTAGAGTCAAGAAAGTGGTACAATCAAGTGCTCCTCCACAAGTACAGAAACAGCTCTCCAGTACAATATAGCTTTTATTTTCTCTTAAAACCAAGTTGTCAATGTTGGGATGCAAAATTCCTTTTCCATCACAACAGATTAGAGATTGCATTGGGTCGACAATGACGATCTCCAAAGATCGTTTAATTTTATTTTTACCACCCTCGCCAGTCGCCACCCACCAAACTTGTAAAACTCTTTAGCTTGTCACTTAATACCATAAACCACAACTCCTTGGAAAAGTTTTTTTTTTTTTGCTTAATACATGTAATTGTTACTCATTCCCTTTTCATTTGCTTTGGACTGAAACTATAGTCTATAAGCATTTTTGGTTGATACCAAAATACTCATAGCTAAACCTCCTTGTCTTATCATTTAACTCCTCTATTTTGTTTCAATTTTTCTATTGTCGCAGTTTTATGCCCATCCACAGTGGGGCAGAAACAGATCTTCGATTTGTTTACTGTGCAGGTAAGGAGAAAGAAGCCATGGAAATTTTAAGTTGTTTATATTTGATATGGGAAAGGTAGTCTTAGCTTCTTGATGTATCAGCTGCCATCAGTTCTATGTTGGGGAACTGGAGTGGCATGGACCGGGAGATGGCCAAGGAATACATTATAAATTGCCAGGTATATAAAGCATGCACTACTCTTTCTATGGCTTCTTCTGGACACTTTCCTTATGTGACAGTATCCTTTCTTGAGTTGCATGTCTTGCGACCATTTGATTTTGTATGTGCTTACAAGTATAACATTCCTTGCAGTCTTATGATGGTGGGTTTGGATTGACTCCTGGCTCAGAGTCTCATGGTGAGTGGATGCAAATGCTATGTTCTTGTGTAATCTACTCACACTCAGCATTTTGTACATATGGAGATTGCCTTTTGAAGTGAAGTGTCTGGTAGAGGCCAGAGTGAGTAGTGGGTCAATCTGTTTCTTGTCAAACCTCTGTGACCTCTAAAATTTCTGAACTCTCTGTTCTCCTTCACGTGTTGCTTACTTTGTTTCAGTCCTGTTATTGTAACTGGCAAAGAAATTAGCATGAACAAAGGAAAAGTTCAGAGTAGCTCAATATCAATTTTTTTTTTCCTTTTATGTTAATGTTGTAAAAAAGGCAGATAAATGCTGATATTTTTGTCTGAGTTGTAAAATGTTCTATATTTTCTTTTCTCTGGTAGTTCTACAATATTCAAATAAGACCACTCATTCATGCCAGGTAGTTACTTAGATCTAATATCAAATTTTAAGCTCGAGATATTTCACATCAATTGTCCGAATTTTTACTTGCCATCCATTTCTTCCTTTCTGGTCTTGCACTCGTCAGTTTGCATGGTGTCAGTAGTCGATGATAATTAGTTTGTTTAAGGCTTTTCATTTGTCATTTTTGAATGGAAGTTAGTTTTTGCCTAAAGCATGGCTGCCTTGGATTACATTATTTTAGTCACAGATGGTACTTGTTTTAGTGTCACAGGTGGTGCAACTTACTGTGCTGTTGCATCTCTCCAACTGATGGGATATATTGAAGATGGCCTACTGTCTAAAAGGGCATCCTCTTGCATCATAGATGTGCCATTGCTTCTGAATTGGAGCTTGCAGGTTCTTTCTAATTTGCTTTTTGAAGGATGCTTCCTGTTTACAGAGTTGACTGTGCTTTGCGATAGAAATTTCAGCTCAGGCTCTTCAGAACTGACAAAAGTTCCAATCAAGCAAAAGCTTTACAAAATTTCTTTGATTTCTCCCTGCAATCACTCAGATTTCCTGATTACTTTGGAGAAAAGAAAATCTGTCTTTGCATTTTCTGCAATTACCATCATATTTCTTAGTGTTAGGTTATCCAGGTTTCACTAATCCTTTTATTTCCTGCTGCAGAGGCAGGCAGCTGATGGTGGATTTCAAGGTAGACCTAACAAGCCTACTGACACATGTTATGCATTTTGGTGAGTTGGAAAGCACCTTTTGCATGTTCTATAAGTTCAGTTGTACTTGGCATGGCTTGACGAGGGTATTGCGCTTCTATAGGGTTGGGGGAGTTCTGAGAATCTTAGGGGCCTACCAATTTATTGATGAGACAGCTCTACGTAATTTTTTGTTGACTTGCCAGTCCGAGGTACTGCTGCTTCTCCTTCCGGTTTTTGTGAGCTCTATTCATATACTAGCTCTTAAGTGCACAGGGAGAAAATTCCAGCCTCCGCGCCTGCGTGCATACACACAAGCACACAGGCATTATGCACACAGAATACAGAGGCAGAGATGTGCTACACAAGATATGTGCTGGTGCATGCATATGACTCATTTGGTGTCAAGACCATTTGTTTTCAACTGTTGTGCCTTGGGATACTTCATTGTGCCTGACACTTATGGTGGCTATCCAACATGTTGGATAAGTTCCTAGATGACTTCGGATGTCATCGAATATTCCAAGGATTTAACTTCTACTGCAACACTACATGCTTTATCCATGTTCCCTTGTAGCATTTTTTGTATCATCAAGAGCCTGATTCCATCTATCCTCTTTTGTTCTGCAGTATGGTGGTTTCAGTAAACTCCCTGGACAGCTGCCAGATCTATACCACTCCTTCTATGGATTTTCCGCATTTAGTCTATTAGAAGAGCCTGGTCTGCACCCAATCAGGGTTGAACTCGGAATAGCAGATAATGCTGCCATTGGACTCTGATACAACGCGTCTGCACCCGTTTTCCCTCTTATGTTGTCATCCGAATCTTGAATAGCAGTGTAGTGTCGTTGGAGGAAGTATAACCAGAGCTCTCCTGGGGCAAGGTGGTGTGGTTGTGTGTTGGTTTTGGTTTTTTGTGAAGGGAGGGGGCGGGGGAGCAGGAAATGCTGACGGGGTGACACTGCTTTGAAGTTGTTGTGTAATTCGCAAGTTTATTTAAAAGGATGATATAATATCTGTCTTTTCCCTCCAAACACGGTTCTAAGATCTCTTCCCAGTGCGAGTAAATTACCAAGCCCTTCCTTCATGAGTATTGATGAACTCTATACATGCCATCTGATCCAAATGAATAATGCTAAAACTGAGTCAAGAATTTGGGTTGGAAGTAGTGTCAATTTTGGGACCAACTTCGTGAATCATCATTGCGAGCTCCAGGTCCAAAATATCTCAACTGAGGAATGAAAATCAAGCCCGGTAATCAAACTTCATCATAAGTAGACACTGCTCTGGGGCTTGGGCTTGCCTTTTATATTTATTAATCTCCTCTAGATTCAGGGCCAGAATTCATGCATGCTTTTGCATTGTGATGTAAGCATGAGTGTTTACAAAGCTCAGCCCTCTCTGGATGGTCTGTTTACAAGTTGCAAGCTTGTGATCATCAGCCCCAACTCGGCAAACATTTAATATGAAAAGGTCCTCAAAAGGTCGTGCCTGAAATGATTCTTCAGGGGAGAGAGAGAGGTTGAAGGGTACCTTTCGGCTTGCACACACGAGACATCGTCACGGGAACTTGCTGGTCTTTGTTGTTTAGGTAAAAGGCCAACAGCATCGCACTCAGCTACAAGCTTTAATCCTCCTAAGTTCAACTTTATCACTTTTTTAAATGGCAATTTTTACCCCTCTTTATACGGATATTAGTCCGGAGATGAGCACAAAAAAATGAAATTCATCCTGGCCGTTGAATTTCTCACTCATGCTCTTCAAAATTCGTCTCCCAACTTTTAATTTTCAAATAATGTGACAGAGAACTATTACTTCAAATGCATAAACCATAATATGGTGCTTCACTTGAGAGTCAAGATTGGAGAAAAATAACAATTGAGAATCACATTAGTGATATATCTAAGAGGTAAATTTTTTTTCCATGCAAAAATAGTAATTTATTGTTGACTAACCTTATCAAGTTAAATAAATCAGTATGCATAGCAAAAATATATTATGAGTAGTCAAATTAAACAATCTATTTTGTATTTAATGTATTCAATAATGACGCTAATTATAATGTGTTTTTGATTATTCATATTATATGTGAACTTGAACTTTCTGATTTTTTTTATAATAACCATCAATTTTTTTTAATTCCTTTTTGGTACCCCCGATTAGACTTTCTGGATCCGCTCCCGGTGGCGGTCATACTTTTCTTGACTTTCTAGCTAAGTTGTTAACGACTATTGTTGCTAATTTCTGTTCTTTCCTAAGCATTTAAGGTTTTTTCTGAAAAACTTTCGCCAATTATTGTAAACAAGAATGATAACAAAGAAGATAAGAAGCAGATACCAAGAAGTGAAAACAGGAATGGAAAGGATACCAAACTGGCCTTTCCCAGAATTATGACGAGATACTGGGTCCATGGTGAAAATAACACCAAGTTTGGTGGGGGGAGGCATACATCACAAGACTACAAGACCATGAGTTGGCAGCAAATGTTGTATTATCTACACTAAGAAGGTTAGGTAAAAGAAAGCAAGATAGCCAAGGAGAAAAACTTTAGTCTAAAAAAAGAAAAAAGGGCTACTAACAGTACCCTTTTGACAATAACATCAGTGCTAGCATGAAGATTGAATAAAACATCATACCCACATGTATGATTACAGGTAATGTCAGATCAGACAACTCAAGGGACATGAAGATTGAATAAAACAAAAAACTGCACTAGTCCCTCCACTGGCTTCAGACCTCCTCTCAACATCATTTTCAGTCTTGTAGAGAATGTTGTTCCCCATCAAAAGTTCAGGACCCAGTGCACATGGGCTTTGCAGAATTAACTTCATTTCCAAACACCCCCAAGCCAAAATAAGGGATACCCAAATCCTAAAAGTTGAAAATCTCTCATAAAAGTCTTCCAAGCAGAAATGACAAATTGAAAAAAGAATTGAATTTCTAACCCAACTTAAATTATTTGGTAAGGGCCTAGAGTGAGATGGATTTCTTGTTAGATAGTGGTCTGAATGTTTGAGGGGAAGCAGCTAGAGGAAGTACCTGTGAAGAGCTTGAAGGGTAGTGTGGCACATTGCTCTCTTTGTTTTTGGCTACAATTAGGGTGATAAAGGACTTATTTTCATCAGCCTTGAGAAAATCAGAAGTTGAAGGAACTTCGATACCATCAATTTCAGCTACTTCCATCAATTTCCTTTGAAGTTTGTCCTCAGCATCTCTCAAGAACTTGAATTTTGGAGGCGGTGATGACTTTATCCTATTAAACTCTGCATCAGTGGACGATTCAAAGAGAGGATTGAATCCACTTTGACTGTGAGAGGAATCCGTAGGTGTACGAGGAGGAGTGAAGAAAGATGGAGAAGCAAGAGGTGTCAAAAATGGAGTCTCCACTGACAAAACCAGATCACCGAGACTCCTACTTCTTGACCCTTTTCTAGATTTTCCATCTTCAGACTCCAAATCTTCCTTTGTTTCTTCCTTGATGGTGAAGAGAAATCTTGGTGGGCCTGACAGGTTTTGCAGCCTGAAGAGCTCAGCTTCCATGCTGTCCTCCCCAAATGGTTTGAGCCACATTTCTTTGTTTGCTTGAATTTGGAGCTGAGATTGTGGTTCATGGACCTGAGTATCTATAACTCTCTCAGAGGAACATATTTCTTGAGGGGTGAGACCAGTGGAGCTTAAAGATGATGGCTTTTTCCAACAAAACATGCATAAGAACTCTCTTGCTGGACTACTATAACTATCTTCAAGTTCACTGTTAGTGATCCTCTTCTTCCACCATAACAAGTAGTAAACCTCAGCAATAAGAGCTAATAAGAGACACCCAAACACAAGACTCAAACCAAGTCCTACACCACTCAAAGATCTCATCTTTGTATCTGATTTGTGTATCACATCAGGTGCAACAACTTCCACCTTTTAGCCTGAACTTGCTTCAAACACTTTTGGACAGATTGAAAATATCCAAGAAAAGGGAAAGAAAATCATACTGGCTCATTCTAACAAGTCGCATTCTTCTCCGAACAATGAAAATAAGCCAAACCCAATTTCTGAAATCTAACCCTTCTGAAGATTACCGATTAATAATTGAACTTACATCAAACAATTGGAGTGCAAGAAAATTTCCAAGAAAGGGGAAGAAAATCTTACTGGGGACCCATGAGAAGTCTCATTCCTCTCTCAACAAACGAAAGAACCGCAAAGCCAAGAACACAGCTAGGAGCATAAAACTTTTTGACTGGAAGTTAGAGAAATGAGAGACATCATTGTCTTCAGCTTCTTTAACAAAAGGAACAACCCTCTATACTGCCTTTATCTGCACACATATCTATCAGAAAAGCCCAAACATCCACAAAGCTAAACCAAAGGAAAGATCCCCTTTTACTCAAAATCACATCCGTGAATCATCACGTATGATTGTAAAGCTCATATCTCTAACTTTTTAAACTTTAAACCCAGAGGACTAAACCCCCCAAATTCGGATAATCTCATCCTTCAGCGTAATACATGTGGAGCAAGCATGCGCCAACAAAATACTGAACATGGCAGTTTGGTTTATGGCATAAATAACCCCTTGAGCTTCGTGTCAATATAATTTTGACCCTCTACTACTAAAACTTTTCTATTAAATTTTTACAACTCAAACGATATCATCGCAGTAATGTACGGCCATCACAAGCCAAATGCCATTTGCCATAGTTCAATGAGGTTTTCCTAATAATGAAAAATTGCCAATTAAGATATAAAGACGTTCAATATATGACTGTCAATATTGTTCTAACAATTCCATGCAAAAAATATATATATATATTATATCAAGTTTTTACTCTGTGAAGCGTTGTTCTTCAAACATGACTAAGTTTGACGTAAATAGACATAGCACCATTGACGCACATGAATAAACGTGGACAAGTTTAATAAAGTTTTGAAGTTAGATAAATTGAGCCAAATATTAATGGTGATTTCTGCAATTAACCTTGTAAGTTGGGTGCAGGCACGAAAAAGTGGGAGCCAAGAAAACCACTGGAGAGGGTGTGACAAAAAGTCGGCAAATCCTTTGTCCAATTTATGAAGAGAGGTTGCATCCTTCAAGAAATGCTCACATGGAACCCTATACTCAAATAAAGTGATGTATCATTCAATTTTTTTTTGGAGACAGAGCATCAATACACCTAAAACCCTCCTATCATAATTTTATTGGGATAAGAATCTTTTGTTGCACAATACCTTAACGGGTTGTAATGATTATCGCTAAAAGTGTATTGTGGATGTAACAATAATTTGTAATGACATTCCTTTGTCACTAAAACACATTTAGCTACTTCGTTATGGTTCCTTGTAAAATTCTTATCTCTTTTATCGACTAACGTCTCACTTGCCAACCGACTTATGACATGGAAAAAGTTTGTTCCAACTCTTAGAAACATGACTTTCGGTTGACCGAGAGTTATTATTGTATGCCGTATCATGGAGAAATCATAGCTATCCTGTCTCGACATCTCTTGCCTTTCTAGTTTCATGGTTAGATCGATGAGAAGGGGAATATAGATCACTTTCATCTCTAGAAAGTGGCTCATTGCTCAGAGAGAGGCTGATAGAGTGACATTCCATTCACAATGTGCGAGCGTCTTCACGTGTGAGCGAGGCACGATTGTTCAGTCATTTAGAGTCTTCTGCTCAACCTAGCAAAATGCTTTCTCAATGCTTTCTTGATGTTTGGGCTTAGGAGCATGTTCAAGGTATCGATAGATCTTAATAACACTTTTGTGATTCCAACACGGGCTGTAGCAAAGAAGCTGCAACTCTCTCTAAAGTAATACCTTACTGTCACTAGCTATGATTAACTACATTAAATTAGATACATTAAATAAGTGCTGTTAAGAATATTTGTCAATGAATATTTTTTTAAAAAAAAGGCCACTAACACATATTTAGTAACCATTAATAGTTGTTGTATGAAGGTTGTAATTAGTGGCCTACCTTATGAATTACGACCAAATTTATCTGAGATTTTATTATTGGCCAAGCTTCGTGCGCTTAGTTAAAGTGTCGATAACCTATATTGGCTCCTTATATCTCAATGTGTCCAACTTCAATAGTTACCCCTAACGATTCCTTGTATAACTTCATTTTACATGCTGCATTTTTAAGGACATTTTTCTCTTTAGTTGTTTGCTATATGTATAATGGTGAATTGCAAAAAAAAAACACCGTAAGATTTGCATTATTTTCCTAATTAAAACTCTATGATTTCAATTATATCACATAATACGCTAACATTTTAAGTCCCATGCAATTGAACTCAAAATCGTCTCTCTGTTAACGAAAGACTGGACGACCATCCACATGAAATGACAAACTCTTTCAAGATATAAACACACCCTACAAATCACCACGGTCGCCATACCCACAACTCATGTAGTACCCAAATTTTCAAATTCGGCGAGTTTGGAGGGCTGAAAGGTTTTGGTGGTATTGAGTGTGAAATGGGGTTTGGTAGGGTGGTGGTTGTGATATTGGTGTGGTGTGCAGTGGTGGTTTAGCTGTGGTCCTTGCGGTGGCTGGAATGGACTAATGTGAGTGGGGGGTGTTTATGTTTGCGGCTATGTCTGTGTTTGATATGTGTGTGCGCATTTACTATTCAATGACAAATTTGGTGTGTATGTGCTGCTTGTACAACATTATGAGTGTCTGCAGCTTAGGCAGCTGTGCTGGTGTGAGCTGAGGGGTGTGTGTATGTATGTGAGGTTGCAGCTGTGGTGAAGTCATGTCAGCTTATCATGCACAATGTTGGGTCATCATAAAATAGCACGGTGCAGGCCCGCACTATCAAGTATTAACTCCATAAGGGTGAGTTTCTTTTTTGAGAATAGAATAGGAAATTGCATATATTGGAATTTATTAAGGTAATTTATTATTCCAGTTTTACATCATCCTGTGGTCTTGATCTAGTATTCTTGATCCAAAATTTCCTTCTTTAGTCCAAGGTAAGCTGTCCCATAAATTGACATTTAATTATCTATCCAATATCCCTGTTTGTGACTCGTGACCGTAAACTTATCCATAAGATGCATTTACAGTTCTATGGTTTACAAGATATGCTATTTGGCATGCTGGCGTAAAGGTTGATTTTTATTTTTTGTGCTTTGTTTGATTATGAACAAACTATTAAGGTGTGTGTTGTGGCAGAGGATGTTAATTTACACTCTTTGTGATTGTGGAAATGTTTGACTGATTGATATTAAGTATCGTGTTACGTTTTAGTCATACATGCCTTACTTATTTTGGTTTTGAATCCTTTTTCAGATGAATCTCGTAAGCAAGTCCAAAATGCTATTCTGATTATAAAAAAAGAAAGGCAAGTCTCATGTAGCTTTCAAGGTATGCCGAAAAGCTACTTTCCTTCTGAAAGCATGATTTCTCTTTGTTGATACTATAACTTCTTATTGAGTGCTGTTCTTCTACATATGTTTTAAATTTACGCTGGGACTTCATATCATTACATAAATTGTTTTTCAACCTGATTAATGTTGTTTGTTTGACTTGCTTTAGTTCCAAACAACTACACCAAAAAGTTGTATTAGCTCCTAGCGAGAGTTTTATAGCAACGGGTATGGGTATTTCTTTTGCAGTTATTTTTTATTTCCTAAACAGTTTACAAGTTATAATACATGAGTTTTTACTTGTATTAAGATTATCATATGCTTCTCTTAAATTGTAAGCTTGAATGTGCAGAAATGTGAATTGTCATGCGTATTGTAGGTTGATAATTGCACGTGGATATTGTCTCTGAACCGAATACATAGGTTGATATGTAGGGTTGCGCGCATATTTATGTATGGATATTGCTAGAAGGTACTTTTTTTTTTTTTACATACATTGGATGTTTGTTTGAGTTTGGTGATTAAATTCTTTTGTTTCATGCAGCGCAGACTTTTGCCTTGTGTTGATGAATTCGTATGTACGAAGACGTAAGAGTGAGAAGGAAAAGGGGATAATGAGGTGCGAGAATGCCAGTCTGCTAGGAATATTTGGCTTACTCCATCTTGTCCTTTTATACTCGTAGGAACGATGAAGGGCGTTGGTTACACAGGGAAGAAGCCCTTGGTAGTTGGCGATGACGATGGCGACGAGGATCGTGCAGCGGGAAACAACTTCACGAGGTCATCCATCAAGTCAATTCAGAAAGAATGAATATATAATTGTAAATAGAATGAGTTTATGCAATGGATTGTTTCTCTATGTCCTATTATTAGTTAGAGTGTTAGCCATCAGTCTTTTAGCTGAATAAACTTGTGAGACTTATACGTAGGTGTATGTGATTTTTTGTGTATAAAGTTTTCTTTCGCCATTGCAATAACAACTGCTTCTTTGAACCAATGAGTTCAGCTTGATAGTGTAATGATTGATCAAATTTATTGATTTTACCAAATAAAATGCAAAAACCATTAGTGACCGCAAAAATAAATTACTTCAGAAAATTAACGACCGCTCCAGTAGCCGCTAATCTGGTCAACGCGGTCGCTAATAAGAAAATATAAATTGCCAAAAAGATTTAGCTACTGATGTGGTGGTCGTTAAACTGGTCAACGCGGTCGCTATTTTTAGCGATCACGAAGTTTTTGTGGTCGTTAACATTTAGCGACTTGGCCTCTAGCGATCACCGTTTGCAATCGCTAAACGCGATTAGCGACCCCAAATTAACATTTAGTGACCGTGACTGGCACTTACTAAATGCTCTATTTCT
The DNA here is from genome assembly GCA_033065855.1 of Escallonia rubra. Taxonomy (NCBI): domain Eukaryota; kingdom Viridiplantae; phylum Streptophyta; class Magnoliopsida; order Escalloniales; family Escalloniaceae; genus Escallonia; species Escallonia rubra. The sequence goes on along the minus strand of JAVXUO010002032.1, from coordinate 17,881 downwards.
TGTAGTGATATTCGACTGAGAACGTGGTCGGCCACTAAGAATATTCATTGTTATTTTGTGAAATCCATTGAAAACGAGTTGGTTACAACTCTTTGTAAACGAATTTAAAGTGAATCATTTTGATTATGGCATATTCTTGCAAATTAACCTAATGATTTCATTTTTTCGAAATTTTAATATTTCAAAAAGATTGTTGTATATATTGCCAATTTTTAAACGCATGCGTGCATAAAAACTCTTAATTCCCTTTAAAGATTGTTGAATATTTCACTTAATTTATAACATAACAAAGTCCTCTTCCCAGTGTGACGTGTACTTAACTATTCCGTACCGGGGGATTGAAGCAGTGACTGGATACAACTTTTGGTACTTGACAACTCCCAATGTCTAAATTTGAATTACAGCTTTTTGTATTAAAAAAAATAAAAATTATATTTTTAGCAACGGATTTTATTCCGATGCTTATTGATTTCTAGCAAGTGAGACCTTACAGTGCCCATGAAAAGTTATCACTTGGGCCTGCGACCGGTCACCCTCGAGCCCACTGGAGCCACATCGGGTTCGGGTTGTGACACCCTGCCTGCATAGTACATACACACATTATCTACCCTCCACCCCTGCCCCCAATTCACATCCAAATAACCGAACTACCACAGAAACCAGGTCCCTCCACCCACCCTGACTACAATCCACTTCCCCATAACTTGCTACCACACACACTACGTTCCCCCAACCCTCATCATCTACCACTGGTGCATGCACACCATGGTCTCCCACCCTCATCCTCCACCAACCACCACAAGTACACACACACACACACACACTGTGCATAGGCCCCCGCGCGCGCGCGCGCATACAGAGAGTATGTGTCTACCCCTCATCCCCCCCCCTCTCTCCCCCAATTCAACTTGGTAAAAAAATTATTTTTATCTCCTTTCTAAACCTAGGGCTTCAATAATCAACCACTTCCAACCCTCGCAATCATCAACCACTACCAAGTCAATTGACTGTGTCGGTTTGGATTCAATCATCTCCTCCATATGGGTTTTTGCCACATTATACCTACATCAAGCTCACTTTGACTCAAAACATAAGCCTAGATCCTCGAATAGAGCAAAATCTCCACAGAAGTGATGATGATTGACGGTGATGTTTGCATTGTGTTTTCTTTCGGCGGGTGTGTTGGTGTTATATTAGTAGCATTGGTTATAACGGTAGTGATGGTAGTAGGAAAATGTGGTGGGCTATGGCGAGAAAAGTGGGGTGGGTTTGACGGGAAAACTGGCGGTGAGTAGGTGGTACACAAATGGAGGTGGCAAAATGATGGTGACGAAGATAATGCTCGAGAGGGGTTAGGGTTAGGGTGGAAAGAAGGGGTGGTCGCATTTTGGTGGGGAAAGTAGTGTTGGTTTAGCGAGGAAAGGGGTCGTTGGTTTAATGGGGAAAGTGGTAATGGTTGCATGAAAATTGATGGTGGGTGAGTGGGAGACAAAATGGAGGGAGCGGAGATGAGAATGGTGCACGAAGGAGTTCGGAGGTTTGGGTTTAATGGGTGAGGGTGAGTATGTGAAGAGGCTGCCACGATGCGGCTACCACATTGGATTTTGATGCTAAATGCCAATTTAACTTGGTTGGGGTGGTGGTTTGATCCGGTTGCAACAGATTGAAAACGTTGCCGCCGCCTTCGTATGAAAAACACTTGGTAGTTCCGCCACCCGTCTGCTACGCAACTGTTGTAGGCTATTTCCGAGAATCGCCAGCCACAGTACTCCATTCATAGATGGAAAATGGCCTAGGTAAGGGAGGAATTGGTTACCATGGCATGAAAGCCTAAGTTGTAATGATGGTTACACTAATGCTATGCAATTCCTAGTTCCAATCATCTATAAATAGTCCACGTTGAGGCAAAAAATTTAGAGTATTTTGATAAAATATATAATATAATGAAAATGTGTGTGTAAAGTTGATGTTTGACTATTATTGAAGAACACGTTATTCCTAATTAATTCGTGGTGCGATTTTCTCCATATAATATAGCTACTGCTGGTACTATTCATCTTATAAAGGCATATTTCTTTTATTCAACTCAATGAACTAGAATCTTGAGACGCATCATAAAGAAGAAAAAAAGATCCATCCTTCTCTTCGATCCGGTCTGGTCCGGACATTTTTACAAACTAGAATTTTGAGACACAAGATACCAAAAAAAGAATCTTGAGACACAAGATACTATCTGATTGAAGAAGTCACATAAACCATTTGTCTCTTTACCCATGTTGCGTTTGTTGTCAATGATCATATTCATTGGACAAGTACAACACCCAGAATTACAAGGCAAACAGATGTAGGTGTTGCTTCCTTCGCTTCCTATAAATACCTCATGAATCCGACGTAAAGCTAGCTTTGACTGTTGGCGTTAGAGTTGTTTTCTTTATACAAATATGAACCAAGCATTAGACACTGTTTGCTCCTTTTTGTGCTTCGCAGATCTCTTCGATCGTGCGCATTTTCTGCGCCAATTCCATTTTGATTTGCAACTGCTTGACGTCATCGGTGGAACAAATTAGTCATATGATCCCATGGCACACATCACTAAGTAACCAAAACACAGTGATCAAGCCGTCGCGCCACATCGTTGGCCTCATTGTCTCTGACACTTTACCCCCTTGTCTCCGGGCTCTGCCACTCTCGCCACCGGTAAGGCACAGTGTCACTGGCCCAATGTCATTTTCATGCAGATACGGTCAACTATACCTAAATGAGGCCCCAAAACCCTTTTTTCAATAGACCCCTCCTTCCCCCCTCCCCCTGTATTTTGGAAATGCTAGCTAGGGTTAGTGTAAAGCCTAGTGCATTATGTCGTGACAATACATGCCAGTCCCATTGTCCAACACGTATATCCTTATTCGCAACCTTGTGCTAGGCGTCCGCATAATGAGTATGTCATAAGTATCGTGCCCAATCCCTTATGCGAACGCAAGGGGATGAAACAACTCCCATCGGTCACGTCTTACGCAAAACCTTGCGTGCCACAACAAATCTTTATGACTTCTTCATGCACCACTAGCACTTGCCATTAAAGAGGTTTCAACCCATTACCATTAACATTCCAGTAAAATTTACCGTGACTCTAATATCACTTGTCTCAAACCCTGGGACATTCTCAAACCCTTTTTCTAATAGATCTTCCGGTGTCTACGTGATGTTATACGTTATATGCCAAGTGCAATGTGTAATGTTATAATATTACACGTCAAACCTATTATGTGATCTTATGCATATATTGCACTCTTATGTTAGACACTTACATGTATAACGAGTCTGTGAAAGCGGGTTCATGCCAAAGTACATGTATCTTCACTAACCACATTCTCCTTTTCAATGCATCCTTGGTTCTAATGCAAAAAGAATGAAGAATTTCTCCACATATATTAATATCCTTCATGCCTAAAGAAAATATATCATAAATAATAATCCTTCCATTTCAAAAAAATTAATCATATTTCTGTTCTAAAAAAATTGACTCATATTTTTTTTTCAACCAGCAATTGACGCGCCTCGGTTAGAACCTCACTAGCTGCGTCATTGCCCCAAGCGCAAAGATAAATTGACTCATATTTAAGCATGAAAGATCGATCATATTTTTCTTTAGACCGTTTAAAAAAAAAATTGATTTATATCTAAATATGTAAGATTAATCATATTTTTTTATTGGAGCGTTATAGAAAAGGCATGCAAGTAGAAAGGCGCCTTGTTCTACTCCCGCCAGTCTAAGGGGCGAATCGTCGCTACCGCTTCACATCTCCGAATAACGGAGCCTTCTCCGTCCCCAAGCCCTCCCTTTCTCTGTATCTATCCGCAGGGGGAAGTATTCGATCACAATGACTCAGGTTTGTACTCTCTCTTTCTGCTCTGATTCCTCTCTGGATATGTATGCTGGATTTTGGGATTATATTCTTGAATCCTTCCAAACAGAGGGCAATATCAGTCTCCAAATTGCATTCTCTTCTCACTCATCTGGTCGTAATGGTATGTTAGTGGACGTTTGATGAGGGTTACTGCTCACCGAGTCGGCAAGTTCAGGTAAACTGCCTATATTTTTCAGTTTATGACACTACGGCTGTTTTAGACTGTTGACAACTCACTCTTCCCCAAAGTGCATTGTGCTTTTTGATTTCTTTGTTAATTTTTTCCATTCCCAACTTTACGCCACGCGTATCAATTCCCCTTCCAAATTCAATTCTACATATGAGATGTACAAAATTTCAGTAATTTGAATATTCTGGATAGCGTTCTTATGAAGTTGGAATGTCGGAATATACAGCCATAAATGATTGATATTCTTCCTTGCACCATTTTCGTTGATAAGATTGTTTTTGTTATATTATCCATTGAAGCATAGGATTGTTTTTGTTCTGGCATAGTCGTTTGCGGAGTTTGGTCCAAACGACCTCAATGGCTGGTCATTTTTTCCTTTCGTATGTGGATACATGCGCTTGGGGGTATTTTGTCTGTAATCTTTATTTGTGTTGTCCTTTCAATTACAGCCGTTGCTGGGAGATACATAGCCACCGCAAATTTTGCTTGGAACAATCACAGGTCAAAAGAAGGGAACTTCCTTCTAATGTATGATTGAGACCTTTGGATTAGTCATTTTTATGATATACAAAGTGGTTTCAATCTTCATGCATTTTTGTGAAAGTGCGCACTCTGCCAACACATTCTACATAGAAATTAAGGGTACTCATATTCCCACTGTAGTACCACACACGGAGTACAAGTCTGAACCTAAAAATGATAATACTTTACCCTCGCAGCTTGTTTGTTCCGTTTGATGGTTAATTGGAGGACAATTGGGAACCGTAAAACATGCGAAAAGGCTTAAAGATCCTCTGGGAGAAATCGTAAGTCCTAAAAGTATTTCTCTTATATAAATTGTACGACAAGAAGAAATTTCGGTGCAATAGCTTTCTATTTTCTTTTCTTTTAAATAAGAATTAAATTAAGTTTTTGTCTTTCAATTAAGATATAATGTATTAGATAGTTTCTAAAGGTTGATAAGAATCGAGGGTGACTTCACGAACTATGATACTGTTCAATGTGTAAGACAATGAGATGTTTCTAGGTACCTGAAAAGATGCTTCCTTAGGTGTAAGAAAAGCCACAAAAGAGGCATTGTGCAGTGGAGAATGGAGGAGATAGTAATCGCACTGTGGTATGTCAGGGACTGTGCTGAGACTTGATCCTAATTGCATTTATCTGGTCAAAGACACAGTTTTCTAGGGGTGAGTGATTCGCAAAGGAGGTGGATAGCCGCCCTACAAAATTGGAGATTGTCGTGGCTAAAATATCTTACCATCTAGTATGGTTACCTTGCCATCGGTAGGTATTTAAGAACTTACATTTTTTGAACTTGCAACTGGATCTATTGCCATCAGATTCGGAGTTAGGTGACTTGCATCATGAACTTCAGCGATAAGATATTGGCTTTATTGCTTAATTTCTTACAAAAATTTCTTCTAGCAGTGACTTAAATTAAATCTGAACCTCGTTATCTTCTTCATGCCTGGCACATCCATGTCTTTTGCTTACATACTTTTGATCATTATAAAATATTGTTGTTGCATAATCCAAAAAAAAAAAAGGAAAAAGAAAAGATTACGTAACCATATTTTGGTGATCACCCCTTATAGTTGTTGATCAATGTGGTAATTCTTGGTGTTCGTTAATTAAGGTCGTCATTGTTGTGTCATCAACGTGGTTTTAGGCACTGTTTGTGAAAACGGTATTCCACTTAACAGTTTCAATGATTCCGTAGTTGATATATTTAGAGGGGTTGAATCAGCCTACCAGAGGTGAACATTACGCTTGAGTATAGAGCTGGGGGAATTTTGGTTTCAATTAGATCAAATAAACCACAAGTCTTCTTTCGTAAACTGAACCACAACTGAGTTGCTTCGCTCCCATAAGCTCGATGCTGCTTGGGTGGGCGAAGGAGGGGTAAAGAAAAGGGATGGCATTGGCTACAGATTTTGGAGAGATTCTCGAAATAAAAGCCTTAAAATTCACCTAAAGCATAGCAGGATAGGCCGGAGGAAGTTGAGGATGACATCAAGTCAGTCATGCTTATGCCTTAGGTGACACATAGTACAAAGGCTGACACAAAGGGCTAGTCCCTTCCATAGCGATATTCGTGTGACTATGCATTTTGTTAAGCCCATACATCTGACACTCATGCCCAGCATGGATTAAGAACACTGCAGAAAGTTACCTTTGGCTCTTAGAACAAGTTTTAGCAATCTTTGACTCCTGAGTCATTAACTAGCTTGTCGAGAATTCTTGTATGACATGTGGAACATGACGGGAGATTTCTTGAGTTGTGTAAAAGTAAAAGGGAAACTGCGCATTTAAGTGTTATTTGGTGTAGTCTGAATTCTGCATCATAAAATGGTCTCGAATAGAGAAGCTTGAAAACAAGTAGATGGTGAGACAACTTAGGTTTTAATGGGTGTTAGGCCATTAATAAGATACGCCATGTATTGGATAATCATATGTTGTCAAGTACAAGTCACATGTGGGTGTTAAAGTAGACTTTCGAGAAAACTGCATTTTACTCATGGCTGGGCTGGAAGCTCTATAAGACTCGTAAGAAGAATTGCTTCTTAGAGTACAAGTCAATACATGTAACAAAATTTTGAGAAATTGTAGGGTTCATAGACATTCAAAGGAAAAAAAGGTTAGTCTCCATTTAATATTTTTATGATGAACACAAACATTTCATATTGCCTGCGCTTCAAAATTGGCTGACAGCGGCCGGACCCAGTTTTTTTTGTTTACAATTGGTCTAACTTGGTGCATATGCAAAGTACATTCTCATCTGAGAGTTAGAATTTAATTGCTGGCTGGTTTTGGATTTTCTGATACTTTTCTTTCGTAAGTGAAGTTTGGTTTGATTATAAGTCGCTTTTCCTTGATGTAATGAGTTCTTTTTGATGTAGTATTATGTCAAACTTTTAAGGTTCTAGATTATTTAAACTATTTCAAAATCTACACCTTATGATTTTACTTTCGGCAATGGAGTTGAAGAGAATCGAGGATTTGTAGCTGCTAGGGAAATTCTGAAAGGTAGCTTAGAGAACTCAAGATTTCCCTTGAGGAGGATCAACTAGCGATTTCCCTTGTTGAAACTTATTATGAAAACTCCTTTTTGCAAAAGAGTCTTGTTGTTGCTGCTGGTCTTTTTAAGAGACAACTCAAAGCATAGAAGGGAAAAAAAAAAAAGACAATGGTGCCAATGTCGTTCAACCGTACTTGATATAAGGATCGATAAGCTGGACTCGCAGCTACAAAATGTGAGACCTACCCCCTGTCGAAATAATCCCTTTAGAACTGATGATTTTCGGCTTTTAGTGTGCAAAATTTAATTATAGAAACCAATCTCTTGGAAGTTGGATTTGTGTGTTCTCAATGACAGTCATGTTTGATTTTAGATTAACGTGCTTTCACGCTTTCGGCATTTGAAAGTTGTACGTTGGAAGGATAATGCTTTGTTTACCTATCTTGGTTATACCAATTAGTTTGATTAGTAAAATGAATACAATTACCTTTGTACGAATGAGGCATTACTCAACTTTTATACTGCCTCTGTCTGAAGCGTCTTAGATTTTTCAATTTTTTTTTATTCCTTGGAATTTCTTTTTCTCAGAACTTGCTTTGCTCTCGCTCCGCTGATTCCCACCGTACAAGTGAATAGAGGAGTTTGCTATCTAATCTCATTGGGAAGTGGCATGGATGCTTCGATTCCTATCTTGCCACTACCAAGATTCATGGAGGTATGCTGATTTAATATTGAAGTTGATGAAGAAAGACCGGAGCAGCCCGTGTTAATTTCTTAACGGAGTTCTCTTCTTTAGGTCTTCAAACTTTAAGCTTTACATGGTACACGACCTTGATTATTTGACGTAAGAAACATTTATGTGTAAAGCTTAACCTTCATACTTTGGTGACTTAGGTTTAACTTATATACTTTGCAAAACCAAACTCTCCGACACTAAAGTCGAATGCAAGTTACCTACATGATAATTTGAGCTGTCCCTCTTTCAAATAATTCGATGTAGTCACATTGACCCCTAATTAACTTTTGAAAATAGCCACGTGCAACGCACGTGTACGAAGTATTATAGGAAAAAAGTGGTTAGTCCGTCGTAGGATCCTATGGTGAACCTAATAGTAGACTCCAGAGCTTCTCTCTCAAGGTACCGTGCATATTTCCCCCGCGTATTAAAGTGCAATCACAAGTTTATTTTTTACAATGTGCAATCAGAGGTGGTAAATGATGCATGAATCCCGTCTACTCACTGGTTCGGATTGATTGACATGTTTGTAAGTTCAGTGGGTGCAGCAGTAGTACGGCACATAGGGCAATCTGGATGCGAGTGGAGCCACATATCGATGCATGGCACGTGGTACGAATGCATGCACTCGGGCAAAGTACGCAGTTCTTCGCTCTCTTCAAACTCGCTCAAGCACACCGGGCAAACGCCATCTTCTCCCTCCAATCCAGTGTTCTTCCGGTACTTATGGGCCGGGATGAGTTCAACCACTGACTTTTGGACGCGCCTTATCCTTTCTTCATGTTGTTGGGCAGCATTTTGTTGACGATTGTGCCTTATGAGGCGGATACAGCGAGAAATGCCGACTATGCAAACTGAAATTATCAAGCCTATGAGAAACATATATACCTTTGACATGATGGGATTGGTAAAACCGAATTCCATCTGAGCCGATAGAGCTGCCAAGAAGATTTCGCCCCAAAAAGGTAAACAAGGAAAAAGAAAGCAGAAGAGTTGACAAGAAGGGGAGGTCGGAATTTAGATAGTAACGGTGATAGCAAGAGGAAAGAATTGTCCGTTGTGGTTCCTGCCAATGAATGACAGGTAAGGGCATAATTCGTATCAATAGAATCTTGCCCCAAAACAGTTCAACACAGAGATTTGGGAGGGTAAAAAGCAGGAAGGTGTAGTCTAGGCCAGTAGTTCGTTTTAGATGATTTTCACAGGGAACTGATGGACATTTACACTCCAATTTTTTAACATTCGATTGGTTGAGCATCACTACATCTATGATCAAGTGCCACTAAAAATCTTTAGTGGCTAAATTTGAGGGATAATAATAGTTTAAAGCAGTTAAATTGCTATTACCAGTGCCTTGCTCTGTTCTTCATGTGATGTATGTGTTACTCAACGGAGTTAGCCCTCCGCCTCTCTAACCCTGTCGATTATATCATTTGTGCACTTGCTAGTTAGAAGCTGAATCTGATATTCATGCACAAACAATTAGAGTAGCTTCCCGTATGTGCAAATTGAGAAGGAAAAAGTTCATCTATTCATCTAAAGTTCCACATTTAAACTTCTGAATGACAACCAAAACTATCTAAACAAAACAGTAAACTGAGGTATGGTCTAATCGAAGAAGCATTTTCCTGCATGAAATGGCACTGCACAATTGAACTGCGAAGGCCAGCAAAGATTTTTCCTGGCTTGTCATTGATCCATTAGAATTGGAAATAAAGAGTCACCACTCTTAAAACCATCATAGTTCAAGGACTAGACGGAAGTTCTAGTCCAAATATCTCACTGATGCCTAGTCGACCACACGGTGAATTCTACTAATCTGTGTGTGTAGAGCACCACGGCACATATTGAAGTATATTCAAGCTGCTTTTCTTGATGTAATACATGCAGGTATGATCAAAGTCAGTAAATTGGGCTAGAACCCACTTGCGTCGCCGGTCCACCGGAACCAGAATTTGATACACGAGTTATACGTACAGAAGGTGCAGCATTGGTGCGACACATCGGGCAATCGGAATGAGAAGAGAGCCACATATCAATGCATGGTGCATGGTAAGTATGGATGCACTCCGGCAAGGTACGCAATTCTTCGCCCTCTTCAAACTCGCTCAAGCACACCGGGCACACGGCGTCTTCCCCCTCCACGATCATGCCTTTTTTATGCTTATGAGCCGGTATGAGTTCATCCATGGCGGTCTGGGCGGGCCTCGGTTGGTCTCCTTGTCCGCTCGTCGGCATCGTGGGCTCTTGTTGGGCATCATTTTCTTGATGGTAGCAAACACATCGGAGAAAATGATATACGGTGACTATAAGAGCTACGATTGTAACACCCTTAAGGAAGCCTTTTACATTGGCCTGTTTAAGGAAATTAATGAAAGCCATCGAAGAGAAATACCAATGATTGAACCGCTATGAACCAAGAAGTTGAACTCAAATGAGTATGATAAAAACAAGGGGACTGGCGGTGATAGCAACACGACGGGTTTGTTTCGTATGTTCTATTTAATCTGATAACAAGCGAGTTCTACGGACGGGCCAGAATCTAAGCCTAAATTTATACACCCCCATTCCACGAATTACATTTAGATCAAACATCTTCTTATGCTTATTCAAAGCTTACTCTATTGTGTGTTGTAAGTCAATGTTTTGTCGTTAATGCACTCTTTAACGTGAAATATAATGTAGAAATACGTAGCAGTGACGTGTACTTTGAAGTTTCAAAAGGAGCCTTGGAATCAATCCTTAAAAAACTGTTTGAACAAGAAATGGAATATACTGTATGAAGGGGTATGCATTGTACTCACTAAATTGGCCGAGCAAAAGGAGTTTCCTAGGATCTAACCACCCAATCACTAACTATAGCTTACCAGATCGTACTTCTTCCAACTGTTAAGGAATATCCCGGTGGCAGTCGCAAGGCATCGGACTCCAACCGAGGACCCAATGAGTCTCGCGGCATCATGTCAGCACGACACAATGGACAATTGGAGTGAGAATACAGCCACATGTCGATGCATGGCACGTGAAACGGGTGCAGACACTCGGGTAGGACTCGAACCACCTCCCCGTCTTCAAACTCACACAAGCACACAGCACACGTTCCACCTTGTGTCTTTGAAGCCAAGCCAATGTCTTTGGTGTACTTGCATGAAGGAAGAAGCTCGGTTATTGACGTGTCTATGCTAATCTGCACGTTCTCAAAGTTTGCCACGGGCACTTGCGCATGTTGCCACCGCGTAGTAAACGCTTGTTGGTTACACCACCGGATCGCTGCGCAATAGTAGGCTATGAGCATGGTGGTGGCGGCGAAAATTCCGATGATGGCCAACGTGAGCGGAGAGAGGCCTAATAAGTGGGTGCCGTTGTCATCCATTTCTGGAAATGGAATGGATGGACGGAATTGGTTACAATGTCATGAAATCCTTAGTTGTGTTGAAGGTTACGTTAATGTCATGAAATTCCAAGTTGTAATATACAAATGGTCCATGATTGAAAATTGTCCTTAGTGTTAACTTATGCATGTTTGTCTCGCATTTTTGGACATTATTTTGTACCTTGCTCGCCAATGAGATGAGTACATCCAAGAGAAAACAAGTGTGAGGAGACAAAAAGGTATTTTTACATCAAAACTACATTAATCGTCATCAATAGATAATTGTTATTCATTTCGTGTAATAGTCCAACCCATCCCTCAATGAGCTAGATAGGGGCTAGCTTCACTGGTTTTCTGGTGGCTCAGCAGGCTGGCTTTGGCCCATCTTGGCGTAGTTGACAATGCTACAATAGCCCAACAATCCAATTTGCAGCCACAATATAATGTTGTTCTAGAGATCATGACTTACGGCGTCACACTACAAATTATTGTACAACCAAAGCCTCTGGCAGGCTAGAATCCTCTCTTGTCGTCGGCCCGGCTACACTAAAAGCCAACGCAGGCGGTATCCGCGGGGACGGTGTCGTCTCAGCGCGGCACATGGGGCAATTTGGATGCGAGTAGAGCCACATATCGATGCATGCCACGTGAAAAGTGTGCATGCACTCGGGCAGAGTACGTAACTCTTCGCCCTCTTCAAACTCACACAAGCACACCGGGCACACCCCGTCTTCGCCTTCCAAGCCCATACTCCGTTGGTACTTGTGCGCCGGGATGAGTTCAACCATCGAATTCTCAATATCGCTGGGCATGTCCTGTAGTCGATCTATCCTCATGATTTGCTGTTGTTGTTGCCACCGTCGTCGTTGTTGGTTGCGATAATTTACGGAAATACAATGATAAACGATGATTATAAGAGCAGCGAATGCAACTCCTACTAGAAGAACATATACCTCGGATAAAAGGGGATTAGCCATCGGGAGAGACTAGAAATGGTTGAATTGCCTAGGAGAAGAGGAGGGGGCATATTATGAAAGACAAAAGAATGTAGCGTTAACGGTGATAGCAAGAGTAACATATTGTCTCTTATGGTCCTTCCCAAATTTGAAACTTGAAACTGAGGTAACATTGTTGTTGTCCACATTAATGGGATATGCTGCCCAAATTTCTTACTTAGCCGTCGCACTGGTTTATCTTGCTGAGCCAGTATCTGATGTTGTCGACAACGTTAATGCTACGAGATCAATGTTTTTGAAAAATATAGGAGGGCTAATAGCCCCCACTCGAACCCCCTTCCTTCTGTCCAACATTCATAATTACTGGTTATTATGTTGGTAGAATGCCTTCTTTTCGTCCTCGCCATGGTAGATGATTGATAGTTCTAGTATTCGCAGTTTTATGGAATCCTTAAAAGGTTAATGTTAGAGATAGAAAAGGAAGTTTTATCAGGCATATGTGGTACATGAAAATTAGTGAGAAGACCTGTCTAGTATTAAGAGGGCGATTTTTAGCTTGTACGGTGATACACCTTTTTTTTTTTTGGTTACAAGATGAACGTCATTCTTTTTTTTTTTTTTTTCCAATTGGGAAATATTAGAACTGCATTTCATATATATAACCCGGGGAGAGGAGAGAATTGAACTCGGGACCTCGAGGTATGAAATTCGAGATTTATGGTGTAAACAGTGAGTAAAAAATGTACTATATGGAGCTGAATCCTTAAGCAGAACAAAATGTTGCAAACTGTATATCAATCACGTCCTCTCATGCAAGGCAAGTTGACGTGAGTGAATATAGTCATTTAATTTGAAAACTTTTGAAATTACTTTGTATTGAACTTTGGATCGACATGTAATAGTACTGAATCAAATGCCTGTAAAAAAGAAGATTGCTCGCGCAAAGTAGCCTCCTCCAGTCCTCTCACGAGAATTTCGTTGTCACATTATTCGCAGATTTCATATGTTCTGATGATTCACATAACACCTAATGATACTAGTCTTGGATAAAAATCTACAATGCACCGGAACGCCCTTGGGATACATCACATTGATAGCAATTACAAATTTTCAAATTATGTTGTTATACATTCACTTTGTCCTCAATTCAAGAAGTACAAATTTTGTAGCAACAACAGCTTCGCGTTGCCAAAATGAATACCGGCACTCGACATAAGCAACGAATACAGCGAAATCAACTATTATTTTGGTCACTACAAGTTTATGCCGAAAGAAGGTGTCTTTTTGGTGGGGACTTGGTCTTCCGAACAAGTAGGCTTTTACATAGCATGATGTTCGCAATAGGTTCTAAAAGTCTAGTCTAGAAGTCAGAAAAAAGCAAAATTTCTGCGTAATATTTGCACCTATAGCTGTTATCTTATTACGTAAAGATATTTTCACAGCACTTTTTTTGGACATAGGACGAATTTCGAAAAGATATGATTCAGTACTCTCAAGATGGTAAAGATAGCCGAGTGTCTTGTAAGAAATAACATCCAGTAATCAAAATGTGCATTAGACCTCCCACCATTCCGCAACATTAGTGAAACACAACTCTTGTCGGTCAACCGGGACCAGAACCTGAGTCGATAACAATTTGGGTTGCAATGGATGGAGTTGCAACAGCACGACACATAGGACAATTCGGGTGCGACAGGAGCCACATATCAATGCATGTCACATGGTAAGAGTGCATGCATTCAGGCAAGGTACGTAATTCCTCACCATCTTCGAATTCGCTCAAGCAGACGGGGCACACCCCGTCTTCTCCCTCCAAGCCCATACCCTTTTGATACTTACGGGCCGGCATGAGCTCGACCATTGAGTTCTCGAAGCCACTCGGCGTGTCTCCTTGTTCGAGCACTGTTGTTTGTCGTAGCTGTTCGCTGGCACGCCGTTGACGGTTGAGCCACCTAATCCGAATACAGTGAAATATGCTGACTAAAAGGGCTGTGGATGCAACTCCGACTAAAAGAACATATATTTCCGTTAGAATGGGATGGTGCTCGTAATAAGCCATGGGAGAAACTTTAGCAATGCTCGAATTCAATTGCCTAGTAATATGGGCTACTACCAAAGCATTGTGCAACTGACGATTATTGCAAGACAAGCCATTGTCTCATATAACATGACTTCATACCAAGTCATTATTCCCACAAACAACTTAGCAGTGTTACGAAACAATTTTTTAACAAGATACTACAGAAAGGCCGTATTAACTTGTCTCTACATTAATGAAGTTTTATATAGCGAAATCGTTACGAGGCATATATTAACTTCTTGGTCGAAAAGGAAACTGATGTAAAACAAAAATTTATGTTTTCTAAACAAATTTCGCTTAGAAAAGATAATGCATTTTCGAACCTTACAGGTTTTAAATTTTCATACTTTATATTTGCATCTATTCTGCAAAACCATGTTGCCAAGACCTTCAAGGAAAAAAGCTTTAAAGCTAAGCTGGGAAAATTAATTGTGGCTGCAATTGTCTATGGAGCATGGCAAGAGAGAAACAACAGCATCTTTGACAAGAAAAGCTCAAATGAGCAAGGGTGTATGCATGTGATCCCACAGTAGATAAGATAGAGTATACAGTTGGAAGAAAGCCCCTACTAGACCTGTGAATAAACAGTTATGCAATGTCTGGGGGATTGATGAAAGAATATTACTCCAATGACTGTACAAAGAAGAATGTAATTGCTGATATATTAGATACCTATAAGCTTGTAGTAAAGGTGGTTTAAAGCTGTACAAAATGTTGAAATTGAAAGTTTTACATTTGGTGGAATAAATGACATTTTACCCACACAATATATATATATATATATATATATATATATATATATATATATATATATATATATATAATTTTTTTGGCACCTAAAAATGTCGTTAGCAAATAAATAAGAGCACCAAGACACCCAAAAAATGATATGATATCTTTATATGGAAAAGTCCCAACAAGAAATTATTGAAATAGTTTCAACAGGAAAAAATGAAAAGCAACAGACTACATGGTGATGGTTCAGGTGTTAAAATTTGCCTCAACCTATACTAGAGAGGGTATTCTCTCTATTTCTTCGAATTGTATAAACGTCACCCCACAGTCTAGCGGAGTTGGAAGAACCTTTACTAGAGAGGGTATTCTCGAAAAAATGCATTTAGTGAGTGGATGAAATTGCAAACCTGAATCTCAACATTGATTCATCATCTCTTCCTTTTCCTCAAACTCTTCCAAACCCAAATCGAGCCGTTGTCATCCCCACATCCCCCACTGTCCTCTACCAATATTGTCCATCACTGTTTAGTCGCTGCCGCTACGTGTTGGGTTTATAATTTGCTGCTAATCATCCAGGCTATGCACCTCTGACTGCTCTTGAGTCCCACTTTCGCGGCACCAAATATTCAAATGTCAAAGTTCACGCTACCAAGTGGTCAACTCATGGAGTACGCTCAAGTCACGTGCCCTTCATTTTTTCTCAAAAAATCTTCCTAAGTTGGCGTCAGCTCCTTTCTTCCCTTAGCCAAAAAAGTCAACGACGCGCCCTCCTTCCCCCAGGGGGTCGACCCTAAGTCCTTCCTCAAACAGGGTTCAGCCCAAGGCATTCCCCAGGAGGGGTCGGTCCCTTCCTACCTTAGCTAAAAGAGTCAACGACGCGCCTTCTTTCCCCAAGGGGATCGACCCTAGGTCCTTCCCTAAATAGGGTTCAGCCTTAGGCCTTCCCCAGGAGGGGTGGGCCATGCCTTCCCTAGAAGGGGTGGGCCTTAGGCCTTCCTCCAAAAAGGTACCCAAGTCTTTCTCCTTACCCCTTGAGGACTCCCTTGCCTCACCCCTTAGGAGCTCTGCTCCATGACTTCTGTCGGCATGCCATGACGCCCAACCATGCCTGAGTGTCATCTCCATGTTACGTGCCCTCGGCACGTTACCTGTTGTCATGCCCAAGCGTCATGATGTCGGTAGCAACCAAGTACCGCCCCTATGAAACGTGCCCCTGGCACTTCTTCCCTCAACCGCAGTATCTTTACTGAGCGTGGAACGGGCACCACATATAACCTGTCACTATCTCTACTGTCGCGCCCATGCGCCATGCCACTAATATAGTCACGCCCCTGGCACTATGTCACACTGCCATGCCCTCGGCGATGGTTCATCCCTTCACCACAATGTGCGCACCTTACCTTGGTTATGGAACATGCTTTAACCCACTCTCCGGAGTATGCAACATCCCTTAAAGTAGCCAATCCTCTGGGACATTACCTAAGGGAGCTCCAAGTGCTCCAGCATGGAGGCTCACCTCCCGCCATATAGGTGGTTCCTCTGGGACACTACTTCGGCCCGTCGGGTAGGCAAATCTGTGAGATACTACCTTGGCGCACTTCAAGAGCTTCGGCACAAGGACTCATTGCAGGGATAGGCAACTACTGCGAGACACTATCTCCATCAAGGAGTCTTGGTGCTACGGCACAAGGATTCCCCTCCCGCCAGGTAGAAGACTCCTCAGGGACATTACCTCAGCCCGTCGGGTAGGCAACTCATCTAGGTCATTACCTTGGCACTGCCTCAGCCTGTCGGTTAGGCTACTCCTCTTGGACACTACCTTGGCGCACTTCAAGTGCTCCAGCACAAAGACTTATAGGTGGGATAAATGACTTCTTCGAGACACTATCTCCGTCAAATAGCTCCAAGTGCTCTCCCGTCATATAGGTGACTCTTTGGGGACACTACCTCGGCCCGTCAGGTAGGCGGCTCTTCCGAGACACTACCTCTACGTGTCGAGTAGGCGAATCCTTCGTGACACTATCTCGACTCGTCAGGTATGTTACTTTTTCAGGACACTTCCTTAGCATGTTCCAAGTGCTCTGGCACAAGAACTCATCACGAGATAAGTAATTCTCTGGAGACATTATCTCCGCTCAAGAGCTCGGAGTGCTCCGGCATGAGGACTTCCTCCTGCCAGGTAGGCGACTCATCCCAGACACTACCTTTGCATTTCAGGTAGACGACTGCTACGGGACACTAACTCAGCCCGTCATGTAGGCGACTCCTCTAGGGCTTTACCTTAGCACACTCCGAGTGCTTTGGTACAAGGACTCACCCGCTCAATATGTAACTCCTTTGGGACATTATCTCCGCCAAAGTATTTGCGTAACTAGTCTACATGCTCCGGCACTAGGGGATTTTGATTGGCACCCCTAGGGACCATGACCCCCATGTCACTCTGAGAAGGGAGCAGGTCTCCGAAGGGCATCCCGCCTAGTCCGCCTGGTAGTTAGGCGTCAGAAATTACCCACTACTACCATGATTTCTGCATCTCTCGATGCTCCTGGGAAGCTCGGCAATGGCTTTGGACTGGTGGCTTGATCAAACAGTTTTTTGGCCACATTGGCGCTGTGTGAGTCAGTCTTTCCATACAAACAAAGTGAAGCTATGCGAGGCAGGCTGGGTGAATATGCAATCCAAAAGTCCTTGGATCATCGACATCTGTGGCTCCCTCGGTAAGATGTCACTCACAAAGAGCACCACATGTTGCTTAATGACATCACCATTTAACCCGTATAAATAGCGAACTTGAAAATGCATTTTTGAAGAAGAGCAAAACTAATCTACAAATCTCATTTTCTAACTCTAGAACTCCAAAGCTAGTGGATTCTAGAGAGAGAAA